>JAJPGS010001845.1:0-66267 GCA_028654335.1 Alnus rubra | reverse complement strand
GTAAAAGACGGTATTGGATTTTAGTATCAGGAAGCAGAGATGATTGCAGAGAAACCCAGTTGGATTAGGCATGAAGGGATGCAAATTTTCTCCATTGATGTTCAACCTGGGGGGCTCAGGTTCGCTACCGGTGGAGGTGACCACAAGGTATGTCTTTTATCTTGTCCTATTATCGTTTGTTTGGTTGCTGATAAAATTCAGGAAATGGGGAATACTATGACTCTTACTTTTGGGTTCTTCATTGTTGGGACAACAAAACGATCTACTTGAGTGAGCACAAAAGTCATCTCGTTTATAGAACCTTTCGCATTTTCCATGTTTCTTTGGTTGCCGAGAGAATTGCTCCAAGTTCTTGCTACTTTGGATGCTTGGAAAATTTAAGAAGAGAAGAGACATTAAATAGACTATAACTGTCCAATACAGCTATTTGGCCTAGCTGGTTGATTCTTTTCCGTATTTCATGCTTTGCTTGGTTGCTGAGGATTTTGGGTTAGGAAAAACGGTACAGGTAAGAATATTAAATTTTTATGTTAGGGCCTTCAGAAACCGAGAACTGTTATTCTTCTTCGAAGTTATGTTCTCTTTTCCTCGATTCTTTTCATGTCATCAAACGTCATTGATATTGTAAACCTTTGGGCGTGGTCAAGGCAAGTGGTGTTGGCTTTAGCCTACTCCTTTGTTGCGTCATGTGATTTCCCTCAGCGTACCTTCTCCTCTTGTTGCACGCATCTCCCCTATCAGTTGGCCTCCCCCCCCCAAAATCCCCCCTGCATTGCAGCCAGCCTGCAAACAACTTCCTCCTCCTGTGTCTCCGCTTCCCCCTTTCCCTCTACTATGCAGGGCCCCATCCAGCACAAACCTCCACCCTTCTAGTTTATGGGAAAATATTTTTTGTACTGCAATGAGCTTTAGCTCAAATGGTACTTCCTTCCTTTGTAGCAAGGTGTGGGGTGAGGTCATGGGTTCATGAACTTATCAATCAAAAAGAAAAAAAATTCGTAATAACCAAACAATTGAAATATTTTTCAATGTTATTATCAAGTCTCAACTAGATAATGGAAAATCAGTGATTTCCTTGGAAAATGTATTCAACCAAAAGTATTTTCCCTCAAAAACCATTTTACGTTAAAACAAACGTTGCTTTACTTTCCTTGCTTTGAAATTGAGAGAACATGTTGTAATAAGTGCTTCCAGAGTGGACTTTCATGACAATTTATACAATTGATAACCCTGAGCTTGCTTTCAGTGGGAACGGTTGACAATTTTCATAACTTCAATCAATTTTCATATATGCTTGTTATACAAGACATACCTAATTAAGCCTTTATCTCAACTAAGGGGCTGCCTGCATGTATCCCACTCTGTCCTATCTAGGGCCACGTCCATAGATACCTAATCTGCATATCATTCTCAATGTTGTGTTTTAGCAATGAAATATGTAAAGAAAAATTGCTGGTTAGAGATGCATTTCACGCCCTTTTTTTTTTTTTTTTTTTTTGTTATTATATATATATATATATATTATTTTTTATTTTATTGTGTGTGGGTGGGGTTTGGGAGGGGGGGGGGGTGTTGGATGCTAACTACCTTTTGGGAACTTACCAATCGGCATGTTTTGGTCTAGAATCCTCCGTTAGCAATGTTTCCATTGATATTCAATGAATTAATGCTGGAAATACAGGTGTTGATTTTGTAATGCGGCTTGAGCTTTATGCAATAAATACTCTTTCTCCCCCCCCCCCCCCCCCCATACACACACTTTGGTGACTGGAGATACTATTTAATCGAGAAATGTTAAATATACGTGTTTGCAATAATACAATCATTAAGTAAACTTATTACCCGTCTTGTTCTTGGCATTGGACTAAAGAGTATTAAAGGATTGTGATTATTAGAGGAAAATGTTATTTGTATGTGTAATTATACAGGCATGTCGATTGCATTTTTTTTTGTTTGCAACCAGTGTCCTTTTTTATATTTGAAAATTGAGTAAGCCTCTATGCATTACTATTGAAGGATTTGGTAAATTTTATATGCTTTTAAAATTGCTTCACCTTCTTTGATGTCATGTCACATGGCACCACTATTTTTATTTTTGTTACTACTAAAGATAACCTATAGTAGTTAAATTAGTAATTTTGCTGACAAGGTTTCCTAAAAAACCATTTTCTTTGACAATTAATTCCTTAAATAAAAGAATTAACCTTGTAAAGTTATTGAAGTAGTTTAATAATTTAAGTAATCATATTTAAATTTTCAATAATCACCTCAACCACTTCCTCTCCCACTTTTTGCAATCCTCTTCTCTCTATCTCTCTCTTAGTAATTACTGATCTTCTTTTCCTTAATTCACAATAATAAAATTTCTAATGTTCAAAAAATACTCCCTCTGTTCCATATTGTTGGTTATGTATAGAAAATCCAACTTTAAGAGGAACATCATTAATGCAATTTTTTCTTGAATAAAAGGATATAACTTTTCAAAACTAGATTCCTCAACATAAACTCAATAATGCAAATGAAAAAGGAGTATTGATTTTTTAAATAAAGTTGGAGGTAAGTTGGAAAAGTAATTAAAAGGTGTCCATTAACTTTTGAAAGTGACTAATATTTTGGGACATCTCAAATATAGGACCGACAATATGGGACTGAAGGAATAACTTTAATTTGTCGTGCACATACATCACATGCACACAACAACTCGCGTTACCAGAAATATTATGTATGCAAGCATTATTTATTACATACAAGTAAATCTGACAGCTTGCTTTCCTCCCTCCCGTCAATGAATGCAGGTCCGTATTTGGAACATGAAGTCTGTTAGTAGGGACTTAGGAAATGATGAATCCACACATAGGCTTCTTGCGACCCTCCGTGACCACTTTGGTTCTGTCAACTGTGTTCGGTGGGCTAAACACGGTAGGTATGTTGCATCAGGTTCTGATGATCAGGTGATTTTAATTCATGAAAGGAAGCCTGGTTCAGGAACCACTGAGTTTGGCAGTGGAGAGCCCCCAGATGTTGAGAACTGGAAAGTTGCAATGACTTTAAGAGGACACACTGCAGATGTGGTAATGAAATCGCTTTTATAAATGGGATACTGTCGGTTAACAAAAATAAAAATATAACCTTTCATTTGATGATTTTTGGAATAATTTTATCTTGCTGTTTGATTATATTTTTATTACTCCCTTTGTCCCATATTGTTTGTCCACTATTCCATTCTGGGATGTCTATAAATAATGTTGATTTTGAAAAGTCAACGGACATAATTTTAATAGCTTTACTTTTTATTTTATTTGAAATACAATACTATTTTTTTATTTACTTTATTTGAGTTTGAATTAAGAAAGGTGATTTTGGACACTGGTAACTTTTTATTTCAAAGACAATGCATTAACTATAAGAAGTTGGATTTTCTAAGGTGAACAAATAATTGGGATGGTCCGAGTATTTGTTTCCAGACTTCAAAAATCAATTGCTTTGAGCAACTAATTTATTTCTTCATAATTTCACTTTAAAATATGGGTTTGTTCCTCCGTAGTGAAAAAGAAATTAAAGAAAAAAGAAGACTTTCAGTTTTATGTGCGATCAAATGCCACCTATGTTTATTACATGAGTGTTCTCATTGGGTATCATCTAACCTGGGAGTTGTTTTTCCATGCTTAAAGTAGGTGGATCTTAATTGGTCTCCGGATGACTCAACGTTGGCTAGTGGGAGTTTGGACAACACGTCCATATCTGGAATATGAGCAATGGCATTTGCACTGCTGTTCTTAGGGGTCACTCTAGCCTGGTTAAAGGAGTTGCTTGGGATCCCATTGGCTCCTTTGTAGCAAGTCAATCAGACGATAAGACTGTCATTATTTGGCGAACAAGTGATTGGAGCCTTGCTCACAGAACAGATGGTCACTGGGCTAAATCTGTATGTTTGTTCATCCTTAACGAATCTTATATTGTTTCAGTTTTAATTTCTATGTTCTAATTGGATTATGTTCTTTTCAGCTCGGATCTACCTTTTTCAGGCGCTTGGATGGTCCCCTTGTGGCCATTTTATTACTACCACTCACGGTTTCCAGAAGCCAAGGCATTCTGCACCTGTTCTGGAGAGAGGGGAATGGTCTGCCACTTTTGACTTCTTAGGACATAATGCCCCAGTTATTGTGGTGAAGTTTAATCATTCAATGTTCAGAAGGAATTCCACCAATACTCACGAAGTGAAATCTGCATCTGTTGGGTGGAGTAATGGAGCTTCTAAGACCGGAGGCAAAGAACCACAGCCATATAATGTTATTGCAATTGGGAGTCAGGACCGTACTATAACTGTATGGACGACTGCAAGTCCTCGTCCTCTCTTTGTGGCGAAGCATTTCTTTACACAAAGTGTTGTGGATCTATCTTGGTACGACTGTAATTTCTGGAAAATATTCAACTATTGGGATATAGGTTCAGATATTCTTTTTGAATTTGACTCTCTAACTATTCTTTTTACATCTTTGTTGTTCCTCTTTTGAATCTTTTTGTTCTCTTTTTGGAACAGGAGTCCTGATGGATATTCACTTTTTGCCTGCTCCTTGGACGGGTCAGTGGCTACTTTCCATTTTGAGGTGAAAGAACTTGGCCACAGACTAAGTGATGCTGAACTGGATGAGTTAAAAAGAAATCGTTATGGTGATGTGAGAGGTCGAGAGGCAAACTTAGTAGAAAGCCCAGCACAGCTACTGCTTGAAGCAGCTTCAGCTAAGCAAACCCCAAGCAAAAAAGTTGTTGCAGACATTCAGCAAAAGCAGACGCTGATAAAATCTTCCCTTGATACAGAGGTTGCAACAAAGAGTGAGCCTCAAGCTGATGATGGGAAGAAGAGTGGTGGAACTGCTGCTGATGGGTTAAATAAAGTGTCAACTTCTGCCCGGATTTCTAGTCCTGTAAAACAAAGAGAGTATAGATGCCTGATGGCAGAAAGAGGATAATTCCAGAAGCAGTTGGAGTGCCTGTTCAACATGAAAATATTTCTAGTGCAGCTCAGTCCAAGCACTCGACTTTCCTCTTATTGCATCTGATCGCGGAAAGGATGATAATGGGTTGGTTCCTACTGAGGTTGGCTTTAAAGAAAGTTTTGTTAGGGGAGCGGTAGGCCGAAGCTCTGATCTAAAGGAGCGTTCTGGAATCACCGCTAGGGCTACAATTTCTGAGAGTCTCATTATTGAGAAAGTTCCAGTCTCCACGGGCAGAGATGGAAGCATCAATGTGGAACAGTCCGGGAGTGCTAAGGCTTCTACTTCTTTGCCTGCTTCTAGTACTTCTCTTTCTATCAGGTGTTTGATAAGAAAGAAGGAGATGATGCCTTACCCTTTTGCTTGGAAGCTCGACCTAGAGAACATGCTGCAAATGATATTTTTGGGGTGGGAAATACATTCATGATGAAAGAAACAGAAATTATTTGCACTAGGGGGTCTCAAACTCTTTGGTCTGACAGGATCTCGGGAAAAGTCACCGTTTTAGCTGGAAATGCAAATTTCTGGGCAGTTGGAGGTGAAGATGGATGCATACAGGTAAGTATTCAAATTTAAATGTTATTTCTTGTTTCTTTCTTTTCCCTTTTTTTGGGGGTTCTTTCTTATTTGTTTTGTAGTTTCGAAATGTTCTTGATATTGTAGAAGTTGAAGACACTAATGATATATTTCGATTCTTTCTCTTCATAGTTGAAATGCCCTTTATCACAAAACCTTGCATCATAATATTTGTGTGGCTGTTGATTGATTGTTATGTTATGTTGAACCTACAAATTAACTATTAGGTGTTGCTATTGCCTTGTTGAGAGACATTCCATTGCCGAACTATTTCTTTATTGTGATCCTTTTACTTATTTATTACCATGTTTTTGAAGAATTTGACATTGACAAACATTGACAAATTTTTCTAGACATCACTAATGAATAGCATAGGGTCCCTGGGCTGATGATTTTAATCAAGGCCCAGAGGACAACTGGGTGGTAAGCATTTTTTTCAAAAAAAAATCGGCTAATTAGAGCATCCTCAATGAGCTCTCTAAAATTTCTCCAAATTTTAGCTAAAAAAAAATCTACTTTTAGTATTTTAGTTAGCCACTTCTCAAACACCTCACAACACACTCTAAATATTTCTCTACTTCAACTAAATATTTTTTTTTTATTGATTTCAGAACAACCACTTCATATGTGAGGGAGAGAGAGTGTGAAGGTAAATATAAAAACATAAAAAAATTGGAGTAGAGAATGGATTTTGTTCTCCATATTTGGCTTGGTGTCTGACAAGCTCCAAAATGGATAGGGGCATACAGAGTTTGATGTATGAGGTTTTTAGTAAAATTTCTCCAGATTTTGGCTAAAAGTGGGTTTTAGAGCTCGTTGAGGATGCTCTTATAAATTTCATGGAAATTCAGATGTAGATAATAGCTTGTACAATTTATTAGAACTAGTATACCATCTTATGTCTGTTTTCTGCTGGGAAGGTTTACACAAAATGCGGGAGACGAGCTATGCCAACCATGATGATGGGATCAGCAGCAACATTTATAGATTGTGATGAGTGCTGGAAGTTGTTGCTAGTCACAAGGAAAGGAACAATGTATGTTTGGGATCTATATAACCGGAACTGTCTCCTTCACGACTCATTGGGATCTCTGGTTGCATTGAACCCAAACTCATCTGCAAAAGATGCAGGTATCACAAACTCTCAAATTTGTTTAACAAGGGTTTTGTTATTTATAATAATTGCTGAGAAAAGCCATATACTTTGTCTATGAAGTTTGGAAATTTTGTTTAATTTCTTGACAACTGTGCCCTTTAATTGGGTGGTTCTATGTGTCTTTCTTTTGATTGCTCTCTAGGCACAATCAAAGTTATATCTGCAAAGCTATCAAGATCTGGTTCTCCTCTGGTGGTTCTGGCTACTCGCCATGCCTTCCTCTTTGATATGAGTCTCATGTGTTGGTTAAGGGTTGCAGATGACTGCTTCCCTGCTTCAAACTTTGCAAGCTCCTGGAATTTGGGTTCAGTTCAGAGTGGCGAGCTGGCTGCATTGCAGGTTGATGTTAGGAAGTATATGGCAAGAAAGCCTGGTTGGAGCAGGTATGTAGTTGGTGTAAATTCATGATGGCTGTTGGACTTATCTGCCATGTGTCAATGGCGGGCCTTAATTGAAGATGTGGTTAGATTTAAAGTCAGAATGTAGGGCTGAATATTTTTCTTTAGTTTTGAAGAAGCATAGTACTTGGATTTTAGGAAAAATTATTAACATGGTAATAGAAGTACGCATTATGTCGTGAATACTAGTGTGACCACCACTTTGGCGTTTCTTTCTTTTCCCTCTTTCTCATTTTTGTTGAACTTGCAGGACTATTAAACATCTTGAATTCTTTTTTGAAATTCTCCTGATTTATTAATGACTATTTCTAGATTGATTCCTAACTTTCAAAGTACTCCCAATGTATATGCTTATATTTCCGCATCTCTTCAGTTCTCTTTTTTCAGTAATTCAGTGTGAAGTCGCCAATATAATTTACATGCTTGTTGTGCAATTGACCTGCGGTTGTTTCTTGTTATAGAGTGACCGATGGAGTGCAGACACGTGCTCATTTGGAAGCTCAGTTGGCATCCTCTCTGGCTTTGAAGTCTCCTCATGAATATCGCCAGTGCCTCCTGTCATACATACGCTTCCTTGCAAGGTAAACCTCCCCCCCCCCCCCTGTCATTTTAGGTTTTTTAACCTTTTCAATTGGCCCCTTTGTGAGTAATATTCTAGTTTTGTCTGGCAAAGAGCTTTTCCCTATCTTTTTCTTTCATATATTTTGTCTTTGAGATGTAGTCTTTCAGATTTGTTTAAGAAACTCCCCCCACCACCCAAAGATCTCTCTCTTTCCTGGGTCAATATTTAACATTTCCTTTGGCTGTATTTGTTACTTTTATTGTTTGTCATTATTTTATTTTATTACTCTAGAACACGGAATAACTCGATGTAAAAAACTGTCTTCCTTATTTAGAACCATTGCTCCTCATTACATAATGTAACCATAAAATTGATTGTACATGATACTATGTATTGCCTCCAACCGGTATTTGAATGGACATGCACTATATAGGCCCTCCTGTTGGACTTTGCTGCAATGCTCTTGCTTTTGCTTATTTGTGTGGCAAGAACCAATGACAAAAGATTTTTTGATTGTAAAAAATTCTTGTCTTTGGTTCTTGCTTCTTTGAATCTCTCTGCAACAGTGGCAAAGATGATGATCTATATATAAACAATATTTTATGCATTTGAAGTTATATGTTATGAATGTCTTACCAATTATTGTATATATTTCCTTTTGTATTTCTCCTCATATTACTTCAAACTGTTTTTAGTTGAATCAAGGTTTGTAAATGATTGTTCAGGAAATGAGCATAATCCTTCAGTAGTACTGAATCTACTGATATAAGATATGCCGACTCCTATAGTTTTTTTTGTCTTAAATAGTCTTTGGTGAAAAAACAATTGCAATGCAGCTTGTGCTTTCATTAGTAAGAAACAACATATGGGCCTATCTCAGAGGGTGAACCATAAGTTTTCTTGTCAGATGTAATCGGAGTGTATGCTGTATAGTGTTTGATTTTATATTAACTGGACAATTATATCCTTTAATGCTGAATAAATATTGAATAGTAATTGTATTTAGATTATGAGTGGGACAGTATAAGTAACATTCTTATTGATTGCAGAGAAGCAGATGAGTCTCGTTTGCGAGAGGTCTGTGAGAGTTTTCTTGGACCTCCAACTGGGATGGCAGAAAACACATCTTCAGATTCAAAGAACCTGGCATGGGATCCTTGTGTGCTTGTAAGATTTCTGTTACCCTTCTTTAGTACTTTACATATACCTTGGATGGTAGAACCTGTTTTTTGCCTTATTTTTTAGGAAATTATTTGTACATGATGCATCTAAGATGCTCTTTATATCCTGTTTTTTTCTCCTATGTGTTCTGTTTTGCATCTATATTTTGATTATTTCTATTATATAGGGAAAATATACTAGATTATAAGTGCTTTCATCAACTGGATGGCTTCTCTCTCTCCCTCTTGGGGAGGGCAGGGGAATTGATCCATTTTTTTTGCATTCTTATTCATGATGAACTATCAAGGTGAAATTTGCTGGTTGACTATCTGATGACTTTGTTTTTGCCACAATGGATGCACCTATATGTATCTGTGGGACCATTTTGGGCATCAACCTGGCATTGCATCTGAGTTTGTTGTTATCTCTTTGAATTGAACGCCTCATAAGGGCTCCCAAATGCCTCTGTCAGTCTATGTTTTTCATTGATGGCCCAAACATATGCGTTGATACATACAGAATAGGGGCTTTAGAGCAATTATTACATTTTGATTGGAGCTTGTCTGCAATTAGAAGGGGATTTATAAAGTATTACAGTTGGTTGTGTTTAGACATCCCTAGGATAATAAATCAATTAATTACCATTGATGGTGGAATCCATCAGTAGGATGGGGCAAATTATGGTATGGGGTGAACCCAATAGCTGTCTAAATTTTATGGGATTGTTGAACTACACTCTTATCGCATAGAGATTTTGAAGCGAACAGTCTGTCTTCTCTCCTCCACACCTCTCTTTCCAAATTTCTGAGACAGTTTTTCTGTTGGCATATTTTTTTTCTTTAAAATGTTTTTGAAGTATAGCTTACCTTATTTGCATTGAAATAGAAGGTTTCTCTATATGGATACAATGATTTATCTCCTTTTGTATTTTCATGAACTATATATATCCTTGTGAAAATCTTTCTTTTTTCCTGGCTCTTTTTGGTTGTGTAAGAAGGGAACAGAGCAGCTGGTTGGTTGTGGGTTGGTTATGTGAATTTAGGGTACTCCTAAATTTTGAGTTTGTCAATTATTGTGGGGCCTCTGTTGTAGGGTGAAACCAAATTGCTTTGGACGAGGATATTATCAATTTCATGGTTGAGATTTAAAGTTAGTACATCTAAAGTTGTAAATGTGTAACGACTTAGGGAAAGTGCTAGCTAAATATGCGCTAAATCACCCTATAAGTACTAGTTAATTTAGAGCTTCCCTAGAATCACTTATAAAGCTTAGTTTCACCTAGTAAGTAATGTGAAACTTAACACCCATTAGTGACACCCATTAGTATATTTATAAATTACTTGCTCATCTTCCCAATATGAGATCGGAATGTTACAACATGATTTCACATTATTTAAATTTTTTAAAAGATGGGTCAACATTGACTTTATATATAACGTTAGATATACCCGCTATAAATTTTGACTATAAAATGGATATTATTAATTTCATTTGAAATGGAAAGGATCCTATTCCAATTGGTTTATATGGTACAATGAAGTTCTAGAATTGATCTCCACCCGACTACCTAATTTCATACTTTTTTTTAAAAAAAAAAAAAAAAAAATGAATTCTGAGGGCTTGTATAAGATTGTGTTTTGGGTCACTGCAGGGAATGAGAAAACACAAACTTCTAAGAGAAGATATTCTTCCAGCAATGGCATCAAACAGAAAAGTCCAGCGATTGCTTAATGAGTTCATGGATCTCCTTTTGGAATATGAGAGTGCTGAAACTAATTTAGACGAAAAAAATTCCTCTCCACCAACATCATCTCCAATGGTAACCGATCAAAGGCACTCTGCCCACCAGCAACAGATCAAACCACTCTGTCCCGCAGCAATAGATCATATGAACACAGCCTGCAACTATGGATGAAAAGGACTCGACCAGGTGACAAAAGATCAGGCAAATTCTGCACTACCAACAATAGATCAAGTTAATTCAGATCCACCGGTGACAGATCAAGTTAATCTGATGCTGCAAGGAAAATATGCATGTTCTTGAATTCTGCAATTTTTAACCCTAGGAGCTAATTTCTTCCATAGGGGCATACCAACTTCATGTTTCTGAAGTTGATCTTGCGTCGGGGTTAATCTTGCCCATATCAGCTTCCTTGCTTAAAGAAGGCTATTTGTTGTGTAAAAGCTCTTCTAAATTGACTGATCTATGCCCTCAAGCTCCTCTATGAAGCTGCATCTGGATTTGAAACAACACATCTATCTTACTTATCATGCTCCAAAAATCTCAACTAGCCCTTGCATCATCAGTTTTTTGTCATCGACTTGATCTTATTTCTTGTATAATGATGTTAATCGTAATTGTGTGAATTTCGCATCTTTCCGGATCAGATAGGTTCTAACTTGTATTTATATATGAGACTGCTACACAGATCAGATGATCAATTACTGTACAATGTGTAATATTGCCAATGACAATGATTTAGTATTTGTTTTTGCCCCTTGGTTGAAGCTTAAAAGTTCAATGATAATGAATGGTGAAATCAATGTCTTTGGACCTTTTGCATGTACCAGTGTTCTGAAAACTAGACAAGACTAGCCATCAAAAGTTACTAGTCTTTTCCATGGTATGGTGGCAAAATTGGTTCATGCAGTAAGGCCGATTTTTTCTTTTTTTCTTTTTTCTCTGAACATGCAGTAAAGCTGAGGTTCATGCAGTAAAGCCGACCATATTCAAATTTGTTTAGGGCCTCAGCCTGAGTGACAACTGGGCTGTTTAAGCTTTTGCAAGAATAAAGGCCTTTAAGCATTATTGGAAACCAAATGGAAACATTCAAATTATATGAGAAGTGTAGCATAAAGCGTTGTGCCTCGTCTGATACTAAATGAAACAAATTTCACGTGGTGCTTGCTCTCGAGCATTGAGTTGATTGGATTGGGATCTACTACAATTTTAAAGACTGTAGTTTTCAAATTATGTGAATTCATGCCGTTCCTTGGCCTATTAAACAGGCGGCATGTTAGTAAGGCATTCAAAAAAAAAAAAATTAAATGATTTTTCTTTACTTTTGAAGAGACTTCTTTAGTAAAATAAAAAAAAAAAAATAGTTTTTTGCTTAAAGTTTTTTTACGACATAAAGTGCAAGAACTAATGAAAATATACTCAATTCTCATTGGTAAATATCAAATTTTTAATATGTAGCATTTTTTCACATTGTTAGATGCAAGAAATGACCTGAATTCACATAATTTGAGAATCTACAATTTCTTTGAAATGTCCTCAGGTAGTTTTGACTACATATCTTGAGTAAGGATAGGGATTGCCCAAAGAGAAGGGGACAGAAGAATCGCAGCTTTTTGTAAGAGAGAAATTTATGTCTGAGTAGGGAGCTCTTTGCCTGAGCAACTTGTTTAGATAAAAAGCTTTGTGTTCGGACACGAAACCCTTACTAAACAGGAAAGGACCCTACCGACCCTTACATCCCTTATCCAATTAAAGCGGGCAGGAGAAATTTTCAAGATCCCCAATTGTAGGATCCGGTCCCTTGAATAATAATATGATCTCTCAATCTAAGAGTCGGAGTTCATATAAGGACATTACCGTACGTGTAGCTCGGCCTAAACCTCAAATTTAAATACAAAGCATTTGCAAATTGCAATAGGCATATGCTGTAGTATGGACCCAAAAGCTTGGTTAGTTGGCTCATATGGATGAGATTATCTCGGGGCAGTGTTATTTAGTAGACTATGATACAATTAGAATGACTTTGTACTAAAAATCATCATTTGGATCAGTAAAGCTTGTAGAAAAGAAAAATCAAGGGTTGATTTTTACTGCTATATCATTCCAGATGTATAGCAGTCTGCTAAGAGTAATTCTAAATGTTATCCACATATCTCTCTTATGTCTCCCAAAACTGGCGTGACTTTTAAAATCACCATTAAATCAAAATCTACATCAATTTTGAAGGGACACAATGAGAACATGGGATGCTATGTAAAATTACTCGTCTATTGAATAACATTTCTTTACTCCCAATACTGAGGCTACTTCATGATGAGGCAAGGTTGGAGTAATTGACTGATGTTCAAGGAAGCTAAATTCAAATAGCAAGTAATGCTTTTGAGTTCGAACTTTGTTTCTGTCATTCACCTTTCATTTTAATTAAATATTTTACGTGTTCGACTTCATTTATTGCACACGTGAGAGGGAGTATTAGAATATTATCCGTCCAAAATTTGAGATAAAATGTTAATTTAACCTTGTGTCCTTGTCCACTGTTTTATCACCTTCATTCAAAATGATAAGAGTTAGTTTACCTTGGCTATGGCAAGAACACGTGAAGGACGTCTGCTGGAAAAGTGATGTGGCCATGTCACTATAGCTTCTTTTTTTTTTTTTTTTTTTTTTTCTTTTTCTTTTTTCCTGTAGTCATTTCACTTGGTGGTTTAAACTTTAAGCAAACAATAAAAAAATATTGAGAAATAATATTTAAAAAAGAAAAGAAAAGAAGGAAATAAAAAAATGTGTTGAATTTTGTATTGAAAAAGTAGTAGACAAAATAAATAAAAAATGATGTTTTTTTGATTAACTAAAATGTATAATATTGCTGAAAATGCTCTAACAGAATACTATACATAGGTTATACAGATAGGCCGTCTAAGGTGGCCATATATGACGTAACTTTGTCTCTAGATTGATGTGAGCTTCCATTTTTGTGAGGCCAAATGATGTCTTGTGGTTATGGCTTATACTTTGTACTCAAAGATAAACTACCTAAGAGCCATGTGAACATGTGATGATGTTATACCACGTTTCTTTTGAAGCGTGTGTCATCGTATTATAATATTAATTAAATGATTAAATTTATTATAATTTATAAAACAACACAGGTTAGAGTGATTCTAATTTGATGCACTAAATGCCTTTATGACCAAGTTTTTACTTGAAGGGTAATTGATTCAAAGGCCCACTGCCACTAGAGCCAAGAGGCCAAGAGGGGCCGTGAGAAGCCATGAAAGGTTTCATCATCTCCCGAGCTTAGGTATGTCTCACAAACACTCACTTTTCCTCTCTGTTCGAAAAGCATACACACCAAGAAATATAAAAGTGGTGTTAAATCACCACTTATCATAAAACTTAAGCTGATAGGAAAATGTAATTTAATCACTTAATTAATACTTTAACATTCTCCCTCACGTGTGGACTCAAACTACATTTTAATAGGTGAGGCTCAAAACCTGAAATATTTAATTGAAATGAGAGTAAATAACGGAGTCAATATTTTTAGCTTTGATACCATTTTAAATCACCACTTGTTCTAAAAGATTAAACTAATACGAAGATGTAATTTTAATTACTTAATCAATACTTTAACAAGGGACCTCCAGTTGCTCACTTCCATTTAAGGTTGACAATTTTTTACACAATCCACGAACTCGACATGAATTCAATACAAAATCAAAGAATTAAGGATGAGGTTGAGAGGTTTGACCCGTTAATTAAATTATATAGGTCGGATTTATATTAATGTATATAATCTTATACTCATGTGTCAACGTACACAATCCGAACCATACATACGTGAACATAACCTACGTACCACCCTTAATTCCATCTGTGAAAATTGGAAACTATTCCCCCAACAAAAATCTAGAAGGGACTGCTCGCCTAAAATGTTGGGCAATAGGTAAGATAATTTAGTGATGAATAATGAACCCCGATTATGGCACTGTCCACGACAATAATGAACCCTTACTTGTCGTGCATGTTAATGAATGACAGACGACGCCCAACAAGAAGCTAATTAATTGAGCCAATTAATGGCAAAGCCATCCACGATTGCCTACCAATATATCTCACCATTATAATAATCTCTCATAGACCAAACATATGGTACTCGATCATTCGCAATACCAAATACCAAACGCACCGAATTAAGCTACATATATTTATATATTTATATATATATATATCTCATTGCATCATCTTGTGGATTTTGCCAGTGAATCATGTGCTCTTTGCAAAAACCTTTTTAGTGCTTTTACTTATTATTGCCAAAACTAGATTCTGGTCTCTTTTCCGATCCCTTCACACTCACGCCACACCATGCATGTGGAAGCTTGCATGAGAAGCATGCTTTCGAATGTTTGTTTTACTTGCAACCCACATGCAATGTTCGAACAGCATGTGCATGCACATCAAAACCGTACCTCAAGAGAAGAGAAAACCAAATTGTTTTGTCCAATATGTGGGTCAAAATAGTGACACTTGAAAAGAAAGTATTTTGTCCAATAATTGCTTTATATAATGGTGGCGGAGTTTTCGATTCCTCCAACCCTATTTATAAAATTGGTACGTCTTATTTTTTTTCTTTTTTTAACCGCATGTGTTTTCTTAATATAATTTATTTCAATTCTGTTGATGCCAGAGACAAAATCAGAAGTTCTTATAGATAGGGGGCCAACGGCAAAAAAAAAAAAAATTGGTAGGAGTTAATAGGCTAAATTATTATTATTATTATTTTTATCTTACATATATATATATATATGTATTTTTTTACAATTTTTTTTTAAAAGAAATTGGGGAAGGGGGGGGGGGGGGGGGGGGGGGGGAGAGGGGCTGCCAACCCCCCCTCCCTCCGTCACTGGTTGATGCTATTCAAAGAGCGTATACTTCTCGTAAGAAGTATACTCCGAAGATCGAGTAATATTAGATTTGTAGAGCAAGGGGATAAATGGACTTGTTCTTAATGTTGTTGTGATCTTGAGAGAGAGGGAGTTGTAGGTGTTAGATTTATTTAAAACAAAATAAATAAAATTATTTATTTTGGGGTATTTCAAATGATTATGAAATATATTTTATATCAAAGAGTTTAATGTGCATTTCATTGAAACAATTTTTTTATTTTTATTTATTTTTTTTACATTTCCCAATCTAAAGGCATTTTAATTCAACACTTTAGAAAATGCTAATTCTAAAGTGATCATCCTAGGGCTTCATTATATCCTGGACCATTTTTTCAAAAACCCTATAGCTTTTTAGAAATGATACAATAAATTTTATAGATATAGTCGTTGCGATCCAACCTTCAACTCAAATTACTTACTTTTTGTCTTCATAACTTCTCTCTCTCTCTCTCTCTCTCTCTCTCTCTCTCTCTCTCTCTCTCTCTCTCTATATATATATATATATATATATATATATATCTATATATATATATATGTGTGTGTGTGTGTGTGTTTCTTTTTCAACAGTAGGTGCTGATCACTTTTTGTGCTTTTACAAACTCTATGAATTCCTGATGTGTATTAAGTAAGACGCTAGCGGCGGAGTTGGAATGCTGTCTGTCTGTTTAGAGTGGGCTGAACAGCTAGGCCAGGGACATGTCGTTTTAAGGATTACCAAACAATTCCTTAACCCTAAGGATATTGTCATATAGTATTGCCAAATGGAGACAAAGCTGCTTTTGGAGGAAGGCTAGCTCTTAAAGCAGCCAACGGAGACGCTATTTATTGGATAGTGGTGCGGTGAGATACATACTGTCACAAGCTTTAGGGGTGTTTGGCAACTGATATAATTGGACTACCTCATGAGAGAAGTTAACGTTTGGTTGAGTTTTTTCAAAAGTTTAAGGATTAGATCGAGAGTAAGACCGTCATCTCTCGATTTTACAGAAACAACACCGAGAGAGAAGAAATGAAAGCGGCCCACTGCTCGGTGCAGGAGAACCAAACTCAATTAAACTGAACTAGTTCTATAATTTGTCAACTACTTACTATTCTTTTTTGATGTATGCAGAGGAGATAACCATCTCTTCATTCCCTTAAATCAACTTTTCATTACGTATCGATAAAGGGAGAACTACCTAATACGGACACCCATTCCATTAAGTGTTTTTTTTTTTTTAAAAAAAAGATTGCATTAATTAAAGAGTTTAAAAAATATTTTTAGTACGTCATGTAAAAATAGGTATGTTTGGTACATAAAAAATAACTTAAAAAGCACTTCTTTGACATTTTATTCTAAAAAAAACCCAAAATGCGTTTTGGTAAAAGATTAAAACAATGCATTTTATAAAAAGCCTATTTTGATTTTTTTTTTCGAATAAAAAAAACCTCTATTTTCCAACACAAACTACATTGGGAAACAAAATTTTTGTCTATAAGTTCGTATTTTGACATCCAAATAAGTTTGTATTTTTTCGTTTAAATTATGCATAGACTTCTATCAACTTACCAGAAAGAGAAAAAAATATCAATTGAATGAGATAGAAGAATATGTTAAAAGAAATATAATATTATTTTATCATGAATTTAATTAATCCATTTTTTTGAAATGTCCACACAAAAGAGAGGAAAATTTGAATTAATGACTTTCGTTTCATGAGCCGTTATTCTCAACGAATTGAGCTACCTTTGGAGACATTTATTACATTTATTGGAGCTCTTATTCCTTTCTAGATGGGCAGCTGTTCAACCTCATTTTGTACACTTTGTCTGACCTATGATTAAAATTACAAGACACGGCATTAAATTGTTCTCCAACTCCAACTAACAAAAGAAGAATTAAAAATAAAATAAAATAACAAAAGACGAATTAAATAAACTTGCCAACAAGCAATACAGTCCGAATTCATAATATTTTTCTTCGAAAAAAATAAAATAAAATTATGTGTAGGTATCCATCAACTGTGGAGCTTAAAACCCAACATGCGGCAGCGTGCTCCTGTAAGCACTGCTGTCATCATTGCCTCTTTTATTAGCATAGTAACATACAGGTAAGCCAGCAGCTGGTGGTTGATATATATATATATAATATATATATAATTGCATATGTTGAAAACAATTAAAATCCCAAAAGAAAAAAGAGATCGATTATTGTTATCTTTTATTCGTATAGACGAAGCAGATACACACGAAAGTTGGTGTATGTATCAGCTGCATGTACCCACTACGTACCCACTTTATACAACAATATTCCCTGGCCTCTTTGTGTATCTCTTATGAAGTTTTGTCAAAAATATTCCTACGGTTGGTGTAAGGATCACCATAATGAATTGAGGCAGTCTTCTACACAAAAACCCGCCCGCAAAATAATAGATAGGTTGTTAGAAGTCCGTCGGTCTGGAAAGGCCAAATCGGAAGGACTCTAACGGCTAAGTCAGTGGGAGCTTCCTAGTCAGAGGTAAGAATAGAAAACTTTTTCTTTTATATAGTACTCCTGAGTAGGCGGCTGAGTGAGTTGGCCATAGAGAAATTGACTGTAGGGTGCCGTTGTACCACTGCAAAAATAGTAGCATTTGGCCACTTACAGTTTGCCACTTGTGAGACTCGTGTTGGATTTGAAAGTGACTAACTGACCAAATTGCTGCGTGTATACTAATACACGTGTATTCCAATCAGTGGCGGATCCAGGCTTGTAAAAATGGAGGGGCCAAATCGAAAAAAAAAATTTTGAGGGGGCAAAACAAAAAAAAAAATTAAAAAATTAGGGGATAAAATTATAATTTTAATTTTTTTTTTTTTTTTGTAAAAAAAAAATTTTAGGGGACCGCCCTGATTCCAATACTCGTGGCCACATGGCCACGTGCACTCTTGTACACGTGTCTATTTTGTTTTTTTTTTAAAAAAAAATTAAATTGTATTTTTATTTAATTCTTTAATTGTATTTTTAAATTAAATTAAAAATACAATTAAAGAATTAAATAAAAAATTAAATTAAATAAAAAATACAATTTAATTTTTTTTTTAAAATTTGTTTTTCAATTTAGTTTTGTTATTTTTTTTTAAAAAAATTTGTTTGGGTTAATTAATTAATTTTTTTTTTAATTTTCTTATTTCCGACCACAAATAACGTAATATTTATTTTACCCAAAAATATCACAAAATCAAATTACACAAACCAATAATTAATAACGTATTTGTTAACTACGCAAATCTTTACAAACAAAAAATAATTACAAAAAATAAACATATTCGTTAATAACAAAAAATAATTACACAAAATATCTACAAATCCGAAGGACGTCCCAGCGGATCACGAGGTACCGTCCCAGGCGTGTTCTCGCCAATCGGTGATTGTTGCGCAAGGGATAGTGTAGCGACAGGGGAGTGCTGGCTCAGCCGTCGTCCAATAGGCGACAACGTACCAACCGTTGTCGCATTACCTGCAAGTAATATAGACAATTAAAGTATATAATATTACTTGCAAATTTAAAGGAGTAATGAAAACAAATTAAAATTAATTTTGTCCTATACACAATATAAATCTGCTTATCTACCTTTGCCCATTCGTCCCGCATATGTATGTAGGACTCGCTCCTGATAAGCATGCCCTCAGCCCGCCTAAAACAATTGCAAGCTCGTCCTACAGGTTGTAGAGCAGCATTGTACTGCAACACAACCTTCTTCCCCCTCATGAGCACCCAATTTCTCTCTGGGTCCCTAATCACCTCGTAATATATGCTTCCGTCTGGGTTGTACCGTAATGAAAAAAATATACAACATTTAATTGGTTAACACTAAAAAACATAATTATATGAACAAATTGTAAATTCAATTTATTTTTCTTTCAAACAAAATATTATTTTTGGTAACATAATATGAGTTTTAAGGATGTCTAAATATGTACTTACCCATCAACCGAATCTGGTCAATCTGTATGTGCTGGGTCGCTGGGTCACCTACGACCTCCTCGCCAACCCCTCTCGCTGGTGGAGGCTGCTGATCATCATCTGAAAGCATATCCTGGGGGCTATCAGGGGCCAACTGATCGGTACCCAACATCGCAACGTCCCCCTCATGGAGAATCTGGCTTCCCCCCAGATCTGACATCTGACTCTTATCGGAAAGTGGTACCTGGCTTTCTCCAGATATCGGCACCTGGCTCTGCCCAGATAAAGGCGCCTGGCTCTCTCCAGGCCTCAGGCCTTGACTCGCTGCCGATGCTGGCATCTGTCTCAACCCCATAATTTGGCCCTGCATCGCTGCCTGTGCTGGCATCTGTCCCAACCCCACAGTCGGCATCTGCATCTCCCCGGTCTGTGGCAGAGGAAACCTATCATCATGTGTCTCACTATCAGATCCATATGGCATAGGTCCAGTATATGTATACGGAAAGTACGGCGCATAACCATGTGGCCCCATCCTCTCCCGCACCCACCATCGAGCCACGTTACTTGGTGGGGTAAACCCTATCTGAGATAATGTCGGCAGCTCCGAATATGGAGAACTGCAATATCCAGCTGTGCTGGTCTGCCCGTGATCTGACGTGGGCATGGCCACCGTACCCGGCAACAATGGTCTATAAGCGGCATCTGGGTGGTGTGGCCAAACCGCAATATATAATGCCGTCGAATCTGTGGGCGTGGTCATGTGAGGCACGGGTGGGCTGGGTGCCCGATATGCACAAGGAGGGGTCTCTAGTCCATCGATACCTGCGAACAAATGTAGACAAATTAATTAAAATTTGTATTTTATATATTATTAATGAATATGCAAATTATACAATGAAATTTATGCAAATAAAAAAAAAGTGTATTGAGTTCAAGCGAATTGTACCAACAATAAATATATCAATCATTGTATCACGGGAGCTTCAATCGGATCAATGTCGGGCCTATCGTACTCGAATTCATCATTCGTATCGGGTAGGTCATCAGTGGCTAGTACGAGCGGTACACACTCATGATAGGTTGTACCTGCCTCATTACTCTCTTCCCCCTGACCAACGTCGTACACGTTGCGCGGTTTGGTCCTAACTGCACAAACCCAATTTGGGTTCCTTCCATCTTCGACGTAGAATACTTGATCTACCTGAGAGGTAAGCACGTACAGTTTTTGTTTTTTGTAGGGTATAGAGTTTAGGGTTTATGGTTTTTGTTTTGTTTTAGGGTTATGGTTAAGCGTTTAAGGTTTTGGGTTTAGGGTTTAGACATTGTTATAAATTGCTCAAAAAAATATATTATTGTAAATGGTGGACGGTGAAATTTTTTTTAAAAATTTGTTCCCAAATTATTGAGGTTAATTTTGGTTCAAATTGTTGGGTACGATCATCTTATTATACATCATACTTATTTAATCATTTTATTTTAAACAATCCCATAATTTTATTTTAAAAAGGTGATTTTGTATATGTGGACCATTTTTAGAATTAATTTTTTCATATTTTGGTTATTTATGAATTTGTATATGTCGACCATTTATAAAATGCATATATTGATTTTGTGTTGCTTTTTCAAATTTTGTTGTTAAGGCGAATTGTACCGAATGCTTCTCATAAATATATATGTTAGGGAAACAAATTTAAATCACACAATATCACAAAGAGATGAACAAAATGTAGAGGACAAAATACATAAAATGAGAGACAAAATACTCACAATAGATCTAGATTTCGGGCTGGGGTTTATGGATTTAGGGTTGCTTATATATATACCTGCATATTTGGAGGAACAAAGAAGAAGAAAAGTTAGGAAAATATATACATGCATATATGTAGAAACCAATAGAGAGAGAGAGAGAGTAAAATGAGGTCGACTGAGTTGGCCATTACTGGAGCAAATCCACTCACGGCCGGAGTAGGTTGCTGGAGAGTAGTCCCAGTAGAGAGAGACAGAAAGAGAGAGAGAGATATCCGGTACTGTATATATGTGAGAGAGAGAGAGCCGGGAGAGAGAGAGAGACAGCCGGTGAGAGAGAGATAGATGATCGGTGTTGGACGGTCACCACGCCGGAGAGAAGGCCGAGAGGCGGTGGAAGGGACTGTCGCCGGTTGTGCTTGACGGAGAGAGAGAGAGAGAGAGAGAGAGTGCGAAATGGAAGCTACCCATTTCTGAAATATATATATATTATATAAATTAATATATTATTTGAATTTTAAATAATTTATATATATATTTAGTGAATTATCCGGCCAGGTGGCGCGCGGGAGAATTCTCGCGCAGCTGTCCTGGCCAAACAATTGGACGCGTGTACTAAGTACACGTGTCCAATCAGGGACGTGGTATTATGCCACGTCCCCAATGGGCGACGTGTATCTAAAACACACGTCGCCCATCGTAGCATTTTTATTAAAAAAAAATTATATTATAATTATAATTATATATGTTTATATAATTTAACCACGTAAACAAAAATACAAACCCATGCAACCCTAAGTATATGTACTGTACATATAGCTAAACCCTAAGCCCTAAAACTAAACCGTAAACTATAAATTAAAACTAAACCCTAATCCTAAAATTAAAAGCTAACACTAAGTATATATACTATACTAAACCTAAATTAAACTAAACCTAACCATTAAATTAAACCCTAAAACCCTAACCCTAAGTGCATATACTATATATAGCTATAAACCATAACCTTAAGCGTATGTACTATATATAACTATAAACTCTAACCCTAAGTGTATGTACTATATATAGCTATAAACCATAACCCTAGGTGTATGTACTATATATAGCTATAAACTCTAACTCTAAGTGTATATACTATATATAGCAAATATAGCTATAAATCCTAACTCTAAGTGTATATACTATATATAGCCTTAAACCATAATTCTAAGTGTACGTACTATATATATATAGCCATAAACTCTAACCCTAAAAGTATATACTATATATATATAGACATAAACCCTAATCCTAAGTGTACATACTATATATAACTATAAACCATAACCCTAAAAGTATATACTATATATATATATATAGACATAAACTATAATCCTAAGTGTACGTATATACTATATATAGACATAAACCATAATCCTAAGTGTACGTACTACATATAGCCATAAACCCAAACCCTAAAAGTATATACTGTATATATATAGACATAAACCCTAATCCTAAGTGTACGTACTATATATAGCCATAGACCCTAACCCTAATCCTAAAAGTATATACTATATATATATAGACATAAACCATAATCCTAAGTGTACGTACTATATATAGCCATAAACCTTAACCCTAAAAGTATATACTATATATATATAGACATAAACCCTAATCCTAAGTGTACGTACTATATATGTACTATATATAGCTATAAACCCTAACCCTAAGTGTATGTACTATATAAGAGACTAAACCATAAGTATACTATTTATATATAGCAGGGAACCCTAAAAATAAATGCATTTACTATATATAGCCATAAACCCTAAGGTTAATTAGGGTATATACACGTCATTATAAATGCATATAGTTTCTAAACCGTTTACATGCATGCATATACATATTATGCACATATATATATAGTCCTAATTATAGGTTTTTTTTAACCTTTTTATGTATATATATATTTTTTTTTAAAAGAGAAAATGTTTAAGGCGATCGTCTACATTGTCAAACCTTAATTTGGTGTTATATATATATATATTATTGTCCAAATGGATGCGTGTAAATAATACACGTGTCCATTTGGACATGTGTATTAATACATGTATCTGATTGGCCACGTTTATTAATACACGTGTCCAACCGTTTTTCATGTACAACCTGCCACGTTGTCATCAAGACACATGGCTATCTGGCCGCGTGGCTACAGTAACAGCTATTGTAGACATGTGGCGAATTACAGCATTTTTTGTAGTGTACTTGTAACTTGAGTGAGGGTGGATTCGAATTTGAAGCTGTTGGGTCGTTTGGTTGTTGAGGTCGGCGGACCTTTGTGATGCCTGAGCTTTCCTTAAGGATGACCCCCTTTCTTTCGATCCAACGATTTCCGATCCCTACACCAACAATAAATTAAGTAAAATATTTTTTTTTAGAAGTGTTTTGTATTTTAAGTTATTGGTTAGCATATTTGTTTATCTAATCTACTAGTTTTGAAATTTTTCAAATTATTTGTTCGTATTTGAGAGCTTAATTGTTATTCGGTCAGGTAAGTTTCATAAGCAATATCTCATAATCTCTTACTCAAATTCTTTTAAATTCAAACAAATAATTGTAAACGATCTTATATGAAAATACAACTCTTTGTGCATGCTTTATTGTAATTAACTTGCAGAGTTGGACAAAATAATAGTAATAAAAACTTGCAGAGGTGGGTGCCTGTGTTGTGTTACCTTAGCAATAGTAGGTTTGCATTTAACTTCTAAAATCGACTTTTAAGGGCAAATTTGACAACTTAGCTACTAAGCAGAAAAAATATGTGAATTAGCTACCAAGCAGGGTAAATTACATGGTTTAGAGGAACAACCCTCTCAAGTCCTTCGGTTATAATTAATGAGGCTAGGCCATCTCCAACAGTTAGAGTTAAAATAGCTACTCAAAAAGTATCAATCTCTATTTTAATCACTGGCTATCTTAAAAACACTTCAACAATAATCTCTATTCCACTCTGCATTTTCTTAAAATATTGTTTTTTAATCTTTTTCTTTATTTTTTATTTTTTTTCTCTCTCCCTCTTCCCCCCCTCTCTATCTCTCTCCAATCACTCCTCACCGGTGGGTTCACCAGAATTCCACCCCCAACCAACTTCCGGCCAAAACACTCTCCGTTCACTCCTCCTTGCCGGTGGGTTCAATAGAATTCCACACCCAATTAACTTCCGGCCAAAACAACAACAAACACAAATTATCTCCAAAATTGATCAAACTCAAATTCACAAATCAGGGGACACGAGTAAACAGGGACTGCAAAATATTCTCCAACAAATCTCATGGGTTTGTATAAAATCCAACAAGAGATTCACACACACGGCCGGAAGTTCACAACACAGCCAACACACACAACCGAAATTACTAACGCCACCACAGAGAACACACCAAATCGGCCAACTAAGGAAAAATCCACAGAAAACATATTTCAACCTCTGGAAGTCGTCAGAAATCACTCTTCAACCGTTGGACGACGACCCACAACCCGCAGGAAAATCGGTGCCTCTGCTCGACGGAAATCAGCGCCTTTGCTTGCCGATAATCGGGGCCTCTGCTCGCCAGAAAAAATCGGCGCCTCTCCTCGGTCGACCCACCTTTCTCAGATCTCCTTCTCCGATTCTTTTCCTTCCTTCTTCGTCGAACCCTAAGTGGGGAAGTGGGGGACATGCGGGATTGAAAGAGAGGGATGGAGATGAGAAGTGAGCGAGCGAGAGAGAGACTGAAGTGAGGGAGAGGGTGAGAGAAAGAGAAAATATAATAAAAAATTAGATGACTGATGAACAGTGAATAGCCAGTAGTAGCTATTCACTGTTGATGAAGTTAAGATAAAATTTAAGATGACTACTCTGCTGGAGGAAGAAAGAGTCACAAAATAGCCAAATTTGACTTTTTGGCTATAGTAGAGCATCTGCTGGAGATGCCCTTAGGTAACGGATAACTCCAGTCAGTTTACATATGTGCATTTGTCCTTCTCCTGAACCAATTTTCATTATTTTATTTTTATGTTGAAAAACACAAGTTTGACTTCAACGCAATCAGGACAGTGTTTGGTAACGCTGGGAACAAAACACAATCGTGAGTTGTACTTTAAATACTTTATTTTTACTTTTTTTAATATTAATCAACATCAAAATATTTTAACTTTTTTCACTCTTTATATCACATCAATAATTTTTTTTTTTATTCATTTAAAGTACACATACAAAGTATATTTACAACCTTTTGTAATGACTTTTACTTTTGTATGTAGACAAGCACTCCTACTTGTTTCCTATCGCGCATGTAGACCGACCCACTAATAGACTTCATACGGTTGATGAAGATGAAGTGGAGTTTGAATGATCACTCCAGTAAAATTATGACAACGGAGGCTCTGAACTAAATTTCTCTTAGCACACAACAAAGAATAAAGGCCAAGCACTCTCTCTTACGACTTGTGCAACTTTAGTTATTTTCTAATCATGCTTAAACATCCTTATATAAAGAAATTATGAGAAAACCTAACACTACATGTGAAAAACCTTTAAAAGTATGTAGGGCATCGAACAGTGTCAGGACATGTTAGTAGTCCTCCTATTAGGACACCTCTAGGGTTTTTAGTGTATGAACATCCAATTTCCAAGGGCGTCAGGCTGCCTAGCTGACGACTCAGCTAATGGACCTTTCAGTGGGTCTATTGGAATTCATCGCGTTAGGACGTGTTGCTAATGACACGTTGTAAGTCTTCAAACTTGAGCAACGTCAAGACGTGTTGCTGACGCCCTAGCTAATGGTGCTCTCAATGACTCCTCAATCTAGATCACTTACAATTTTACGGCTTGCTGATGTCATTGCTAATGAGTCTCTTTTGGAGTGCTTTTGGAGTAATTGCATCAAGACGTCCATTTGACGCATTTACTAACACTAGTGTAAAACACATACTAAAAACTCCATATTCATTACAACCACAAAAACACCACCCAAGTGTTTAAGACTTACAATACTTATTTTCATCACCAAATAGGCCATCACTAGAAACAAAGTATAAGCATGTTGGTACAATTCCCGATTTAGTGACGTGTCGCCTCGTGATTTGCCTTGTCCAAGACCTGCAAAATTGTAAATAGTTTGTCAGGGGTGCCGATTGGTCCTACTTCGATGCCTAAGTGAAATTCTGTAGATAATTTCAGGGAGTAACGAGAGCAGAGTAGAATCAGAGAGATTAGAGTTATTTCGTACTTGTGGTACCAGACTATTTATAGATACAACACAGTTCGAAGATAATTGCAGTGCTCTGATACAATTCAATTAGGAGTCTAATCCCTAGATTGTATGAGATTAGACTTATCTTCCTAAGAGTCCAGTTCGGGTAGGATACTTCATGTCAACTAATTTCATGTAGATATCAGGTATCTTATTCCATATTTTATGGGATAATGGTCTATCTTGAAAAACTTGGGATAGAGTCATTCTGCGTCTTGTTAGGGATTATGAGATCAAACCTTATCTTGAGAATCCTGACTGTAATATCAGGATAAACATTTCAGCATGTTTCATCCATATCGCCTCGTGGTGATTCAATTTCCAAAGGCATCAGGCTGCCTAGCTGACGACTCAGCTGATGGACCTTTCAGTGGGTCTATTGGAACTCATCGCGTTAGGACGTGTTGCTGACGACACGTTGTAAGTCTTCAAACTTGAGCAACATCAGGATGTGTTGTTGATGCCCTAGCTAATGGTGCTCTCAATGATTCCTCAATCTAGATCACTTACAATTGTACGGCTTGTTGATGTCATTGCTAATGAGTCTCTTTGGAGTGCTTTTGGACTAATAGTGTCAAGACGTCCATCTGACACATTTACTGACGCTAGTGTAAAACACATACTAAAAACTCCATATTAATTACAACCACAAAAACACCACCCAAGTGTTTAAAGACTTGCAATACTTATTTTCATCACCAATATAGGCCATCACTAGAAACAAAGTATAAGCATGTTGATATAGTTTCCGGTTTGGTGACGTGTCGCCTCATGATTCGCCTTGTCTAAGATCTGCAAAATAGTAAACAGCTTGTCAGGGGTGCCGACTGGTCCCACTTCGATGCCTAAGTCAGATTCTGTAAACAATTTCAGGGAATAACGAGAGTAGAGTAAAATCAGAGAGATTAGAGTTATTTCGTACCTTGGGTACCAGCTTATTTATAGGTACACAGTTCGAAGATAATTGGAGAGCTCTGATATAATTCAATTAGGAGTCTAATCCCTAGATTGTATGGGATTAGACTTATCTTCCTAAGAGTCCAGTTCGGGTAGGATACTTCCTGTCAGCTAATTTCATGTTGATATCAGGCATCTTATTCCATATTTTATGGGATAATGGTCTATCCCGGAAAACTCGGGATAGAGTCCTTCTGCGTCTTGTTAGGGATTATGAGATCAAACCTTATCCCGAGAATCTTGGCTATAATATTAGGATAAACATTTTAGCTTGTTTAATTTCGTCCATATTGCCTTGTGTTTATGCAACGGATATCCGAGACCCTCATAACCGAATGGGTCTTGCCGGGTCAGTCATGGGCCCATTTGACTAGGGGCGGAGCTAGGATTTAGGATTTGGGGGAGCCAAAACTAAAAAAATAAAAAAATTTAGGGGTAAAATTTAAATTTTCTTCTTTATTTTTTTAAGATTTTTTTTTTTTTTTTGGGTAGCTCTGCCCTGCATTTGACTTTAGGAATAATAATTTTCCCAACAAAGCAATACTTGAACAAAGCATTTGTATACGTGAAAGACATATACACCCAAAAACATTGACATTTTACACCTATATTGTTAGACTTTGGAGAACACACATAAGAAAAATATCAATAAAGAAGAAGCAAATTAAAATCAAGGCACAAGAATTTAATGTTAAGTAGGTAAGATTGTCTACGTCCATATATAGATGACAACAAACCACATTTTATATTCCCTGGTATCAAGGAAAAATACAATGAGCTCTTTTCCTCTCTTCTTATGAAACCCTAAACCACCCTAATTATGATACAAAATGTATATACAAGCCTATTAACATGAGCAATATGTATATACAAAGCCTATTAACATGAGCTTTATAATTTATAGACAAAAATACTCATCTCCTAAAAGGACTACGATTTACAATAAAAAATGGAAAAAAAAAGAAGAAGAAGAAGAAGAAGAAGAATATAACTCATAATTCTAAGAATATATACACAGTAGTGTTCTAAAAAAAAAAAAAAAAAAAAAACTAAGTAGCTAGTAAAATTTCTAATCTCACCGCATACCACAAAAGAAGACAATGGAAAAATCTGTAGCTGTAACCAGGTTTTAGTACAGTAGTACTAGCTAGTAAGAGCGTTGGCAGATAGGAAAGAGTTACACGGAATAATTAATTAGAGGCAGAGGGTAGGTTAGATATATGAAACAAAATAAGGCACGTACAATTTCAAATTTATGTCAGAAGCCTCGCAGGTGACATGTGTCGGCTAGGCCTGTGTAGGTGACCACCCGATTGAAAGTGTTAAACTTTTAGATTAAAGGACGGTGAAGTGGGTTTATTTGCTTCTATAGAAAAATAGTTTAACCAGCCGGAAAACAATCACCACCCGCTTTGCGTGTACTCCACCACCTGCTTGATTCCTAATCCCTTTTTATATGAAATGAAATGACATATTGTCTCTTGGTTCTTTCTGAACATTCTCCGTCTTCTTCTTCTTCTCTCTCACTCTACTCTCTGCAGACATTTCTCCACCATGGAGTTCGGAAGTATAGTTCAGCTCCTTGAAAACAAGGCCATTTTAGTCACTGGTGCCACTGGCTTTCTGGCAAAGAGTACATGACAATATATATCTTTTCTCTAGCTCTTTCTCTTTGTGTGTGTGTAAAATGATTTTGGTGCTGATAACGTTGCTTGTATATATGGCTGCAGTTTTTGTGGAGAAAGTACTAAGGGTACAACCAAACGTGAAGAAGCTCTACCTTCTTCTAAGAGCAGCGGATGCCAAGTCAGCCACACAACGTTTGCATAATGAGGTAATATATATGTATATATACAGACAGCTTCGTATATATACATATATATTACCGTGTATATATACACACACATATATATGTATAGATATCATTCTTTGCCGTGTCTTGTAGTTGCTCCTGCAAGAGTGGCAAGAAAATAGGAAGAGTCGTTAATGTTGCTTATTTGTGAAGCAAGGACAGAAAAAACACAAAAAAGCAAGCACGGTTTACTTTTTGGAATGTAGTTGTTCAAATACTGTGTGGTAAGGTTGATGTATAGTGTTAAATCTCAGAATATTGAATTTTGGATGTTGGTTGTAGGAAGATGTTTGTTGGCATCTGGGGTTCTAGCAGTTTTTTGCTTGAGGGTGTTGTGTTCTTTGTTTTGTTAGTAGAAATTCATTCGATCATCTAAATAATAATAATAATAAAAAAAATTAATGACCTTAAGTCCTATGAAAATGAAAGTACTGTATATGGCTTCATTTCCTCTCACTTTTTGGAATTTAAATTCATGGCTTACTCATATGTATTTGATGACTACTTCTATTTGTAGATCATAGAGAAGGACTTGTTTCGAATTCTGAAGGAAAAATGGGGTACGAATCTATCTTCTTTTATCTCTGAAAAAGTAGCTGTGGTGCCTGGAGACATCTCTCTAGAGGAATTGGGCTTGAAGGACTCCGGTTTGAGGGAAGAGCTGTGGAACCAAATTGATGTGATTGTCAATTTAGCTGCAACTACAAATTTTGATGAAAGGTAATCATCATGTTCTATAAAATGTTTATTCCGTTTGAGTTTACTGGAGTGGTAAGTCATTTGAATCGACTCCTTTAATTACAAATGATTCTTTAGGCCTTGTTTAGTTTATTGAATGACCATTTCATTAAGAAAATGAATAGTTATTCTTGTGAATAAAAGGTGGTGGAATGGTTATTTCTATTCTTTTGTTTGGTAATAACTCACACATTTTAATCTGAGTTAAAAAAAAAATTAAACTAAAAAAACCCTACATTATATTATTTTTTTTTTTTTTAAGAAAATCAAACTAAAAAAAAAAAAGAAAAACCAAAAAATAAAAATAAAAATAAAAATTTGAAATAAACTGGCCGGCCACCCACCGTTGAATCGGAGGTGGCCGCGGCCATTCCCGAAGCCCACGGGGGTGGCCGAAGGTGGCTTGTTGCTTCGGTTGCTCTAAGGGTGGTTACACCACCCCCGGAACGCCTCAGTGGTCCCCCAGGCATTCCAAGGGTGGTGCGACCACCCTTGGCCCTCCACAGCAATGGGTGGGCGGCCAACCTCTTTGGAGTTTAGTTTTACATTTTTTTTTATTTAAAAAAAAAAGATTTCAAAGAAAATAAAAAATGAGTTTTTTTTTTTTTTTTGAAAAATGTCATCTCTATCCCAATGAATAGCTATTCCTCTCATTTTTGAATAGAATATGAATTTCTCTTTGTAAGAGAATAGTTATTCTATGTAATATATCTTTACCAAACTAAAGAATAGTTATTCTTATGAAATAGTCTTTCTATTTCAGGGATATATTTCGCAAACTAAACGCGACCTTAGTGTTATATTGACGACAAAAGCTTGAGCTTTATCCTATTTGTGTATGTCTTGGAGATCTAGTCGGAACGAAGTCCTAAATATCCCGATTACTATATTAAAAAAAAAAGGTTTATTCACTAGCTAGTATACTTGAAAATGTAAAAGGGAAATACTTTATATTTTTTATTTTATTTTCATTTCATGCAGATATGATGTTGCATTGGGAGTCAATACATTAGGAGCTAAGCATGTTTTAAGCTTTGCAAAAAAATGTGTTAGAATACAGGTGATTCTCCATGTATCAACAGGTTAGCAAAATCCTTTCCAATTTCATCAATTTCTTTTCTTCTTCTTTTGTTTTTAGTATGCCGAACCCTGCCGGCCGGTCCATTATTGCTCAACATTTATTTCCACAATTAATGTGAAAGTATACCATTGAGATAATCGGTTGGCTTTCTTCAAACAAATTTGTGGTTATAATAGGTTTAAGCCTGTTTATTAATTAATTAGGAGTGTCTTTTTCAGCCTATGTATGTGGCGAAAAGGGTGGACTAATACTAGAGGACCCTTATCGCATGGGAGAAACACTTAATGGGACCCCTGGATTAGACGTCGAAGCAGAGAAAAAGCTGGTGGAGGAAAAACTGAACGACTTTCGAGCGAAGGGAGCTACTGAAAAGGAAATTACAATGGCCATGAAGAACATGGGTATTGAAAGGTTTGCCATCTCTAACTATATGTGATCCCTAATGTCTTAAATAAACGTCCCTCGACCATATATGAACATTATTAGAATGTTTTGAATAATTTCTATATTAGGCCTAGCTTTATTCCTCTTCCTTGTTTAGTTTAGAGTTTTATTATACACCACTCTTAATCATTTTATAAATACTACTCTAGGCATTAACGGTTTCTCTATGCATATAGTTCTCGCATGCACGTGCCAGCAGACCTTCCCAGCGCGTCTCTTTCATGCTCACACGCACGTTCCAAGGATTGCTTGACTTGATCCCCTAATCCTTCAAGTTCAAGCTGTTTCGGCCCACTCTCAACTTGGTCCATTGGGTGTAGGCCGTTTCAGCCCACTCCTAACCGGGTCCACTAGGTTTTAGGCCAAACTGACCCAATTTATGACCGAATTCACTGTGTTCGGTGTGACTTGATCCATCGAGTCTCAGGCTTTCGTGGCCCACCTAGACAACCAGCCAAACTTTGGCCCAAGCCGAACCAGTCCACGGCCTAGCACTGGTGCACCTCCTCTGGCCATCCATCGAGCTTCCACCGATAGCCACCGTTGCCAACAATCAATCGACACCATTCTTCGGCCACCTTTGTCGGCAACCATCCATCGCCTTGCAGGTTGGCAGCCTTCCACCCAAGCTCACAATTAGAGTTTCCTCTGTGCCACACTAAATCTTTTCTCATCTGAGCTCACATACATCTTTGTTCTTTTGCCGTACAGGAGCCTCGTCAGCTTCATCAACTATTCTAAAGGTCGAGCTTACGCCTAAATCTTAATGATGCCCACACCATATCCATTTTCAGCAAAAATAAATAAATTCCCTTTCTCTTCGAAAATCAAGCTTCCACCTTGAGTTATTTAGAATATTCTCTATATTAGGCTTTTATTCTATTTTCTTGTAGGTCAATTCTGTTTCTTATTTATTCTAGGGTTTTTTTATTTACCGCTCTTAATTAACCGTCTTTGTCGGTGTCTTTCTCTCTCATACTTTTTTCTTTCTCTCTCTTAATGTATTCTATTATATATTTCTAGAGACATGTTAACTTAAATGCCATATGTACTTAATTATGCATGGGATCAATATTAATTCTCGATTTTTGCTCAAAACATGCATGAATTCTTTATATATGTTCCTAATTTTTGGTTTTAAATCAGTCAAGGATGTGGGGTCCTTCAAATAATTAAATAAAATATTAATGGGGTTTACAGAGTTCTCAAGAAAAAGCTAGTCAAACCTTAACATCATAGTACAAGTGAAGAACTCGACAAGACCTACACCTAGTTTTTGAGTGTAGCTGTAGATATAAAAGATAGACATGTCTCCTCCATACCAATTACTGTTGTGCAGAATTTTAAAGACATGGGGTAGATTTCATCACATGAATTTCAGCACTAACTCTTGTCTTTTGCACACCAGTAATGCATTTTTGAAAAAAAGATAGTGGATAGGATACCAACTACCACATAATTATATATATCTTCTGCATAAGTAACTGCCAACGTCATATGTAAACTTTGACTAAAGGAACAGGCTAAAGCTGTCACATTTGGAGGGCATCCTACACCTAGACCTCTTTAAAGGCTACCCTATACCTGTCAAGCCTATAGGTTTGTACGTACTTTTTATTTAATTTCTGTCGTGATGTGAAATATGAAAGATTATTTTAAAATAAAAATAACTTTACTTATAATTTTTAAATTTTTATTCCTTTTTAAAGAAAGTATTTAAATTTTAAAACGTTTTAATTTAAGAAATTTAATTTTTAGAAAGTTTCAAATTTTAATAATTTGTTGAATTTTTTCGTTAAATCATATCAAAATTTTTAAAATACAAATGTGTTATTTTTTTAAAAAAATATTATAAATTTTTTCAAAGATTCAGGCTTGAATATTTTTGCAAATTCCGTTGAATTCTAACTAACACCTAAATCATATCAAATTTTTTTTCCTAAAAAAAATGAGATGTATTTTATAAATTTTGACAGTTTAATGAAAAATTCTAACGGATAACTGAGAGGTATTTTATAAATTTTGACAGGATTTAATGAAAAATTTTAACAGATGACTGAAATTTAAACTTTCTGAAAAATAGATACTCTAAATTGAGACGTGTTTTAAAGTTTAAATACATTCTTTCAAAATGGTGAAAGTTCAAGAGTTATAAATAAAATTCTTCCTTTAAAATATTTGGTGTTTGAAATTATTTGTTAATATTTTGTACTTTTTCTTGTTAAATAGTAAATCTAAAAAAGCGTTATCAGACGTGTAGGAGCGGAATGCTCTTTCTAGAGATTGATAATGAAAAATTTCAGAATGATTCAAAAAAAACTAAAAAAAAAAAAAAAAAATGAAAAACCATAAAAATTTATCTAATAGAATAAATTTTCGACCGCACTAGACAAACAAAAAACTCATTAATAGGGAACAGGATCTTCTCCAGTTCAGTTGAACCGGAGAATATTCGGTTAATTATTGTATGAGAAGCATTTTTGTCATTTAACATTTCTTTTAGACAAATATACCTCTGTCTTATAACTAAATGGATATTCTTCAATTCAATCCAAATTCATAGTTCCATATCATTTATGATTGAAGGCATTAGAATGATGACTCAGCATAAGTTACCGATGAGGTGTCTTTTTATTTGTTAAATGGTCATTAATGATTCCTTGGCCCATACACTCACCTACATTGAATTGAATATGACGTCCACGTGGATAGGCATTATCGGGGGGGCATTTTTGTATTTTTAAATGTCTGAAAAATGTTAGAACTCTTTTCAGTATTTTATTTTATTTTTGAGTTTTTTTATGCTATCATGACAATTTGTTTTTAATTAAAAAAAATTACAACTTGATTTCTCTCTTATTTTTATTATTAAAATTTAAAAATAGAGTGTCATGTCAGCATAAAAAAATCCCAAAAAAACATTAGAAGAAGCTCTAGCATTTGTTTGTTTTGATATTTCATGTGACTTGGGAGATATTTTCAGGTCATTTTCTTTAGTCAATGAGTGTGGATTTTAGGAGTAGAGTTTGGTAGTTTATTAATTAAAGTGATAAATGCAAATTTCGTGAATGTGATTTGGAGTTTTGATAAATAGTTTTCTGATAAATAGTTTTCTGAGTTAAGGAAGAGAGAGTCGTTCTCTTTATTTTCATTTGTCTCCGTCCAAGTCCCGTGGTCCTTAATATTTAATTTTCAGTGATGTACGGGGACTTCACCAATTCTTTCTAGTAATGACGGTCGCTATTATCTTCTCTTTGTTGATGATTATATCAAATATATGTGGTTCCATCCTCTTAAATTGAAATCTGATGTTAGATCTATTTTCTATTAATTTCAAGCTCTTAACACTAAAATTAAAGCACTTCAGAGTGATTGGGGTGACGATTACTGTCAGTTAAATGTTTATTTCAAAAATCATGGTATTGTTTATCTTGCTTGCTTACACACTCTTCAACAAAATAGGTCTATTTCTTTAGAGTTGTCCAAGAAATTGCTGTTCTTGTGATTTTGTGATGTAATATCTGTAGAAATATATAATAAGATATATGAAAGAGAGCGAAAACATAGAGAGAAAAAGATGGATGAAAACCGTCAAGGCTACATCTTGAATATATTGATATGTGATGCATTATACAAACGGTGTCCCTATTTATAGGGAAAATATGGTAGGTAAATATGGTAGCCTAGACTAAATACGGAAGATAATGACAAACTTAGAAGGAAATTTAATCATGCATGCACACATGGAAGGAAAATAGATACGAAATGTTGTAACAATATCAATCGATCGGACATTCAATTTCTCCATTCTGGAATAAAATAAATAAATAGAAAAAATAGTTAATTAATTTATTCATGTAAACATGGGCGTTGAACTCTAAAACGAGAATTTTCTTCAAATTAAATATTAATTAATGGTCATCAGGGCAAAGGTTTACGGATGGCCAAACACGTACGTATTTACAAAAGCAATGGGCGAGATGCTGATAGGGCACCTCCAAGAAAATCTATCTGTGGTAATCGTACGGCCCACCATCGTAACCAGTACTTACAAAGAACCCTTCCCTGGCTGGATTGAAGGTGTCAGGTAAGAACACAAAACTCTTCCTTAGTTATCAATCTAGTTATCATATATTGTGACTGTATTTTCTTGTTTGGTTATCGAGAAACTAAGGATGAAAATTGTATGATTGCTTCTTTAATTGTGTTACAGAACTATTGACAGTCTAGCCGTTGGTTATGGTAAAGGAAGACTAAAATGCTTCCTGGGCGATCTTAACGGAATCCTTGATACGGTGAGATTTGATTTAAGCCATTCATCACTTGTTATTATTTGTTAAATCACTATTTATTGCAAAAGCTCAAGCCGATAAGAACACACAAATTTCATTTAATCAATTCTTTAACATTCACCCTCACGTGTAAGCTCAAACTACATTTTTAATAGATGAGACCTAATATGTGAAATATTTAATTGAAATGTGGCGTAAATGATAGAATCAAAGTTCGAACTCAAAACTTTTAGTTCTGATACCATGTTAAACAAGTGGTGATTTAACATGATATCAAACCAGAGGTTTTGAATTTCAATTCTGTCTCATTCATTTAGCTCTCATTTCAATTAAATATTTCACGTGTTGTGTCTCACCTATTAAAAGGGAGTTTGAGCCCGTTCGTGAAGATGAGTATTAAAATTTTGATTAAAATATTAAATTTAGGGAGAATTTCACTTTTAACCCCTGATTTTTCATTACTTTTGAAAAAAGGTACCAAAACTTTAAAAAGTACAAATTTAGAGTATTCATCGTTTAGTTTTTTTCAATTTCAACCATTCGTTAGAATTTTCCGTTAAATCTTATCAAAATACCCATGTTTTTTTTTTTTTTTTTTTTAAAAAAAAATTATAAAATTTTTCAAAGATTCGGACATAGATACTTTTGTAAATTTTGTTAAATTTTGACTAATACCTAAATTCTAACAATTTTTATCTCTTTTTTTTTTTTTTCAAAAAGAAGAAGGGGAATTTTGATAGGATTTAACGAAAAATTCTAACGGAAAGTTGAAATTGAAAAAAAATTAAAATATTAAAATTTTTTTTTAAAAATAATAAAAAATTAAAAAGAGTTATAAATGAAGTTTCTCCTCAAATTTACATCTTTGTATCATTATTAAGCATCATGCACGAATATGCTGGTTGGCTTCCGTGTGTGTGCGCGCATGATATTTATACTTCTAGGCCTGAAATATAAATAAATGTGAAATAATGCAGATTCCGGCTGACATGGTGGTAAATGCTATAATCGTGGCGATGGTGGCTCATGCAAATCAACCTCGTGATATAATTTATCAAGTGGGGTCTTCAGTAAGAAATCCTCTGAGAAACAGCGATCTTCAAGATTTCAGCTTCCGTTACTTCTCCCAGAAGCCCTGGATAAATAAGGATGGCAAACCTGTCAAGGTTGGCAAGATGTTAGTGTTAAGCAGCATGGATAGCTTCCGCAGATACATGGCATTTCGTTATTTGTTCCTATTAAAGGTTTGTTCTATATAAACCATTTTCTTTTTAATTTATCAGTGAGATTATTTGCGATTAAGGAAGATCACTCACTCACTGTTGAGCTCATCAAAATGCATGCCTGTTTTCCTACAACCTTATAATCATCATTTCTTTAATTTGTTCTCTTACAGGGACTAGAATTGGTGAATGCAGCATTTTGTCGGTATTTTCAAGGGACATATCTTGATCTCAGTCGAAAGATCAACTTTGCTATGCGATTGGTGGAACTTTATGAGCCTTATTTGTTCTTCCAGGGCGTGTATGTATGCATGGTTTGTTTATTTTATTTGCACCATAACATAACCATTTCAACAAAACATATATTAACGTAATCCTGTTCTGTTTTGTTTTTGTTTTTGCATATATATATATATATAGCTTTGATGACATGAACTCGGAAAAGCTGCGAATGGCAATAAGAGAGAGTTGTGCAGATGCAGACATGTTTTACTTCGATCCCAAGTGCGTGGATTGGGAAGACTACGTGGTGAATGCCCATCTTCCTGGTGTGGTGAAGTACGTTTTCAAGTAATAACCCACAAGTACTGCAATATTCTAGCTTGCTATAAGTACGATGTTTCCAGAACTTGTAATTCAGATTTTAAAACGTTTGTCTTCCAAGAGCAATGTATCTTGTAACATTAGCTCAAGGCCATGCAATATAATATCTTATTGCTGCAGATAAGTTTAAGAACTTTAATTTGTCAAGTGTATCAATTATGATAATATTCTAATATTTTTATCAAGAATGTGATAAAAATAGCTTTAATTCTCATCTTTTGAGAGTATTTTATTTGGTAATCTCTAGTCGCAGCATGTCTCTAAGTTCTCATTTGTCTTTTTGAATCTCCATTTTGTCATAATTTGAGTTCTAACTTCAATTCCCAAATAATGCATTCTCTCTTGTGTTCTAAACCTAATTCTCATGCTTGATGTCATTCATATTCCTTCAAATAGAGAAGACTTCACTTATAATTCCTTATCTTCCATTACTTTTGAAAAAATGTACAAAAATTACCTTTAAAACATGTCAATTCAAAGTATCTATCTTTTAATTTTTTTCAATTTCAACCCTCCATTAGATTTTTCAGTTAAATCTTATCAAAATTCTCAAAATACCTTTGGTTTTTTTTTTTTTTTTAAAAAAATTATTGAAATTTTCAAAGATTCAGGCATTGATACTTTTGCGAATTTCTTTAAATTTTGACCAACACCTAATTCTTTGTAATTGTTTTTCTTTCTTTCTTTTCTTTCTTCTTTCTTTTCTTTTTTTTTTTTTCTTTCAAAAAAGGAAGAGTATTTTGGGAATTTTGACAATATTTTACAAAAAATTTTAACGGAGGGTTAAAATTGAAAAAAAAATTAAAAGATAGATACCCTAAACTGACACTTTTTAAAGTTTAGGTACCTTTTTTCAAAAGTGATGAAAAATAAGTGAAGTTCTCCCTTCCAAATATTATCATTGTTGCATTCCAGACCGGTCTGTATATTCTTGCCTTCATGTTCTTGCTTTTCTAAGCTTTTAAACCACACTTCATAATTTCCTCCCATTTTGTACATGGATCAATATTTACTAATCATCTTTGGAATATTCTCTATATTTTACGTTTCGAAACTCAAGCTTCCACCGTAAGTTATTTAGAATATTCTCTATATTAGGCCTTTATTCTATTTCCTTGTAGGTCAATTCTCTTTCTTATTTAATCTAGGGTTTTCTTATTTACTACTCCTAATCTCTCTATAAATATTACTCATTGAATACAATTTTATCGTACTTCAATAATAAGGATGTAGCTCTAACCGTCTTCGTCGGTTTCTTTCTCTCTCCTTCGACTCGTTTTCTTTCTCTTAATATATTCTATTATATATTTCTAGAGACATGTTAACTTTTTTTTTTTTGAACAAAGAGCATATGCTATCATATATTACTGAATAAAGTCCTAGGGTAAGGACACAAACAAGAGGTTCAAGACCCCCAATACCCTAAGCTAGATAATTCTGACTTGAAACAGCAACCTGAACAATACAAAATCGTTACAGGGACAACAATGAGCCACTCTTTACATTTAAGCACACATCACAAATAGAAGATGGGAAACCTAGGCCAACAAATAGTCCAGTAACTTTTAAGCATCACAGAGGCAAACTGTGAAAAGAACATTAAAAAACGAAATAAAACACCCTAAAACAGAAACACAAATCGGGACCAGCGTCAGGTGGCGCCGTCGCCAGCGACAGCGCGTGTACCACACGTGCCGCCACCGGAGACTTCCTCAGCATCAGAAATCCACCAGAAGACTTCGGATCCACTGAAAAACCCCCAACCTTGCCTTGGAAGACAAGCCGTGACCCACACGCGCCAGACCAGGGAGAGACTTCCCTCTCGTGTGTAGGCCACTCGCCGAGCGTGAAGGACCGACACGGCCGTGGCTGGAGGCTGCTGGACCGGAAAAAGCCGGCGACCATTGTGGTGAGGCGCGTGTCTTGGAAGAATCCATCGAAGTGAACAGATCTGACACCAAAGAAAGAAACTCAAACAAATAAAGATCAAGTCAGAGACTCGGCCGAAAAAACACACCAGAAAATCGCTTCCTAATCCAAATCCCGTTTAGTCTTCTGTCGGGTAAAAACAACCACTACCGGATCTAATCCGGGGGAACAAAAAACTCCAAAGCCCTAATGGCTGGAGGAAACAAACACTCCACTGACACTAGCCAAGGAGGAACAAAAAACCATCCCCAACCTAAAAGGGCGAGTGGGGAGGGGGAAAACACCACAGGGGGAGGGAGGAGTGGAACCTCCCCCCTCACGAACAAAACTCTCAACAGACTCTCTAGGGCCGGCTGAGAGAAGGGGTTAACTTAAGTGCCATATGTACTTAATTATGCATGGGATCAATATTAATTCTCGGTTTTTGCTCAAAACATGCATGAATTCTATATGGGCTTGTTTCGTAAAAGAAAGAAACTTCTCCCTCCTCTTCTTCACTTTTCTAAAAAACAATCAATTTCAAAATATTTCAACTTTATATTACATCAATAATTTTTTATTACTATTTAAAAAAAAAATCACTACAATACAAAACCTTTTCTTTTTTCCATACAAATTATTTTTACTTTATATCACATCTATTACTTCTTACTACGACTCTCAACTCCCACTTTCTTACCAAACAAGGCCTATATGTTCCTAATTTTTGGTGTTGAATCTATCATGGATGTGGGATCCTTCAGGTAATTAAATAAAATATTGATAGGGTTTACAGAATGAGTAACGATACCTTCACAACCCCTCCCACTCAATTCTCACACAACCTTCTCATATTGTGTGAATTTCATGTATGTAGGTCTCATATGTAAGACCCACGCAATATGAGAGAATTGTGTAGAAGTTGTAAGAAAAACATTACTCTTATGTAATAGTAACGATACCTTGACAATCTCTCCCAACCAACTCTTCAAAACAACCTAGTCAAACCTTAACATCATTGTACAAGTGAAGAGCTTGACAACTTACAAGACCTACACCTAGTTTTTGAGTGTGGCTTTTGATATAATAAGGATAGCTTCATTAGCTTTGATAGGGTACCAACTACCATAATTAAACTTTGACTAAAGGTCCAGGCAAATAAAACTGAGGGGCATCCCACACCTAGCCCCCTTTAAAGGTTACCCTATATGCTTGTCCATATATATATGTGTCAAACGTTGAACTGCCTTGTCAAGTCTAGAGGTTGGCCGTTGGGTATGTACTTTCTATTTAATTTTTGTCGCGATGTGATATATAAAAGGTTATTTTAAAATAAAAATAAGTTTATTTATAATCTTTCAATTTTCATTCCTTTAAAAAAAAATACTTAAATTTTAAAACATTTCAATTTAGGGTATTTATTTTTTAAAAAATTTTAACCTCAGTCATCCTTAAAATTTTTCATTAAATCATATCAAAATTTTCAAAATATAAATATGTTTATTTTTTAAAAAAAAGTTCATACAAATTTTCAAAAATTCAAGTATGAATATTTTTGTAGATTTCGTTACATTCTAATCAACACCTAAATCCTAATAAATTATTTTTTTTCCTAACAAAAAGAGAGTATTTTAGAAATTTTGACAAGATTTAATAAAAAATTCTAACGGAAGACTGAGATTGAAACTTTTTAAAAAATAGATACTATAAATTAAGACTGTATAAAAATCTGTTTGGCAACATAATATAATTCTGATTCTACTTTTTTTTTTTAAAATAAATCATATTTTATTCAACTTTTTAAAAAACAAATCATATTTTATTATTATTTAAAAAAAAAAATTATAAAAATTTTCAAAGATTCAAGCATGGGTATTTTTGTAAATTTCGTTAAATTCTGATCAACACTTAAATCCTAATATTTTTTTTTCCTTAAAAAAAAAGAGTATTTTGGGAATTTTAATAGTATTTAACGAAAAATTCTAACGGACGGTTGAAATTGAAAAAAATTTAAAGATAAATACTCTAAATTTACATTTTTTAAAGTTTGGATATCTTTTTTTTTTCAGAAGTAATAGAATATAAGTGAAGTTTCCCCTCCAAATATTATCATTGTTGCATTCCAGATCAGTCCATATTCTTGCCTTCATGTTCTTGCTTTTCTAAGCTTTTTAAAGTTTTAAACCCCACTTCATAATTTCCTTCCAATTTGTACATGGATCAATATTTACTAAGCATCTTTTCAAAGCCTTACACAATAATTTAAATATTGGGGTAATAACATTTTTTCCTCATGAACTACCACCCTCTATCAATATGCCCCCACGAATTGATACTCTCACCAACTGACCGCATCGAACTACTATTTACTTATGCAAACACCCCGCGGTTAGGGAATCTCATTAATCTTTTTAGACGTTAAATTTTGTTTAAAGACAGGTATGCCTTAAAAAAAAAAAAAAATTAAAAATATATAAATATTACAAACTCAAAAATACTAAAAAAATAAAAACAATATATATATTTTTCTTTTAAAAAACTTAAACTAAAAAAAAAATTAGATAATTGCATAATCAATCCATGTGGTTAGCCTAAATTATAAATCGCTCACTACGGTATAAAAAAATAAGTTATCGAAATATGCCAAAATAACAATTTAGTCCCTGCAGTCAAATTCCATCAAAACAATTGAATTTTGTTAATGTGCCACATCAGCACCAATAGTATGATTACTAGTGTCACTATTAGTAAAAACAATATTAAAAACTAAAATATCTAAAACAATTGGCCCAAAAGCTATCTAAGTGTCAAACACAGAAATGAGACTTTTGGGTAGAATGGGCCCTCTTTACTCGAGGTTAGACTTCGACTCAACAAAAGCGACCAACTTTGGGCTTGCTCTGTTCTCCGAACCAAAAGGACACAAGCCCACATCAATCCAGCAAGCTCCTCAGGTTTCGAAAAACAAAGTTGACGCCATTATCACTCCCACAGCCACTCACACAATTTGCCCCAGCCTTTACCAGTGGGATATTTGGGATTCTTTGAACTCCTTTTCCCAAACACTCCCCTACCATTGACACCCCATACTTTTAGCTCTATAGCACTGGAAATACCACAAGGACAAGCACGTCGTATTGTTTGCCGAAATATGCCCCGACCTACCTAACTAAAGCCTCCGCATAATGACCGTTTACCAACATCTCAGCCGGAGCTCTCAACACCGACGCCATTGGGAACACACCAATGCCAGATAACAGGCGATGAAGGCTTTATTTCCAACCCTAGAAGAATTCATTTCACAAACTCCTTCAGCCTTTTCGCTTGAGACAACACACCTCCACGGCGGCCAAACAAACTCTGAAGTAACATCAAATATGGTCCATAAACAAGAAGTTCCAATCCATATTGTTGTTGGAAACTTGGTTTTTAATTATCTTGATTATTGTACACTATCACATTGGGTTACAAGACAATTTATCAACTCCATGCAGTAGACCAAGGCAAAAATCCCCAACTGTAGGTGTGATTAGTTGAAGACCTTTAAAAACGTTAACTTACAATAGGTCACTCACTGCTGCTGCTTTACTCTATCTTACTTGATCAAGGACATCTCCAAAGCAGTTGACAGGTCCATGACACATAAGCAAGGCTAGGCTTTTATTAAAGAGTAATGATATTTAGTAGACTCTTGTACAACTGGATGACGTGGCAATAAAAATCAGTTTTTGGAAGAAGAAAAATTGCTGATTCTTACTGCTCATATCATCAAGTTGTATTGCAGTTGTACATGAATCAACTAAACAGAATTATCTTTATTAAAAAGCATCAATTGGAAGGAGATGGGGACCTCTCCTTTCTTTTACCTGTCAAGGAAGTAGCTTTACTGATTGGAACTTCTTCAGAAAACCGAAAGGACTCCGGGCTGTTATGCAAGCCATTGCCGGTTGTAACACTCTCTGACTTGCAAGGATTTATTGATGCAAGGTTGTAGATGGGGTGACCATTTTCAGAAGTTTCCACATTGATTGGAACTTCGTCAAAAGCTTCACAAGCACTTGGCCTAGTAATGCAGAGCCAAGTTCTCAAAGACTCCTCGCACCCATTGCTGTCGCCAGCAACAGGCACATGCCATGATCCTTTTTCTGATTCCTGAAACATAGATTAACGTCTAAACACTCAATACAATAAATGAATCAAGATCTAGTTTTTAACCAACATAACAAAAGATTAGATGGGAGCAGCCAGTCACTTGTAAACAATTTTTGAGGAACACATGGAACCACAAAGCCCATTCATTCTCATCCCATAAACCACGAAACTGCCATTATGCATAAGAGTATTATTAGAAACTAAATTTTTATTTCACAATTATCTCATAATACTGATGTCAGTACTTATTAGAAAAAAGAAAAAGACTAAATGTAATGGTTGGTTGGAACTGCCACATCAATGAGATAAAAATGTGGTATAATAGCATTACTTTTGTGTATAAATATGCAAAAGAACTGGTTGTAGAACAAAATTTTCCATTCAGGGGGAAAAATCTGTTGAAAATTTTATAAAATAAAGAAACTAAACAAAAATTTCAAATTGAGGGTGGAGTATGGTAAAATTTAGGTTCAAATCCTACCAAGCAAAAGAAAGGAAGAAAACAACATAGCATTTTACTTTATTATTCAGTGCTGAAGTTTATATATATATATATATAAAATAAAAAAAAACTCATATAGATGACATCATCAACATTTTTAATTATAAAGAAAGTTTATAAACATATCCAATTAAAATCTTGCTCATCTATGACCCATTAGGGGTGAAAATTCGGGTGGATAACCGCTATCCACATATGAACGTACGGATATCAAAACCTATTATCCGCATTCCCTTTATATATATAAATATATTTAATTAAATTCTTTAAAACAAAGTCGTTTTAAATTTGATAAGTTTAGGATCTTTAGGTTATGTTAGGTTTCTTTTTTTTTTTTTCATTACCATCTCAAAGTCATACTTCACTACATTTTTTTTTTTTTTTTTTTTTTTATTTTCTTTGGGTAATCCAAACTCTCATTACTCTATGAGACAATGACCATCTATGATTGATAATCGTGAATTATGTAACAAGTGAAATCTTAATTTATTTAAACTTGCATATAGTAATAACTGCATTATTTAATCTTGGATATAGATTTAGATTGTAATCCAAAACGTTCATTACCTCATATGCGGATAGCCAATAATAACCGCAACTGCGCGGATACTTAAAAGTGATGACCGCATTATGCGGATGCGGATATTGCTAATAATTGCATCTGCATTTTCACCCCTATGACCCATTATAAAATAGTGTTCATGCATTCATTTCAAGAAAGAGTTGCAATTTCCACCTTAATTATACTTCCATGTTGCCTTTTAAGTTTTCAAAAACTAGTTGGAAATTGATCGAATCTTAAATGCAAAAGATTGAAAACAATGACCTTGATCTCTAAGCACCATGCGAAAGTGACTTTTATTGAAAAAAAAAAAAAAAGAAAGAAAGAAAAGAAAGAAAGAATTAGAAAAAAAAATTAAACACAATCAAGACTCGGAACCAAGAAAAGTCAGAGAGAATATTTTGAACACAATTCCTCATATCTTCCATTAAAATTTTGAACTCAACTACAAAGCATATCCTCTATTCATGTTCCGGAGATTTCTTCAGTCCAATTTCCCTATCTCACCACGTCCCTCTCCTTTCAATGTATCAGTCCACTTGTAATCTAATGAATATTGACCATATATGAATTTACTTTTGAAAGATAAAACTGACAAAAATCTCCCAATTTCAGCACCAGTCAAATGTATTAGTTGTGACGAGCTATAAAAGCTAAGTTCCAGCAATAGAGTGCCAGTGCTGAGACTAAAGACACAAATACAAACACACAAGTTTGCATCAACAAAGAAAATGCTGACAAGAGCTATAATATTGGTTAGAAAGCCTAGAGAACAACTCTATGAAAACCGTCAACACGTAAGATGAATATAATAGCACATTAAACTTCAAAAATCAAATTACAAGATGGTACCTGGATAACAGATGAATATGAAGGCGGCATCTGAAGTTTCACACTACCCTTCCCAAAAGTATACCGAACCTGGAGAATAGAATGGAAGAAAGGTTTATTCCTACAAAATGGATAATGTGCAACGGTAAACGGTATATGTACAGGTACAAAAGGTAACCAGTTCAACCTTGTGTCCCCCCTATTATCTCCATAAACCAAGCCTTTTGGCCCCACTCTCCCCCCCACCCCATTTCCAAAAGTGCATGAACATCAATGGAACTTACAATGACATAGACCATCTAAAAACTTTTATTCATGGAAATGAGCATACACCAAGAATTTTGTGTAATGAAGGCCTACCAAACCTGTCATTAGAATGTTTTCTCAATAAATTTTAATTAAAAAATCAATAGTAAGCAACCACCAAAAGGAATCTGAAAATCTGTACCAACCCTTGTTGTAGAAAAGTCTTTTTTGTTTTGGTAAGTGCATAACTTTTGTTTCGGTAAATATGGCAATAAAGTCTTAACAAAAAAGAAATGTAAGATACAATTCCCATCAACTTAATCTCTAAGCTATTAGAATATATACTTAGAAGAAGAAGACCCCTAAGCAACGTTGATAGTTTTAAAACTGAACAGCTCTTTGCTATTCTGAGTATTAACTTTATCTAATTTCAATCCTGTCCCCCGAAAGGTCATTCAGATTGAGGAATGGTACAGTAGCTATGGACAAGAAAACAACTACATTTCATCTAAATAATGATAATCAGGAGAAAAGCCCTGTTTGATGCAGTGCCTCAGTTAAGCTCAATCTACTCAAATTCTTCAATGCATTTTTCTTCGTCATTCCCATGTGTATAATGTAAACATGTTTGCGTCTGAATAAGAGATCAGTTATCTTAAATGTGAACCAGACAGAGTTTTACATGCATCTTTGACACAATTATCTGTTAGTTATTTATTTTTTATTTTTAAGTAAAAGAGATATTATTAAAAGTGTAAGGCACCCCAGGTACACAAAAAGTACATGAGAAAACACCTAGCTAGGAGGAAAAAAAAAGAAGAAAAACATAAAAATTAATCACCAAAGGAAAAACAAAATTTACTATTCAAAGATACAAAGTATAGAAAAATTAAGACTTAATCTCTTCCAGAGTCCTCTCACAGTCCTCAAAACTTGTGTAATTCATTTCCCTTCACAGACACCACAAAAGGTACGAAGGCACTATCTTCTATACAACAACACTCTAAGCGCCACTAGCGGTCCACCAACACACATAAGTAGACTACTCATCTAGGCATAATCTAAGATGGCCCAAAAAAAAAATAAAAATAAATCCCATAAGGCACAAGAAACCTCACAATGGAGAAAGGATGGTCCACAGACTTTTAATTCCTTTAACACATACAGCACCTATCGACCATAATGACATGTCGATTTCTTAGATTGTTCCTGGTAAAGATCTTCCCTAGGGCCGCCGACCAAACAAAAAAGGCCACCCTCAAAGGAACCTTAGTTCGCCAAACACTCTTTTAAGGAAAACGAAAGCCATCATTACAAACCATGATACTGTAGAAGGTTCTAACATCGAACAAACCTTTTTTGAAGGGGACCCATCAAAGCTTGTCTTCACCTACCTGTCCCACTCTAACTGAATACAATTTAAAGAACGAAGTAAAGACATCTACCTTCCAATCATGAGCCGCTCTAACAAAGCTTACATTCTACTAATTGGAGCCACCCGAAAGCTCCAAGTGAGTCGCAATAGAAGCATACTTCGCACAAACAAAGCCATATAAAACTGGAAAGGCTTCCTTAAGGACCATATCCCCACGGGCCCACCCCACGGGCCTACCCCACAGATCATGCCAGACTCTTAACCTTGGAGCCATCTCCCACCTCAAATTTGGTAGGATTAGAAAGCTTCCCCCAACCCCTCTTAATATTCTTCCATAACCCCAACCCATGCATCCCAAGAGGCTCATTAGAACACCACCCACCCCACAACCTGCCAAATTTAGAGTCCACCATAACTCTACACCAACCTTCTCTCTCATGCAAGTAATGCCATAGCCATTTTTTTAAAAGAGCATGATTGAACATCATCAAGTTCCGAACCCACAACCCCACATTTTTTTTTTCTTTTATTTGCACCAGCTGTGACAGACCCATCATGGCTTGTTTCTTTTTCTCTCTCTCTCTCTCTCTTTTTTTTTTTTTTTTGTTTATCTCCTTTCTCTTTTAACTGTAGCAAACTTTTGTTTGTTTCTTTTTTCTCTTTTAGGCATAGCGACTTGTTTTCTTTCTTTTTCTTTCCCTTTTCTCTATACAAAACCGTAGCAGGTCTTCATGTCTTGTTTTTTTTTTCTTCTTCTTCTTTTCTTTTCTCTGCTACTAGCCGTAGCAGATATCCTTCTTAGAGTCTGGTTTTATTTTGTTATAGAACAAAAGCAACCCAACCTTTGATTTGTTAGTCAAAACAATTACTTTATTATTCAAAGCTTTGGTTCTAGTCTTGTATACTGCTAGTACTGTTTAATATTTAAAGCCATGGTTTGATATATTTTTTTTTTTTATAAAAAAAACTCTTCTCTCTCATACGAAAACCCTTACTTTTAAGAGAGCAAATATATATACCCTGCATTAACACCAGGGCATTTCTTCTACCCTCAGTCTACGATGCAGGCAGGATAAGAGTTCTATTTCGAAAATATGTGACTGTCTATTTTGATGGTTTAACTACTATCCGGTTGATGTCACTAACACTGAAATTTTTGTAAGTTTTGTTTACAAAGGATGGGGCCAATTATACTTTTATATTTTTGTAAGGAACTTGGTGGACATAATTTGCGGTTACGTGTATATCTATATATAGCGTAATAAATTTTCTACATTAATTTCAAATGTCTTGTTAGTATAAAGATTTCACAGTTTCTTATAAAATAATATATATATATATATTTTTTTTGCTATTTCGAAAGAATTCCTAAAAGGCTGAAATTGAAAAGTTAATAGCATGCCAAATCAATTTAAACATACCTCGTGAGCCCATTCTCAATAGACTAGCAACCCGAAACCGTAGTTGTGTCAGTATGTTTGTCTAGTGGTGAGTATATTGTAGTAATTTGTTTAAACCTGTATTCAAGTGACTAGCTAGCCATCAAGGATTTGACTTAGCTACATTCAGAGAGGTAAATAGATCCTCTACCCTTTCTAAGGTTATTTTATGTCCTGTAATTTAATACAATGTTTTTAACATTATAGATATGTACATGTGAGTAATTATTTTATTACTGTATTGCAAATTCTTCTTGCTTTCATAAAGGGTTTCTAAAGTCCTTTTGAAAATAAAAGTTGCCTGTGGAAAGTTACATCATTGAGAAAATATATTTTTTTCTTGAAAGTTCTTACCGTGAAATAATTTCTAGATATACTCAATTTTTTATTTTGGAAGGTTCCCAAATTGGGAAAACGTTATTTTTAGAAGATATCAAGAGAAGTAAAAGAGATGAAAAAGTTTATAAGATAAGGGCACGTATGGAAGAGATATTTTTTGCCCAAGAGGATTAAATGAAAAACATGGCTCGGTACCGACGCTGGGGTTAAGGCGCAACCAATGAAAGAGGCTATGCCATAAGATGTTATTCCATCAACAGTCACACTAAGTGCACTTTGATTGATTAGCTGACGAGCAGGTCTTTGCGACCGCACAACCCTAATACGAGGCGTAACAGTGTACATGGGCCCTATTATGAAAAATTAGTTATAAACATATATGTATATTTATATGTTTCAAAGAAAATGATATGCTTTAACTAGCTTTATTGAAAATTTAATTAGCGATATGAGATAAAGATGTTTTGAAGGGTTTTCAAGAAATTAAGTGTTTTAAGAGAGATTTTAAAGAAAAATGAATTTAACCCAACTGTTTTATGGTTAGAGATTTACTTACTGAGCCTTTCAGCTCATTCAGTTTTCTTTTTTGTTTTCATGTCTTGAGCAAGGACTAGGTGGTTGGGATGTGAGGCTAGGATATCCATAGGGAACATATCCTTAACGATTTTTCTTCAAATCAAGCCTCCACTCACTATAGCAGAAATCATCCTACCCAAAACCTCCATCACAATGACAAACAGCAAAGGAGACAAAGGGTCCCTTTGTCTCAAGCCACGGGAGCTCCTAAAAACATAAGTGGGAATGTCGTTCACCAAAACCAAGAAACGCATTGAGGATATACAATGAGCTATACAAGAGCACCACTTCCTCCCCCTCCCCCCCCCCCCCCCAAAAAAAAAAAACCACACCTCCTTAGCATTTACAGCAGAAAATCCCAACTAACATAATCATAGGCTTTTTTTAAGTTTAGCTTGCAAAGCATACCCGGCTCCCCAGATCTAATTTTACAATCAAGACATTCGTTGGCAATAAGAATTAGATCTGGGAAGCCGGGTGTGATACTCTTGTTCGAGATGAGATTTCTCCTTAAAATCTAGGAAAATGCACGCTTTGAAAGAGATATGAGCAAAAGAGAGGCATATAAAAAGTAATTAACAAAAGCACGAGCATAAATATGAATCAAAATCAACGATGTATAGGATAGCCTTTCAGAAAACACATACTTGATGTCTTTCTTTCCACTTTTGGAAAAAGCTACTTCCTAGGAGTTCAAAAATGTGATCTCTCATTTCATCATTTGTCACAAGTAAACACTTGACTTTGACTGCAGCATATAGCCAATACCTGAATTATATAAGTCATGATAAGGAAATCTCGAAAATAAATAAATAAAAAATTAATAATAATATAAGGGCAGTATATACAAGCTATGAAAAAAGATGAACTCCTATTTCATAAATTCAAGATCCAAAGGACATCAAAATGGTAATTGTTTAAGAAGCTCCTTTTTGCTTTTTGTATTATTTTTTTTCTCAATAAGTACTTGATTCACATATTATGAAAGTGATATATGTGCATCCAGCACTCAGAAAAGTATTAGATATTTAATCATAAAAATTTGTGAAAGAAAAAAGTTGTCAGATATTTAATCATAAAAATTTTAGCTAAAATGACAGAATAAAGTACATTCACACACACAGAGACAAGCACTGATTTAAGGGTTTATACCAATCATCATTAGAACCAGTTGGTGTCATATAAAGAACGCCTTTATCCATCCACTCCTCTACCAGCTTTCTGTGGGAAGGATTTTCCAGAAGTGACCCAAGGCGTTTATTATGCAAGACAACCAGTGGCCATTTGTTTCCGCTCCTATTGTACAATTCTTTAACAACAGCATCAAGCTGCTCTATAGAAATTTTCAAAACATAAACATAAATGAAAGATATAAATTAGTGGTTAGATAGAATGAGAGAAGAAGGGAAGAAAAAAGGGGGGGAGGGGGGGGGGGGGGTAAGAGAACCCAACTTTAGCCATACAACCTGAGAAACACTGAATCCACCATCTGCAAAATTTTGTTGGTAGAGTCCAATATTTGCTCCATCAACTATAAATTCAAAACCAGCATGTTTTTCCAGCCAACCCTTTAATAAAGGATTAAAAAAGAAGAAGGTAAATTAAGTAAAGAAAGGATACAAAAACAAGTTACTAAAGATAAAAGGGGCAGCGAAGTACATTCATTCGTTGTTTTGGAATGGAGAAAACAAAAATAAACCTTTACTATACCAAAGATTAAACGGTCTATGAGCTTGACAATGCACAATAGACTGAGAAAACCAAGAACACATAAGTTATGTGGTCCACGAGTAAATAATCAGCCAACTACTTTGGAACCAGATTAAACAAGTGTCATCCTTTGATCTGAAAAATCAGAACCAACAATCATGTTGGTGATAGGAGCACACAAATTCAACTAAGTTGACGAATGTCAAGCAGCAATTTCCTTAAATCTGTTTCTTGATCCTTGTAATTTCTATGTATATAACTCAAACAAATCTGCTACAAACTAACCTCAACATTCTAAGTAACCCATCATCTTATATCCTAAAAAAAAACTCATAGCAATCGATTGCTTACCTGAAACTCCCTAAAGTTCGCATTGACCTCCCTTTCCATAGCTAACGCAGCAACGGATTGCGCAAACCTCTCCGTCTCCGCATCATCTATATCCACACACGCCAATTGCTCCCCACAACCTCTACACCGCCCAGCCGAATCCACATTTGCTCTCTTCACAACCCAATCCCCCTTCCCAATCCACCCCAAACCATGCCATCCTCCCCCGTTCCTCGACACCGCCTCTTCCACCCTCCCCACCTCCGAATTCACCTCTCCCACCTCCCTAGCCTTCCCACTGCTGAACCAATCCTCGATAAACTTCGCCGTCGAATTGCCAACGCTCCTCACCGAATTCCTCAACTTATGCAAATACCCATAAACCCTCTCTCCCCTCCCCGTCTCCGCGCTCACCTTCAACAACGCAGCAAGCTCTGGTTCCTCCACACTCACCCCCATCACACCCATATGCTCCTCTACCTCATACGCCTTCTCCGCCTCCGAATTCTCACAGAAACACATCAATGCCGGGTCATACGTGCGCAATCTCGGCGCAATTCCATACTTCCCCATGCTCTTGACCAACCCAAAGGCGTAATCCCCGTCTCCCTTCACCGCGGCAAGGCGAGCGACGGCGGTGATCGAGGCCTCATTGGGGTGGACGTTGTTTGACAGCATGTGGTCGAATATGCGAAAGCCGTGGTCCAAAGCTAAGGTTTTCTGTGATGGGTCTGTGAATGTGTTGGAGCAGAGGTAGAGGAGGGCATTGAAGTGGTGCTGGTTCAGGCGCAAGCCTTGTAAAATCACGGTCTCGTAGAGCAAGATTGCGCCGCGCAGGTCTTTGTTCTTGGAGTATAGAGTTAGGTCCGAGTGGAATTCGGTTTCTGCGGTCTGGTTCTTCCTTTTCTTCTTCTTGTCCTTGATGGAGGGGTAGGGGAAGTTGGTGGTGTCCATGGATGGAAGTCTGAGCAAAAACCCCTATGGACTCAAAAACCCTAATGGGGTAATCTGTATTTGGGCAGTGTTGCTAATTTTGGGGGTTAAGTAACTTAAGTGGGAAATTTAAGGGTCTGGGCTCGGCCTAGAGATTGGGCTTTTAGAAAAAGTTCAGTCCGACCCAAGGTGATTCTTGGAAAAAGTTTATGGGTCTGTTGGACAAACTTTTCAAAAAAACTCATTTGTTTTGTTAGGTGTTCGTTTTGGTACGCAATTTTTTTTTTTTTTTATTTAAAAACATGTTTGGAAATGTGAATTAAATTGAATATAATACAAAATTCATGTCTATGGGCACCCCCAAAAGGCAAATAAAAAAAAAAATGGTAGGAGTTTGGCCCAATGGAAGTGGTTTGGTCACTTCCAAAATGCCAAAAAATAAAAATAAGTAAGGGTTTGGCCCCATAGAGGTGGTTTTGCTACTCCCAAACTGGCCGTAGGGGGTGGTCGTACCACCCTTAAGGACTTTGGGGGTGGTTTCTGCCAACCCCATTGGCCCAAATGGATGGTTTGAGCCATAACTTTAGATTCCTTTTTTTCCTTGATTTTTACATTTAAGTTTTTTAAATTTTATTAATTTATTATTTTTTCTAATAAGATATATTTCACGTGTTAAGTTTCAATTGGTTTGACGTGGAACTCTGTTAGTTTTCTTGACGAATGTACTATTCGGGAGTATATGCCATAAGCGAGATACCTCCTATGATTGAAAGTGAAATCGATAAACAATTCTCAAAAAATAAAACACAAAATACTCTTAAAAAATTGTTTTTTATTTTTATTTTTTATTTCAGTTGTATATATATAAAAAAAAAAAAAAAAAAAAAAAAAAAAAAAAAAATCAGGTGTCAAGGCCGCAAGTTAACTGTTAAAAAAAAAAGAAAAAAAAAAGTGTTATTAATTTTTATTTTTTATTTTTTAAAAAAAGGTGGCGGGTGCTTGTGGCTGGCACCTAACCCATGATGGCATGCAACCACTATCGTCGATCTGGCAGCCCCCGCTGCCCCGCAGATCTGGTGCCCTCACGGTAAATTAATAATTGCCTGAAAGATTTGGTAACCTAGCGATGGCTCCTTAAGATATTAGGCAGCCATCGCACAGATTTGACAGATTTGGTGGCCCACAATGGCTATCAGATCACCGCCACTATGCATATATCTTAAACTATAGTGAGAAAATAGCTAGATTAAATGTAGGATAAAAGTCTAATCTAATTACAATTATTAAATTAACCTTTTAGAGTATAAATCATTAAGATTCTATAATTTAATTATTCGAATATTTACTTAATTAAAAATAAAAGTATTAAGTCGAATGATTTAATTAAGGCGAAGATTCCTTTAGAATATAGTTTTTTCCCAAAATAAGGTATTAGAAAATAATATTTATAAATACGTGATATTATAAAAATACTTAAATAGTCTTTGAACCTAGTTAGAAAGATGATACTTAATCCATTAATTTAGCTTCCAATATTTAATTTACTAATTTATATGCATGACATATAACTCTCATATAAAAAATAAATCCCAAGTAATTCACATGTATGATAATTTCTCCCATGATGAGAATTGAAATAACAAACTGTTCAACTTGGCAACCTACGAGTAGGGACGGAACTAGGAGGGCGATAGGGGCCATGGCCTCCCATCAATTCTAAAAAAAAAAAAAAAAAAATAGATAGGTAAAAAAATTAATAGCCTACTGATTCTTATCAACAAATTTTTTTAGCTCCTGGTCCTGACCCTACCCATAAGAGCTTCTAGCTAGCTCCATCCTTGCCTACAAGACTATCAAAAGAAAAACTCTTCACCTTTAGGATCTAGAAATATTGAAAATGAACTAGAAATAAATATTGTTAAATCAAGTAAACTAATCAACTCCTTTCAAAAAAAGAAAAGAAAAGTAAACTAATCAACAAATAAATATTGATCATTTCTTCCATATCATTTTGATCATCAACTCTTTGTTGCAATACACCATTCATTTCTTGAACAGAAAAAATAAAAATAAAATAAAAAAATACACCATTCATTTCTTCCATCTTCGTCCGAATTGTTGTATCATCCTTATCTCCAAGATGCTTCATCACCTGCAGTTTCCCGTTTATCTCTTCAATTTCCATTTCGAATTTATGTCTAGCATCCAACTGAAGTATCTTATTTATTAAGGGCATCCTTTTTCTCCTTCTGAAAAATTAAAATTCCTGGTTTATGAATACTGCAGAAAGTGTAAAGTGAAGATCGAGCAACACTTAATTAAGCAGCATATGAGACAGACTGTAGTTAAAACCTGAACCACACTCCTTTTGCTCTTCAACCAACCTTAAGACAATCTCATCAGCCTTTTAATTTCTGCTTCATGGATGATGGGATGGCAATTGAAGTGAGTTGTTCCTCACATCACGCTAGCTAGAAGTACCAAAATAAACATGGTCAATACTCATCACGGTTTTAAAACGCGTTGTGTCAAGAATAGTATAAATATACATATAAGCACATACTTATTATTTTATATATCCACGCAATGTAAAACGTTACACGCATGAAGTGTCATGTCATTGTACATCATCAAATTCAAGGTGACTGTTTTGCATGTCATGCATGCAGCACTTCAAAGAGCTTCTCCTAAATTTGTCATTTATTTATTCCACATCTTCTTCATGGTTTCGGAAGTAGTTGAGCAATTAGTAGACAAAAGTGGGACGACAAGCATCGACGGTGGACAGAATATTTCAGTCGTGTACGTTATTGAGTTTTTAAGGTTTGCATGTGGGGATGATAATACAAACGGGCCCATTTGTTGTCCATGTTAAAAGCGTGCCAATCGCATGACATTGGCATCCAATGATCGAGGTGTACGATCTTTTGATGACAATTGGGAATTTTCAAAGTCACGTGCCTTGGTATGCTCATATTTGGAATTGCGTTGAGAAACAAAACTATGATTTATAGAAAAGTTGCAAATTTTACTTTTTAGAAAAAGCAAAATTTTCAAGTTTTATCAAAATACAATTTTGGTCTTTTTTTTTTTTTTTTTTTTTTTTAGGGATAATCACCTTTTTGTTCCGTATAGTTTAACTCTTTTATTTTTTGCCCTCTATGATTTATTAATTTGTATCGCAGATGGTACGTTGACTTTGACTAAAGTCGACGGAGATAGTACTTATTCCGTTCAAAAACTAACGGTTATTCACGTAAGCGTCACTAAACACCCTTAAAAACTCGACACTTGTCCCAGCGCCACATCAGTGTCTAATGTCTTGTCACTGCCATATATATGTTAAAAGCTTAAAAAAATGAATAAAAAAAAAAAAAAAAAGAACACAAGAAAGGGTTGCTGACCTCCTTGGACAAAATGGGGTGGCTGGCCAAAGAGGAAAAGAAAAACAAAAAGAAGAAGAAAGAAATTTAGGGGGTTTGGCCCATAGGGTGGCCGAACCACTTAAAAAATAAAAATAAAAATAAAAATAGGAGATTTGGCCCTTGGGGGTGGCCAAAGCCATCCCTGGCCAAATGAGGGGCTCTTAGGGTGAGATGTAATATTTGTCTAAAACACAAATTAATATTTGCTTTATTATTCGAGAGTTCAATGATTTTTTCATACAATTTTTATTTTACTTTCATTAATTTCTTTAGTTTTACATCTTCATTTTCAACATATAAATTAATAATAGTATATTCAAAATATATTTATTCTATCACTAAACATGCACAATTACTGATATAGATTGTTTTTCTAGGTTGTTAAAATGCTTGAGAAATTTGTGAAGCTTGGAATTTATCCTCCTAAGGGTGTACCTAGGCTATAGTCCTCCGAGGACGGGTAAAACAGTTGTTGCTAGGGTAGTGGCTAATTAGAAATTAAACAATTTGAAGATAAACTAACTGCTTGTTTTTTTTTTTTTTGAAAGGTAAATTAACTGCTTGTTAAGATGACAGAAAGATAAATGAACGATTAATACCATTATAATTAATTCCAACCAACTTGGACAATAGGCCGGCACCGTTTCATGCGGATGCCATAAACACCAATTTTCAGGATCCCTTCCAATTTCTTTTAATAATTTGAGATTTTAAATTGTTAAATCTCGGCCCTTCTTTGAATCTAATTAACAACTCATATTGTGCTAAATGTCAACATGAAATAAATACGAAATAAATGCTAAAAGAATTCAAAAACCGTTGATGTTGCAGCAGGGGTCCCTTGGGGAGGGCATTTTCGTCTCTATTTTCATGAGTTTTTTCTTTTTGAATTCCTTTAACATTTATTTCATGTTGACAACAGACACAATATGAGCTATTAAATTCAAAGAAGGGCGGAGATTTAACAATTTAATATCTCAAATTGTCAAAGGGAATTTGAGGGGAATTTGAGGGGATCGTGATGAGTAGAAAACTCCTTGTTTGGATAAGGATTTTCTTAATTTTAAACAAAATAGGTATTATTTATTTTATAATCAAATTTAAAATTGGTGCATTTAACGATATATATAATTTTACATCATTTAAAAATTTTAAAAAATGTACCAACATTAACTTTAGTCTTTATATATACCATTAAATATAACAATTTGAAATTCCATCCAAAAAGTAAATATTTTTCAATTAATTTGAAATGGAGAGATCCTATTCGATCATTTCTTGTTTGGACTACAAGACTAGATGTTTTGGTTTTAGTGAGCTCTTTTTTTTTTTTTTTTTTTGTAAGTACGAATTTCATTCAACAAGATGGGTTAGAAACATAAGAGCATAAGGGTGAGCTCCCCAACAATAAACTCAAATTTGAAAAAGTAATGCCAAAAGTAGAGATAACATGATAACCAAGGAGAGAATGGTGAGTTTTTAGTTCTAGAAGAACTAAAAAGGTTTTGGCGCTATCTACCTTGAACAACGCCAAGGCCTAGTCCGCATAAAGCGAATTAAAGATCAAATCAGTAATTTTAGTGAGCTCTTAATAATTGAAAAAAGAAAAATGTTAGATTTACAACACCAATACAAGAACTGTACTAACAATCCCTCACATAAAGGTAATCAAATCTCTTGAAAAAAATGATGCTATCAATTTTAAATAATTTCAACCAACTCCATCAATAAAGGCAATAATGAAGGTACCTTTTCCCGTGGTTGCCATAAAGGCACGTAGAAGGCTATTCCTTATCCCATCTGCCCATTGTGGTTGTTGGCCACAGCATATTCAATGCGTTTTTTATTTTTATCTTTTCGTTTGAAAGAAAATAAAGAAAAATATGATTTTTGTATTTTTATTTTATTTTAGAAAAAAATTGTCTATTCCCTTAATAATAGCTATTTCACTAATTTTTTTTTAGAGGAATAATTATTCGCTTTAAAGAGAACAATTATTTTCATGAGAATAATTATTTCCATGAGAATAGTTATTTTTAAGAATAGGTCCATATTAAATAAAAGTATGGCTAAACAAATGATTAATCATTCTATTTTAGAGACTTATTCTGTGAACCAAATGGGTTATAAATTGATAGCAATATTATCGATTAAAAATGAGATATTAGAAAAACTTGAATATTAAACTTAATAAGTGATTTTGTATATCAAAAAAAGAATAATTTTTTTTTTAAAATTAATATCATTTAATTCATATTTAAATTTCAAAAAAAAAAATATCTCACTTAAACTTTTCTCCTTAAACCATAAAAAATATCGGGCCCTGCCTACCGTTACTATTAATTGTTGTACTGCCTACCATTTCTTTATTGGGATCGCCGATGGTCAAAGCTTCAAAGGAATCACGCAAGTATCTCAACATTTAAGATTAATATACGATCCAAGATAAGCCTGACAGTAATTATCAAGCTACAATGTAATAAAGGGATTGAAGTTACCACAATTAAGAACCATTTTTATCTTGGGTAAAACTTTTAATTCCAACTATAAAAATGAAATAAATTAATGTTGGAAACTATTTTGGTGGTAACTTGAATAAGGAATTTTGATCTTTCATTCGATTCTAATAATGAAATGAACCTTACTGACTCACTTTTGTAGCGTTTTGGTCACTAAAAGTAGAAAAGATGGTGGGAAGTAAAGACTTAAATAAATAAAGATTGATTTATAGTTATTTGTTAAAATTTGAGAGAATTCGAAGTACTAATTTCTACCTCTTCTTGAGAGCAACCTTAGAGAGAAAAAAGTCTTGAGAGCTTGGTTTTCTTCTGGAGGGGGTGGTTTTCTTGCCTCCCCTCCCGGTGGTGATTTCCCTCTGACTCCTCGTTAGTCAGAGAGTTTTTGTTCCCCCTGAGTTGATTCAGTGGGGTTAGTTTGTCTCCTAACCTTTAGGGTTGTGGAGCTTTTGTTCCTCCCAGTTAGATCCGGTGGAGGTTAGTCTTCCCCTAGCCTTTCTAGGCTATGGTGGCTTTTATGTGTCGTTATTTGTTTGTTTTCTTTTGTTTGGTAGGATTTCTCATCTCAAGTTATCTTCTTTGGAGGATTGGTCGAGTGTTCGTGTCGTCGGCGAGATGTTTTTTGGCCCATTCTTTCACCTTGGTTTCTTCAGATTTTGGAAGTCAGATCTGCTCATCCTCGCCCAATTCTGACTGACACGCGCCACCCAGCCGCGTTCTCCGTCTCCTTCCGCTCCAGCCTCCTCTAGATCCGGCCCTGTCAGTCGCCGGTGACCGGCCCGTGGTTCCCACGCGCCAGTGGGCTCTCCGCTGTTTGGTGCGCGTGTGGGCCACGCGCTGCTTTTTTCAGGCCGATCTCGGCGGTTTTCGGTCGTCTGGCGTCGGTTCTCTGTCTGGGTGGCGCCGGTGTTGGCGCGTGTCCCTCACGCGCCGTCGTCCGGCTTCTTGGCCCTTTTCCTCCACTGCCGGTAGCCTGTTTTAGGGGTCTCTGCTTCAGTGTCGTATGTTTTTTTTCTCTTTTCTTGGGTCACAGTTTGCTTGTGTTGGGTTCAATTTTTACGGGAATATTTGGTGGCTAATTGCTAGATCTAGTCTCTTTTATTTAGAAAGTGAGCGTTAATGTAAAAGAGGCTCAAATAACTTTCTTGTAAAAGTTGTATTTCTGCTTAGGCAGCTGTTTTTTAAGCCAAATCCTTATGGTTTAGAGAATGGGAGTTTGTCCCTTATTTTCAAGTTGTAAGCCTTGGGCTATTCATCAATGATAGATTCCGTTTCTGTTCAAAAAAAAAATAAAAATTGAGAGAATTCATATAGGTAATTGTGAGAGACTACTTATAAAACCTACTTGATCAAATAAGTGGTTGAACAGCTCAAAATTTATTTGATCAGGTGGATTCCATAAGTGATCTTATATAATCACATATCTAAATTCTTTTAAATTAGGAAAAATAATTGTAAAATATCCTAATTTAACATAATCTTAAGCCGGCCTTCGATGCAATAAAAGGTTAAAAACTGCACTCACTAACAAAGAAAATTATTTGATTTACTAATTCTCTGACTAGGTTCAATACTTTATATCTCTAACACAATCTCTCATTTTTTACACTCTTTAAGAAAAAAATAAAATAAAATAATGGTAGCAATTATATTCTATTCCTCCTAAATTGATGTGACCCTTAAAATTATTGTTAAATTTAAAATGAGTTACTATTTTTATAAATTACATCAATTTAAAAAGAATAAAAAGATAGTACCTATATTATTCCTTAAAAAAAAAATTAAAAGGCAAAAGGCAATATATCTAATGGCTGCATAAGCTTACGATCTGCTTTACCCACAAGATGCGGAAACCCACGCAAGAAGAAAAATCCAATTCTAACGTGTGCGGCAAATTAATAATAGAAGTGCAATTTGCAACTCGGTTAAGTTGTATGTGAAGTCTAGATTAAATAAATTTTGACAGTTGAAAAAATTACATTACATATTTCTTTTTCTTTTTTTGGTTTTTCAAAAGTTCATATTGAATATATATATATATTTTTTTTTGATGAGAAAGAGAGAGTAAAATTATATATAGACAGTTGAAAAAACTGCAGAAAATATACTGTATTTTATTTTTACAATGTGCATCTCCAGTCGTCTAGGTAAAATGCTCATACTAGCTAAATTTAGCTTTATATTGTTAACATATTTTTTTGGAAAGTTTACATTTTTTATGACCTTGTCTCTTAAGTCTTAACTGCCTCTCCTCTCCTCTCGGTATTGTTCAAATGCGTCGTAATTTAATTTGTTGTAGGATAGTCTTCTTTGCGCAAATTGTCCAATTCATCTTAAAATGAATTAGACTTATCAGTTTCAAGTCAAGGATCAAATTGTGATCTTTTTCTAGTAACTTCCCCTCTCTCAATTTTCAAGAAGTATCTGGTAGCTTTGGTACTTTCTTTAATAATAATAGAGATATACTCACTCTTCTTGTTGCAAAGCCAGATGGCGTCCCTTCAACAAAGATCAAATAACAAAGGGTAATTAATGCTATAAGAAGAATTGTATTCTCCCAAATGTTATATAACTATTAAAATCATAAATAAATTTGAGATGATCATAATTGGATTTTGATCTAATTATGATTTTAAAAATCACATAACATTTGAAATGACACAAGGAGAATTCTAGTCTTTCTTATAGAATTACTCAATAGCATATGTGTTTACCAAGCCTCTTGTTTCTACTTAGTTTCTTACTCTTCACTCGAAACTTAACGTCCGTCCCTTACAGTTGAGTTTAAGGGGTTGTTGAGATAGTATTTGATCATACAGATCTCGCTTGCAGAAGTATATGATGACAATTAAGCTTCTCAATAAAGACTATGATCAAGATATCATTCATACGGTAGGAGAAGTTGTATAGTACGTTGAAGATAATAATTGCACAACGTATACATGGAAGACAATACATTAGAAGATATATATGTAGATAAGAGCACATGATCAACACGTACGTGAATGAAATAAATTAATGATATGTACATGTACGTGTGTGGTTGGTAAGTGCATTTATAGATATATAAATAGGTTTACCCATATTTGTACGGGTGCTTTTAAGTGCAAATATCTTTTCTTTTCTTTTTTTTCTCTTTTTTTTTTTTTTTTTTTTGTTATGAGCGAAACAAATATCTAGCTACTTAATGGATGCGAAACAATACTATATTTACAAACCAACATACCTCACAAATTCGCCAAAGAAATTATCTACGATCCTTGCTTAAGATCGTCACAGTTATCATTGATCACCATTAACGTACTACTCTAGATCTCTCTTTGTCTCTCCCATTTCTTTTCCATGGAGTTGGAAAGCATGCCCCAGTTTCTTGAGAACAAGACTATTTTAGTCACTGGTGCTACTGGCTTTCTAGCAAAAGGTACGTAACGTGTAAATTAATATATATATATATATACCTCGATCTGAACCTCTTTCTTTCTGCATGTGTACGTGTGTATCTGTTCGATCTGAGAGATGATTTTATTTTTACTCCGCAACTTTGCTTGAATCTATCCATGCACGCAGCTTTTGTGGAGAAAATACTGAGAGTGCAACCAAATGTCAAAAGGCTTTATCTTCTCATAAGAGCTTCAGATGTTGTGTCTGCCACAGAACGCTTGCATAATGAGGTATATATCCCATTTTCTTTTTCTCTGCAATCTCTCCTAATAAGATTATAATATAACTCGATGAAATACCGCTCAATTAAAATAATCTTAAACATATGAGTTTGATTCCGGCCAATTATATATCATATGTTAACCGCTCACATATTTGACATATTTCAATGCGTGACTTCACCTTTTTTACCTTCACACACATACACACACACATATATATTATATATATAATATATATATATATAATATATATATATATATATATATATATATATATATATATATATTACTATTAATATTCTATTTTTTATTAAAAATGATTCTTCTCGTTATTTGGAATGTAAAATTACTATTTAAGTTTTTATATTCAAGTTTTTTAACATTTCATTTCAATTGATAATATGACTAATCCAATATTTAATAATAGGTAGGATTTTATCAATAAAATAAATTTTAAAAATAGAAAAATAAAACCTGATTTGTCAAATGAATTATTTCCAATTCACTTTAATATTTATGATAGGATTATCTAACACTTTCAACCTGCACAAGGAAATATATATTAGTTCTTTTGCCAATCCATACATGTATGATCCAATTGGCAGTTGAGATCAAAATCTATTGATGTCCCTTTAAATTTTGATTGAAATTTTGGTTGCTCAATACTAATTCCAAGGCCCAAAAATCTTTACTCACGACGTAATTGAATATTATTATTATTTCATTATCTCCATTATTCCAAAAATAGGACGTTTAAAGTCGAAGAATAAGTTTTATTTAAAAATTTCTTTAATATTATTTGAAATCTTCTATTTTTATTTTTTATTTTTTTAACTTTTAATAATTATTTCCCAGGTCATTGGAAAGGATTTATTTAGAGTTGTTCGGGAGAAGTGGGGTGCGAATCTAGATTCATTTATATCTGAAAAGATTATCGCGGTTCCGGGTGATGTCTCTTATGAGAATTTGGGAGTCGAAGATTGTAAACGAAGAAAAGATATGTGGAAAGAGATAGACATCATCCTAAATTCTGCCGCTACCACAGCCTTTGATGAAAGGTAGTAAACAACGGATCTGGCTTCCATGCGGTAGTAAAAACTACTACATGGATGCTGTGAAATTTTGTATGGTTTACATTTTGCCACATCTTAAACAAGCAATTAATTATATTCCATGTTTATTTGGCTATTTTAGATTGATTCACCACTCTCGTCTCTCTCTATCTATTTTTGTTGGAGGTAAACACTAGATATAAAGGCCTCAACTTATAATGCAAACCCATATCCATTTTTTTTTTTTAAACATACAAACTGGGTATGAAAAGTTGCAGAACCCCGATAAAATGGAATTCTCCTTACCCAGTTGAAGATCGAAAACAAACACAATAGAACGCAAAATAAAAACAAACAAACCCATAGAAAAGAAGGAATTCACCCATAATCCAAACCCATTAACCAATTTTTTTATTTTTATTTTTAAATACGAACGGGGTAAGAAAAGTTACAAAACCCAGATAAAATGGAACACAAGTGGCAACTTACCTCCATTGCCATGGGCAAGACCAAACAAAAGAGTTGAAAGTTGCGGCCTTTATATTTGGCGCTTATCTCCTACAGAAAGAGAGAGAGAGAGAGACGAGAGTGGTGAATCAATCTAAAATAGCAAAAAAAAAGTGGAATATAATTAATTGCTTGTCTAAGACGTGGCAAAATGTAGATCATACAAAATTTCACAGCATCCATGCGGCAGTTTTTACTACCGCATGGAAGCCGGATCCGTAAACAACAACCATTTTGGTATTTTAGAATAATAATAGATTCCTAGAAAAGGATAGAAAAATAAAAGAATGAATCCCCAATTGCAAGAGATCACTGTCCTTTTTTGAATTTCGTTAGGACATAAATTAGTTACAATCTGGTTAATTTGTACTTAATTCATATAAATTAGTTTAATAAAGTAACATGTATTTTTAAGCATATATGTGAGAAGCTCAGGAGCGCATGCTTTCTTATTAATTAATTCCCTATAAAAATAAGATAAAATTGAGAAACATATGTTATTAAAAAAACATGTATTTTTATAAGATAAGGAGCACTTACAATTTGTTTGACTGGGTCTATTCTCTTTCCTAAGTATTCTATCAATTAAATTAAGTTGAACCTTATTGAATCCAGCAAAACTTCAATTGAGTTGGATTGAACTGTAATTAATCAGCCCAATTACGAAAGCAACCAATTTTTTTGAAAAAAAGTTTTTATTTTATAACAAGCAATCAAAAATTCATATTAAATAAATATATATATATATATATATATATATATATATATATATATATATATATATATATATATATATATATATATATATATATATATGTAGACTTTACTCTAATATATATATATATATTATAAAAATATATATGTTTATGATTAGATTGATTGAATTAGTTTACCAGTTTCAATTTTAAAACAATATTGTTTAATTAATAATTGTTCATAAACTAGCTAGAGATGAGATGATTTGAATTATTATTATTTTCTTTTTCATTCTCTTAGATATGACGTGGCACTGGGCATCAATACATTTGGCGCTTTGCATGTTTCGGGCTTTGCCAGGAATTGTATCAACTTAAAAGCTCTCCTCCATGTATCAACCGGTTTGTCGACATAAATTTTGCCTTGCTTATTTCTTACACTGAATCTGTTTTGTATTAAAGTTTTTTTACTTACCAAAAAAAGAAAAAGAAAAAGAAAAGGGAGGATTAAAGTTCTTGTGAAGTAAGCCAGTAATAAGGCTGTACAAGCGGTTAACAGTTTTTGGTAAAGAGTGCGGTACTTTCAATTGTTTTTCAGCCTATGTGTGCGGCGAAAAGAAGGGCGCATACTAGAGAGGTCATTTCAAATGGGAGAGACGCTCAATGGAACCTCAAGATTAGATATCAAAGCAGAGAAAGAGTTGTGGAGGAGTACCTAAACAAACTGCGACTACTAGGTGCCACTGACAGAGCCATCACATCCGCCATGAAGGATCTTGGAATTAAAAGGTTTTTATGATCGATTCTCTTTCTTCTGTGCATAGTTGATTACTTGCTTTTGCCATTTTTGTTTTGATTTATTTTGTTATTTATTTTATTAACCGCAAGGGCAAAGCTATTTGGATGGCCAAACACCTATGTCTATACAAAGGCAATGGGAGAGATGCTCTTAGGACGCTTTAGAGAGAACCTGCCCCTTGTTATCATACGTCCACCATGATATCCAGTACTTACAAAGAGCCATTTTCTGGTTGGATTGAAGGCGTGAGGTATTAATATATAATTTAACATAGAATTATATATAGTAGCTACAATTTTTAGAAAAGATCAAATATTGTTTAGTAATCAACAAGAGTAGATCAAGGAAAAAGAAAGAAAGAATTGGTTCGTTCTTTCTTTTTTCATACTTAATTCATCATTGTTTACTTGTTACAGAACCTTTGACGGCGTAATTGCTGCCTACGGTAAAGGGAAATTGAAATGCTTTCTTGGCCATCGTGATACAATCTTAGATATAGTGAGTTATATTCATTCTTCTCTGTATATGCTAGTAAATGTACAAGCACATCTATTCGTAATTGCTTCTACGTACGCTTGTTTTTGTCCATATATATATATATATATATATATATAATATATATATTTTTGCTAATTAATTAAGCTTCCAGAATTGAACTTTAAAACTCATGCAGATACCAGCAGATATGGTGGTAAATTGTATGATTGTGGCCATGGTGGCTTGTGCAAATCAGTCTTCTGAGATCATCCTTCATGTGGGCTCTTCCTGGAGAAATCCAATAAAATTTTCAAGTTTTAGAAATTTCATCCGTCAGTACTTCACTGAAAATCCGTTGGTTAGTAAAAATGGAAAATCAATCAAAGTTGGCAAGGGGATAGTGTTGAACAGTATGGCTAGTTTTCGTGCATACATGGTTATTCGATACATACTTCCACTCAAGGTTTGTTTAAGTCTAATCCCATAACCAAAATTATGTACAAAAAATGAAAGCTTAATTAGTGTTTGTTTAGTTCTTGTTTTCAATAACAGTTTTCTA
>JAJPGS010001844.1:0-28541 GCA_028654335.1 Alnus rubra | reverse complement strand
CAGAGGCGAAGCTCTGATGCAACAATTTCCCGAACACACTCAGGATAACAATCAAACCAAGTCCTACCAGAATCAAGAAAAACACCTTGTTTAGCAAGCAAATGTGCAGCCCCATTACCTGACCGCTTAGTATGACAAATCTCCCAATGCTCACAAGTACTATGAACCATTTTAATATCTTCCACGATCTACCATACATGGTCCAACTAACCCCATTATTTTTTTTTTTTTATAGTTGTAACACTTTAAAGAGAGTAAGCTTTCAAGATAATATTCGAGAACCTCCAGTTCTGACAAAATTTCACCACCCGCAATGTAGTATAGGCTTCGGCTACCACCGGATCCAAGACAGAGAAAACCGTAAGCAGCGGCAAGCACCACCCCATTGTGCTTCTTTTTTCTTTTTTAATTAATACAATCTTGCTTGGAAAAAAAGAAAAAAAAAATTACTTGGCTAATCTCCTCTAGCCCTATATAAAATATACGTTTAAACCCTGAGAAAATTCCTGCAGGCTACCACAAGGCTCAAAGAGGTAACTAAAATCCAAAAATGTCTTTATCAATTAGCACAAACAAGTTTGAATATTTAAAGGCCCCTATCAGAAAGTTGAAATCTAAAACATAGTCCCTCTTCTTTTTCTATTTTGTTGGGAAACTATCATACAAAATAATTAAATAAAATAAATAAATATTATAGCGGGATTACAAATGAAGCTAGAAATCATTGTATTATTTTTACTATAGTTATGAGTCTTAATTAATGTTAAGGCCACAAGTAATATTTTAGTCCCACATTGAAAATATGAGTAATTCACGAATGAATTATAAAAATACTTGTGAGTGGTAAGTTACGCATTAATTCCTTACTTACAACTTACAAAGTGATACCAAACTTTTTAAATAATTTTAAAAATCATATTTTTATTAACTTCATTTTGAAATTACTATTTTTCTAAATGTTAAACCAAATGAACACTTAATTAAACTCAGCTGGAACAAAGCTTCATATACCTTCAATATTATAATTAAAAAAAAAGGACGAAAATTTCTCACAAACCAGTTTGTAGGAAATTTCACACAACCCACATATAAGATTGAAATGTGTCATTTAAACATGTAAGAAACATATGTTTTTTTTTATTAATATTATTAAAAAAGTAAATGTTTTAATAACATATGCTTCTTATATGTCAATAAACACATGTAATCTTATATGTGGGTCGTGTAAAATTTTCTACAAACAATTTCTATCAAAAAAAAGTTTGCCACCATCACGTGCTGAGTCACGTGATGGCAGGCTCTAATTAGCCCATCTAAGATTCTTAGATGACGTGGCAAGGATCTTTTGCTCCACCTCCGTTCCACGTTGAGAAGCGTTTAAAAGAGTAAAATATAAATATAAATTAGGCCAAGTTAAAGTGGATTTGCTTACTCTCAGTTGGCTCCACAGCCTCCACGTCATTTCCGTCAGGTTTAACGTCCGTTTATGAAGTTGATATTTTGATTTTTCTTGTCCCTAGTTATTACAAAATTAATAGATAATTTGCTTTTATTATATGCATCCGTACAAAAGATGCCGATTTATCTTTGTTTATTGGAATTTGATTCCTACACAATACCACCACAACAACTGCACAACACTCACTCACATGGGAGTAGGCCCCACACACTGAGCCCCACACCAATATGAGGGAGTGTTGTGTAGTTGTTGTGGTGTTGTTGTAAATTTATCATTTTTCTTGTTTATTATTATTACTCTTTATGGAAATATCTTTACTGCTTTTCGCCAAGTTGAACGTAGACATAAAAATCCTATTTGAGGATTTTTATTTAAAAGTATATTTTGTAGGCATCATGTTACCGTGGTGTTGTAGCCGAGGACAAAAAGGTGTTTATTGCGGCTGTGATTATTATTATTTTTTCTCTAGAACCATCTCAATAGTTGTTAATTTTGGTGAAATATCCTTCATATTTCAAAAATATATTAACCAATATTTTTATTGTCATTTATTTTTTCTTAATCACAATAAGAGAAAGCACCTTTCAAAGAAAATTAAAAAAGAAAAGTTTTTCTCTTAGCTGGATCGGAGGAAATTCCTTCAATATAGTTTATTAGGTTCATACATGTTCTTAGTTCTCACGTGCTCTAAAAATAAATGTCAATTTATAATATCATATATAACATGGTGTTATGTTACCAATTAGGAGAAAGAAAGAGGTGTAGTGTAGTACAAGAAACCTTAATGGACTTTCTATTAGTGAATATAAATATAAGTAAAAATAGGATAATTGCATCGTTGGTCCCTGTGGTATACCATAATTATTTTTCACTCCCTATGGTTTAAAAAGTTCATGGGAGGTCCTTGTGATATACAATAATTACAAATCGATCCCTGGCGTCAAATTCTGTTAAATTTTTTAACAGATTCCGTCAAATGCCACGTCAGCGACACGTGTCGCCAATAAGATGGTGACACGTGTCCACCGTAATAAAAAAATATAAATTTATTAAAAAAAATAAAAAATACTTATTTTTTTAAAAAAAATTCAAAAAAAATTAAAAAAAAACTTGAAGGGGCCGGCCACCCCTGGAAGATCCAGGGGTGGCCATCGTGCCACCCCCGGCCACTCGGGGTGGCCGGCCCCTTCAGGTTTTTTTTTTTAATTTTTTTTTTAAAAAAATAAGTATTTTTTATTTTTTTTAATAAATTTATATTTTTTTATTACGGTGGACACGTGTCGCCATCTTATTGGCGACACGTGTTGCTGACGTGGCATTTGACGGAATCTGTTAAAAAATTTAACAGAATTTGACGCCAGGGATCGATTTGTAATTATTGCATATCACGAGGACCTCCCATGAACTTTTTAAACCATAAGGAGTGAAAATAATTATGGTATACCACAGGGACAACGGTGCAATTATCCCGTAAAAATAAATAAAAGGAAGAAATGGTTGTTCGAATACCCTTTTAATTTTGTTTTATATTTATATTTTTTTAATAAGAGACGTCAAAATGTAATTGGTGCTAACGCGAAACTTCGAAAGTTTTTCGTCGAAATTTAGACCCAATTTTAAATAAAACATATTAAAACATATTTATTAATTTTGCTTACTACTAAAAGTTTTCAATTATTTTTTATACCCAAAAGCTATTTTTTATCCCAATAATTGATTTTACATTTTTTTTCCCAACTTTTTTCAAACTCTCATAATTCTCTCACCCTAAAATATAACGTCCGTTTACTCCGCCAAACGCTGTCGTTAAACTTCGATCAACTAAAATTTTTAATTATTCTTTTTAAATAATTAGGTTAATATGTTAAAAACTTGTAAATGAGTCATTAGGTCCATCCGTCCATCTCTATAAATACCCCCATTTGATTCAGACACTGTTTGCCTTCATCTCTCTCTCTCTCTCTCTCTCTTTCTCTAACCGTAAAAATTTATCGGGAAAAAAGTTCGAGAAACTTCCGGATTCTCGGAGAACTTGGGAGGGAACCAATGGAGAGAGAAAAATTTCCAAAATCGTTTTAGATTTTCTTTTCATCGTCATCGTGCCTGAATTGCCTCCGATTTTCGCTTCTCCAGGTATTTTGAAATAACTTTTCTGTTAGATTTTACGTTGTCAATATTTACTGTTTGGTTACTGAGAAAATTGCGAGGAAAAGAGTTGAACTGAGATTTAATCAGCGAATTCTTCTCTCTCTCTCTTTTTTTTTTTCTCTTTTTTCTTTTTTGTGCGCGTGATTTAAATTTAGCATTTAAAAAAAAAAGATTTCGAAAGAAAGAAAGGAAATTTGAAATCTGTGGTGCTTCGAGAGCTCTAGTTAACTGAGATTATTTGGTTTACTTGTGATGACTTTACATTATTTTTTAGAAATACAAAGCAATGAAGAAAATTAAGAATGAGTACTATGCAATTTCATTTCTTTTGGTTTCTTTCGAAGTTTCTGGAATCAAAGAAGCATTTTAGACTTTAGTCTCTAATTGCAATGATTCACAAAGATGTAGTCTTTTTAAATTTCTTTTCCTGTTTCTTTGGTGAGTAGGTTCTTTCTTGAATCTGATTGCAGAATTTTTGGCTATTGGCACGGGATTCAATTTGGAATTCGAATTTGCAGGGAAGGGTTGCAAGTTCTCAGCAATACGAGGAGTGACATAAACCCTAATTTTGGTGGACGAAAGAAAGAAAACCACTAAGTCGTAAGTCTAACGTAAACCCTACTTCTCATGAAGAAAGCAATTCAAGGCGTGAAATAAGTCCTAATTTGGCCGAACGAATCTTTGGATTTCTTTAGGGTTCTAATTTGGTTCTGACCAAACTTTAGGAAGAAAAAAAATTGTATTATATGCGTGAAGATTTAATTCTTGGGTTTTTTTAGGCTTTTTCGGATATTGACTGATTTTGGAGTATTGGTACCCAAAAAGAAAATGAAAAAAAGAGAGAGAGAGAGAGAATGTAAAGGAATCTTTCTGTTGGATTCAGGCTCTTTTACCTATTAAATGGGTTTTTCCCATAAGAACATGAGTTATTTTTTATGAGTGTTAGGGTTACAGCTTCTACGTGATACACATCGAAGGGGATTTGATTCTGTCAGATAAGCAATGTCGATTGGCATTGTAGCACTTAGCCCAGTGTTGGAAGAGTCTTTAAGTTTCCCAGGTACTTTCACCGGCTGGTGTGGCCCACGCTCAAGTGACTCAATCTTGATTTTTCTCTCTGTTTCTGGGTCAGTGATTCCCATGCATGTTATGGAGTCGGATTCGATTGCTTCAGTGAAGCTGAGAATCCAGACCTGCAAGGGATTTTTTGTGAAGAAGCAGAAACTGGTTTTTGAAGGGAGAGAATTGGCTCGGAATAATTCTTGTGTCCGAGACTATGGGTTAACGGATGGGAATATTTTACATTTGGTGCTAAGACTCTCAGATCTCCAAGCTATTACAGTTAGGACTGTATGTGGGAAGGAGTTTGAGTTCCATATTGAGAGGAATAGAAACGTGGGTTATGTGAAGCAGCAGATTGCTAAGAAGGGGAAAGGGTTTTTTGATCACAAGGATCAAGAACTGATATGTGATGGTGAAGAGCTTGAAGATCAGAGATTGATTAATGAAATCTGCAAAGATAATGATGTTGTGATTCACTTGCTGGTTAGGAAATCTGCCAAAGTACATGCTAAACCTGTTGAGAAATATTTAGAAGTGTCTATTGAAGCACCAAGTCTTAATGAGAAGGGGTCTGGTGTGGGAGAATACCAGCGGGGGACGCTATCTGTGGGACATCCGGTCATAATAGAGAGGAAGAAATTGCGAAGAAATTTTATTTTGGAACCTGTAGTTGTTGATGCTAAGATTGAGCTGCCAGTAGTAATTAGAGAGCTTATTAACTCTACTTTTGATGGGTTAGAGAGAGGCAATGAGCCGATTCAGTCTTCAGAGGGATCGGGAGGAGCTTATTTCATGCAGGATTCTTCTGGTCTGAAGTATGTGTCTGTTTTTAAGCCAATTGATGAGGAGCCGATGGCTGTGAATAATCCTCGGGGGCTACCTTTGTCACTTGATGGTGAAGGCTTGAAGAAGGGAACACGAGTAGGAGAAGGTGCATTGAGGGAAGTTGCAGCGTACATTTTGGATTATCCAAGGAATGGGCCTCACTCATTTTATGATGAGGAAGGCTTTGCTGGGGTTCCCCCCACGGTTATGGTCAAGTGCTCGCATAGAGGATTCAATCATCCAGAAGGTTATGAATGTGCGTCCAAGAATGTTAAGATTGGGTCGCTGCAGATGTTTGCAAAGAATAGTGGAAGTTGTGAGGATATGGGTCCTCGTGCTTTCCCTGTGAATGAGGTACACAAGATATCAGTGTTGGACATAAGGTTGGCAAATGCAGATAGGCATGCTGGGAATATATTGATTAGCAAAGATGGTGAAGATGGTCAGATTGTGCTTATTCCCATTGATCATGGCTACTGCTTGCCTGAGAATGTAAGTTTTTTTTTTTTTTTTTTTGTTCTGTCAATTTTTGAATATTATACTGTATATTAGTTTGTTTTGTGTTAACATGTTCAAAGGGTTTCTTCCATTTGTTGCTTATTCAATCCGCATATAGTGTCACTGATTTTCATGAAACCAATTTACCTGTGGTACTGCCCTCAAATTCTTTCTCTCGATTGCTTAGAATTGAATCTAATACATCATTGATGTGTTTGTCAATATGTTTTACATATAATATACTTCAAAATCCTAATCAATGTCTGTTATTAATAAACTAGAGAAAAACTTTAGTGCTTGGCCGGCTGATGTGCTTATTGCAACTCTGTGCCATTGCATGATATGTTTTCAATTGCTCTTTCTAGTTTTATAGTGTATCAAGCATTTCAGCATTAGTGTGATCTGCTTTCTTGTAGAATTTGCATTATTTTAATTGATTTTCTGTAATGTTATGCTTTCCATGAAAATTGCATTGTACATAATCCATATTTTTCCTAGATCATTGCATTCTCGCCTCCAAAATATTTTTTGTAATGTTAAGTTTTCCTTTTTCTTGCTGAGCAACATTGAAATTGATTGGTGAACCATTCTATAGCAGTTTATGAACTCTCTGTGGCTCTGTTTCTAGAATTTTAGGCCTCAGCATTTATGTCCATTATTTTCCTCTCATTTTTACTTCTCCTCATTGCAGTTCAAAGATTGCACATTTGACTGGCTCTACTGGCCTCAAGCTCATGAACCTTACTCTACTGATACAATTGATTACATCAGATTGCTAGATGCTGAACAAGATATTGAACTTCTGAAGTTCCATGGGTGGGACATACCGGCTGAATGTGCCCGCACCCTTCACATTTCCACCATGCTCCTGAAAAAGGGCGCAGAGAGAGGACTCACTCCCTTTGCCATTGGAAGCATCATGTGCAGAGAGACCCTGAAGAAGGAATCTGTGATTGAGCAGATTGTACAAGTAGCACAAGAAGCTGCACTCCCAGGTACAAGCGAAGCTGCATTTCTTGAATCTGTGTCAGTGATCATGGATCGGCACCTTGATAAACTTTTTGCTACATAGTAAATGTTTAGGCGTATCATAAATGTGCATATATGTGTATGACGAATGATAGTGGGTCCACTCTATCTTTTCACGGACTGCCCGTTTCATGTACTGTTTCCTTGTTGCCCGAATTTGTTTCCCCCATCTTGTTTTGTTCATAGATCTACAGGCTTGTTCAGCAAAAACCCCTCCTTTCTTTCCTTGTGTGTCTTTCTCCTCTTGTACCCAAAAATATCTTCGAACATTGACCAAAACGAATTAATACTGGGATGTCTTATCTCAATGTTATCGTACTTATGTAGAATATCATAATACAAGTACATATTTTTGTGGCATGATTTTAGGCTCTCTGTTGTTTAGTGTTTATGGCTTTCTGTTGTTTAGTTTGTTTCATTTTGTGGAAGCATTTTATTTACCAAAATCTGAAAGAAACATTGGGGATTGTGACCTAGGGATGTAAACGAGCCAAGCTCGGGCGAGTAGTACATGTCCAAGCTTGGCTCATTTAAATTTATCACAAGCTTGAGCCGAGCTCGAGCTCGAGCTCGAGCTTTTTTATCACAAGCCACTCTCGAGCTTATTTATCACGAGCTCATATGACAAGTTTTAAAAATTAAAAATTAACTTCAACTCGACTCGAAAAAAGAAATACCAATATTTTGTGGTAAAGTGATTCAGTTACCACTAGTTCCTAATCTTTATAGACTATATTACTATGAATTGTATACTTATGAGTTAGAATTTATGAATTATGTGACATTATATATATATATATGAATTGTTAGATCATATTATATAATTTACATGATTAAATCATATTTAGTCACTAGTCATACAAAATAAGTGTTGTTATCTTGTTTATATAAATGATGAATCATATGTTTATTACATAATTTACATTATATAATGAAGATACACTATGCCCTATCAGTATATCACCTAAATTATAAGATTTAGTATTATATAAACGAGCTAGTCGGGTTTTAAACAAGCAAGCCGAGTTTTATACGAGTTTGTATCATTTAATAATCGAGTATATTTTTGTGTCCACGAGTATATTTAATAACCGAGTCGCGAACGAGCCGAGCCCGAGCGAGCTCACGGGTAGCTTTGCTTCGTTTACATATTTAGGATTGTCACACCACATGGTTGTAACTTAAGAGGAAGGAAAAAGAGATGTTGGAAAGTGGGTGGTAATTAAGCATGAAATGTTTTGCCAAGTAAATTTGCATGGAATGGAGAACATGTTTTTTCCTTTCTTTAAAAAAATATATATGGCGGTTACTTTCATCTTCCTTCCAGTAGATTCTTTAGGGTTCTTCTCAAAGCAGCCTAAAGTTTTGACATATAATTTATAAAGTTAATAAAAATATTTCTTTGAAATTGCAATCAATTCTCTCTATCATTTAGGAGCATTCACAGCAGCTTTCTTAAAGGGGAGTTGTTTCCTAAAATTTAGGAAAATTTTTAAGAAAGTCATAAAAAACCATCCCATAGCAACTTCTCTAACATTTTCTATTCCCTGGAAAGTGAACAGTGCTTCCCAATCCCATCCAATATTATAATCATAAAAATCTCTCTAATGCCACGCAACTCGCCTCTCTACTTCCTCTCATCTTCTTCTTCGTTCAGCCATATCCCATCCAACAATGTAGAAGCCCATCCCACCAGAAAGCTACCTTCCGTCTTCAACCGGCGCTGATCCGGCCATGGGATCCAGAGCCATGTATAAGAGTAGGTTCATATTGTGTGGCTTCTCGGCCTCTGAGGTGAGCAGAATCCCCTGGACGACAGACTTCAAGGCCCATTTGGCAATGGACCCGACGCAGACCAAGAAGCTGAAGAGACGGAACAAGGAATTCACCGTTGCTGGCCAAGATGATCCCAAAAACGACGGGTAGCAAAGCAAGGTAAACCTTACCGGACTCTTTTCTACATATGATGAGAAATGCAAAAATGGCCGTGAAGAACGGCATGGTGGCACAGACGAACGACACGGCGTGGTGAGGCAATGGAAGGCCATAGAAGAAAACGTGCTGAGGTAGAGAGAGAAAGAGAGAGCATTGATAAAATATCTAAAGAATAAAAAAAAAGTAAAAAGTAAATGTAAATGTAAAAAAACAATATTTTAATGTTATAGGGAAAAGTAATGGGAAGTTGCTATGTGATATTTTTTTAGAGGAAAGCAAAAAGTAGTTTTGTTTCCTATATTTAAGAAAAATGGTTGAGAAGCTGCTAGGAATGCTCTAACATACACTTTGAAGCAGTCCTACTCCTCATCAACGAATCACCACCCTCAAGATAGTTGTGGTCCTTGCTTGCTAACCAGAGCAGTTGTGTTGTATTACAAATAAGCATATTTTCTGAGCAAAAGCTTTTGGTGTATATGGGATTGGAGTCGGCCATGTTTGGTAGAAGAGGAGTCAGAGGAGGAGGACGAGTGCATCCAAAAGCAAAATAATGCATATCCAGACGCCCACCCATACTGTGCTGCTGAACCAAAAATGGGTAGGGGCATGTGAGAGTTTGGTGTTTTGTGGCACAGAACTCAAATGAGAAATGGATAAAGGTTTTAGAATCATTTGCAGCTTGACTGGAACATTGCCGCCCCACCGGCCAGTCCTGCCCAACTCCCGATTAAGGAATAGGACTAGAGGAGGGCCCAAAGATGGCTCGAGTTTTGTCAAATAATACATGGAAGCAAAAGTAGTTGCACCTTTAAAAGTACATTAAATGCCGACTTCGGTAGATTTTGGAGGTGAAGTTCTGTACTTCTATTTCTGATTTTCGTTTCTCTCTTGTTGGGTATGGAAATGAGGGCTAAAAATTCGAATAATTTGAATTAAGATAAAACAAAATTATTTTATTTATATAGTCTTTCGGGTTGAAGCGTATCATGAAAAACACTTGTAATTATTCTCTTTCTATCGGCTTGAGTGTTGCTAGTGTGTTCCGGAATCAAAGAACTATGAGGTTGTTTGACAAGAACTATAAAATTTTTCCTCTCCCTTTATAATTATCTAAAAAAACAATTAATTTTAAAATATTTTAATTTTATATCATATCAATAATTTTTTATTATTATTTAAATAAAAAAAATTCACTATAATATAAATTTTTTTTACTTTTCTATACAAATCCTTTTTTATTATATAACATCCATCATTTTCAACTCTCGCTATCAATTTCTCTTTTCCTTACAGCACATGCCTATGAAAAATTTATTGGCCATAAAAGTATTAGAGGGCTGAATTCAATGCAATTTGAGGTACAGACGTACAGGTATTAATGAGCAGCGATGTGGGGGCAGTTCTCAGTCGGCCCTACGGGCCACCGACACCATTACGACGAAATAATTAAATCTCAGCCACACAATTTTGTTGAAAGTGAAAGCCAACACCACAAGATGGAACTGACCCAGAGTCAATTAACAAAATGTCACAACTGCCCTCGTACCATCCCTTTCTTATTTCTTTTTGTTAAAAAATAATTCTTATTAAGACGTACATTTTCTACTTAATTAATGATGTACATTTTGTTGACATTGTTAAGCGACCATGACAAGACAAGGAATCTACTTAATTAGAATATAAGCGCTATTCATTAATTCTTAGCCTCTATTACATCCTTGAGTTAAAATCAACAAAATAAACAAGAACAATTACTGTTACATAATAATTAATGCAATACATTTAAATAAATAAGAAAAAAAAAACTAGAAAACCTATATATATATATATATTGCATTCAATTGCAATAAAAAGGACCTCTCCTTCCATTTATGGGTTTAAGCCAACACCTTATCACCAAATATATGGATAAGGATTTTCTGTTATTAGATTAATTGAATGTGTAAATTTTCAATGATTTAAGAGAAGAGAGTTGCCGAGTCTGCTTGCTTAAGACAGTTTAAGATGCAAAATCTATCTGCCAAGGACAAGTGAGTCTCGCAACTCCTCAACTGCCCGATTTTTTGTAAAATTTAAACAATCTAATAACAGGAAATCCCAATCCCCTACTAATATTATATACGGTACACTTGTGTAATTTACTCTGCTAGCCCCGCTAAGAATGCCACCCCAGTAGAGGGTAACCATGAAGAACCAGAAATGAATTGTGCAACAGTGAACTTGACCGCCTCCACAGTCGACGTGATGACGCGATACCCTGGCCATTTGACCCGTTGCCCTACCGCTGCTCCGGGACCATAATTCATGTATTCACCATAATACAGTGTATCCAAAGCAAATGTTGAATTCCACTCTAGCCACCCTCGTGGCTGTACATGATCACCCATATAGGATAGCATGTACACAACCCTGGAATAAAGCTTCCATGGGCGGCCCAGATATGTTGGGAAGCTACCTTTGGATGCCTCAAGATCCGGGGCGGCGAGGATCCGGCAAGCATGGATGGAAATACCTGTGTTTTGGTTGGGGTCTTTTCGGTTTTGGGCAGTGATGGTGTTCTTCTGGGAGGGCATTGGCTTGCGAGCGTAGATGCTACAATTTTGGAATACCACGGCAGCATTACCAAAGATGAAGTCCACGGTGCCATAAATGTCACATTCTCTGAAGAATTGGCGATTGGAGTGAACATAGAGTGTGTCTTGGAACCCAATGACATTGCACCGATAGACCACGGAGTGGTCAGCACCAACTCGGAGCGCCACTGCTTGGTGATTGCCTGGACCAGCCGAATTCTCAAAAGTCATGTCTCGAGCGATGAAACCTGCTCCGGTTGCCGCTGCATGCATGAGAGTAGGACTTAGAGAGTTAATTAAGCTAAATGGAAATTAAGAACTTAAATGAAAGCTAGGGGGTTAAACATTTTTTTTTTTTTGGGGTACCTATCACAATAATAATAATAATGAATACACATAGGAATGTAATACAACGAATTAAGGAGTAAATGGATGGAAGCTTAGTAGCTTTTGATTAGCAACCAAATAAGCTATATTGATTTTCCGACAAGAATATACCCGATGATTAATCGGATATAAATTTTCAATAATTTTATTATTCGTATTATTAATAATTTGAACAATTAATTTACAAGAGTTTTTAAGAAATTTATTTATTCAAGCAGATCTCAAAAAGTTCACCGATTTATTTAGACAAATAAACCTCATAAAGCTCTCACACATTTGTCGGGGAGTATACTTAGCCACCTCCAATAATGCCATTCTCCTTCTTTAAATTGTAGCCACCGGTTAAGTTTGGGACAATGTTTGTCCATTTATGTTTATAAGCAAAGACTTAGATATATGATTTGATTGTACGTACGACAAGAATCGCATAATTGGCTTAAGATGTTTCACTGAAAACGAGAACCTTCACTAATTTGATTAAAATAATCAAATCCACGTCTGGTTAGCCAATTGTAAGAATACCACCCCCCACCCTCCCCCACCAAAAAAAAAAAAAAATTATTTGAATTAAAATAACAATATTTCTTAATGAAAAAAGAAAAAAAAGGAAAAAACATAAAATCATATTTCATAAGCAAACATTTGTGTATAAGTGTTCGAATAACAGGAATCTAGTAAAAGCATGCAAAGTATAAAAGGACAGGCCACGTGCAACTCCTACTACGTCGTCATCATCCAGACTGTTAAACACAACTTGCCAAACAACCTGGTTTAACCCACACTTACCGAAGGAAGCGGTGTGGAATGTCGTCATATTCTGGTGAACATTTTTGCTACCCGATATCACCGTTTTACCCCTCCCATCTCCGATGAACATCAAGTTCGTCTTCTTCCTTCCCACCTTCAGATTCTCCTCCTCGTACCTGAAATTATCACATCACAAAGTCAAAAAACAAAAAAACAAAAAAACAAAAAAAAAACCCTTTCATTCCCATTCTAATTCATTCGTTCTAATATAATATGGATACGAAATTTCAATCAAGAATAAGGGGTATTTTTGTATATTCGCAACTCATTCACATGTTTATAGTATTTCATGATTATTGCGGTGAAGTCAATGAGTCAATCACACCCCCTAAAAGAAAGACAAAAAGCTTCAGAGAATTTTTTATTTTATTATTTTTTATTTTCACGTAATTATTACACTGTTAACCACCGCCGTTTCAAATTTTTCAATTTTAACGTAAAGTGACGAAAGCTGTAAAGAAAAAAGTCGAGTAAAAAATCAAAAAAAGAAAAGAAAGCGAGAAAAGTGTACCACCGACTTTACGTCTTTACCTTCCTGCCCTCACGTAAATAATCGTCCGCCGACTGCTATGCTCGGGCGCTTTCTTAATCGCCTCCGCAATCGTCTTGTACGTGCCGTTCCCATCCTTGGACACCACTATATCGGCCTGTATCCCCGATACGGGCAAGCCCAGCAACTTCCTCTCCCTCTCGCCCAACCATCGCGGCAAACCACCGGCATTCTCCTCCGAAATATCGGATTCCATTAGCCGACGCCGGTTCTGTATCGGAACCCCGAGAAGTCGTTGGTATCGCTCCCAGAGAATATCGCCAGGCAGTTGCTCAAAAGCTCCGCCAGGTCCTTCAGCCTCGCGGCCATCTGGTCCTTCACGGGTCCGCTCAGGTCCGCGAGTCCCTCCGTACATGTGTCCTGGTTCGTGAGCGCCGCGCTCAGCCACGTCAACACGTCGTTCGTGGAAGCGGCCGCACCGGATAGCTGCTCGCCCCCGATGGAGAGCAGCGCGCGAGACAGCGCGTCCACGGAGTCCTCGAGGAGCTCCAGGCAGTCGTCGAAGGCGAGCCGTACACGTGGTTCCATCTGGAGGTAGGAGATCCCGGAGGAGCTGTACACGGCCTTGCTCAGGTGCTGCAGCGTCATGTTGAGGGAAATGTGGACGAGGTCCCGCTCGGACGCCTTGGTCGAGCCCGGAAAGTCCAGCAGCGAGTTCACGCACAGGTCCGGGAACCGGGTCCTGCTGCAGGTCTTGGATATAGCCCGGGTCGGAGTACGGTGAACCGATGATCCGGATTGGCCGGACGCCCGGGTCCGGAGCCCGATCAGGACAGCCGCGGATGCGGCGGACGCAACGAGCAGCGCAATTGAGAGCACGGAGAGGAGGATTATCTTGTTCCTCCTGCTTGGCGGTTGGGGTGATGACGCTGGTTGCTCTGGTTGGTTGGGATGTAGCCTGGATGGCCCGCCAACCGGGTCGGACGGTTCGAGCCTACCGTAGCCCATGTGTGTTTGCTGGGGGTTCTGAAAGAGAGTTGCTAAAATTAATTAACGAGAGAGAGTTGATTGAGGTGTAGGTGTGAGTGTGTGGGTTATATATATATACATGAGGAGGCGAAGAGAGAGAGAGTAAAGGAGGTTGGTTGGTGTGAGGTCGACGTCTGGGAGGGGAATGAGCTGGCGGCTACTTCCATAGGTGCCCACTGTCCACTGATGTGTTAGAAAGGCAGTGAGACTGTGGATTTCAGTAAAAGTGAGTGTGTGCGAGTGATTCTCTTAACTATTAAGCTAACTGCTATTCTTTTTTTTCTTTTTCTTTTTATTATTATTTTTTTAATAGATAGCTAACTGCTATTCTTAGTCTTAAGCTTTTCTGCTTCCTCATTAGTGGATATTGGAATTTTTCTTTCTTCCAAAGGAGTTTCACCAAACTTAACTTAGCAGCTCTTTTGTATATATATATATATATATATATATATATTTTTTTTTTTTTGAATAATACTAGAACTACTACATAGTTTTTTAGTATTTTTCAGCTTATTAGCAAATGTAAATCGGTTGTAGGTCTAGCATATATTACTCGTGTTTTTTGTTCTATATGAATTGAGTAATGCTATGTAAGTAGACTTGGAGACGGACCTGCATTGAGACCCCATGTGCCATGGCCCCATGTCTTCTAAAAAAAATTCATTATAATATAGTTTGTTAAATAAAAAAAGTGAGCCCAAAATTGTAAGCTTGGCCTTGGCTAGTTGCCGGTTGGCCCTTAGGCCTTAGACTTCTTTGGCTCGTCTCGTAAAATTTTTTGGTTCCGTCCCTGAATAGACTGACCGACTGTCTTGATTATATAACTTGATTATGTATTGCTAAGTCTTTTTCTTGTACTTTATAGGATGAAATGGTTCCATCACCAAAGATCGATGTGAGTTTTGTCAAACAAGAAATTATATGCATTTCTTTCTCATTCAGGTCCAAATTTCTCATTAAAAGGTAAAACTCTTTGCCAAGCAATTACTACGTGTTAGATATGGTTAACCAAAAGCCAGGAATCATTATCTAATATAGGAATATTTCTTAATTCCATTATAATGTATTCAGGAAGTTTGGGTTTCTATCAATCAAAATCATATAACATTAATGTTTTGAAATGAGTGGGCGTTAAATTTATTGCCTCATATTAAAAAAAAAAAAAAAAAATCATTTGGATGAAAAAATAAAATAAAAATAAAACTGATGAAGAGGATCTAGATGCTCATAGACATGCATTCCAATTTCCGTAAAACTTGATCTTCATATGATATGGATTTGGTCAAAAACATATGGGTTCCACATTCTCATGAGCTTGAGAAAATCTTATTTTAATTCAGAAATAAAATTACTGGACCTTTTCGTTCCAGGAGCAGGATTCTCTCCATTTCATAGTCCAAATTAAATTTATAGATTTAATGATGAATATTTTGTAACAAGATCTCGATCCTAGTTACATGCATACAAAAGTTTCCCTATCATTCTAATAAGATAGCGAATTCTATTAGTATGCCGTGTCAGTGCCAACAGAATGATGACATGTATTACTATTAATATATTAAAAATATGAAACCTACCAATTAAAAACTTAAAAAAATATTATTATTATTATTATTTTTAAAAAAGTAAAATAGAAAAGGTGGCAGCCAATTTTTAATATATTAATAGATATTTTTATTAAGAATAACACGTGTTATCATTATGTTGGTGTTGGCGTTGCACACTAACGAAATCCATCAAATATTTTGACGAAATTTGATTATAAGGACTAAATTATTATTTAACCTACTTTGAGTCATCCAAATTATTTTTTATACCGTATGATGCTATTTCTAATACAAGCTAACTATATTGAGAGATTCTCCAAATATGACAATGGAGGGAATGAAGTAAATTCTTTTATGACTTGGATGGAAAAAGAGTAATTATTTTATGACTTGGTCAAGATACTGCAAGGAAAACTATAAAATATTGTTATAATTATCATTATTACCAGGCTTAAGGCAAAGGGATGTTCGAAATGTCGTGGCACGTGTAATCTAAGCTCATATTAATTGTAATTTACTGTTTTTCTAATGTTAACTCAAGGATGCAACTAGCTACGGCTATGTTATGCCATGGTGCTATAAGAGCACTTTCATCGGACTCCTTAAAATAGTTCTCTTCTTTATATTTAAGGAAAATTTCATTAAAAAAAAAAAAAAACACTCCCTATTAGACACTCTAAATTTACATAATCTCCTTGAAAATTTATAGTAACCATGTAAATATACATAATTACTGTAGATTCCCAACATAATATTTTAATAAATAAAAAAAACCATCTCTCTCTTCTCTCTCCTCTCTCTTTCCACCTTTCCCGTCCTCCATCGTCTCCACCCCGTCAAAGCTCAAACTCAATCAAAATCAAAAATTTCTTCAACCCCGGCAAAGCCCCAAGCCCCAGGATCACCGGAAATTTCACAGTTCAGAATTCCATCGGAATTCCACCAAAATTCCACAGTTCGAAATGTCCAGAATTCCACTGGAAATTTCCTCTTGTTTCACCGGAAGTTCGCACCTCAAGCCACCAGAATCACACCCTCAACTTCGACGACGTCGACCTAGCATTACCCACCGGAGATCGGACCTTCCTCTTACTGCGTCTATTCTTAGGCCACCAGAAATCGGACCCACGGGTCTCTTTGCATCTCCGATTCTCTCTTTGATTCGATCTCTCTCCCTCAAGCTCTCTCTCTCAATCTCACTCCCGGGTTCTCTCACTCTACTTGTTTTGGGTCACATAGAAGAGAGGAAGGAATGATTGGGAAGATGAAGAAAGTGAGAAGAAAAGAATAAAAGAGGAAGAGAAGAAGGGGTGGTGGTGGGTTTTGAGAGAGATAAGACGGAGATGACAAGAGATGAGAGAAGAAAAAAATGAATAAAAAAATAAAAGTAGGAAAGATAAAAAATAATCAAATAAGAGTAAAAAATAGTATTTAATTGATATAGAGAAAATTAATAGAATCTATTGTGGTGTGTTTTTTTACAGGGAAATAAAAAGTAATTTTGTTACCTAAATATATGAAAAATGGTTGGGAGACTGATGGGAGTGCTCTAAGAACATTTTAAGCAATAATAGTTAAAGTAGCTATTAAAAGAGTAAAATTTTTATTTTAATTATTGTTTTTTCTATACTCTCTCCAACATATTCTCTATTTTACTCTTTGTTTTATTTAATGTTATTTTGTGTGGAAGAGAGTGAAAGAAAAGAGAAATGATATTTTACCGCCCTATGACACAATTATTGACTTATTTTTTTCTTTTTCTTTTTCAATAAAAAATATAAAACCAGACCCCAACCCATTTACATGATTTCATGGTTTTTTGTTTAATAAAAAAAAAAAATTGTGTCAATAGTTGTATCATGGGATGATAACATATCATATCTCAAAAAGAAAAAGGAACAGAGTGTATGAAATAAAGAAATGAAGAGAGATAAAACAATTAAAAAAAAAAAAAAAAAAACTATTTATAGTGCGAATATTGAATATGTTCTTCTACCTATTTACTATTCACGCTATAAAGAAAAGAAAAAAAATTAATTCCGTCTATTTTACTATAGACAAAAAAAAAAACTCATAATAGTCGAATTTAATTATTATAAGTCATATACATATTTTGTTGAAAATGCTCCCAGAGAAGTAAGTAATATGGGCATGCATCAGAATTAAATTTTGTTTTTTGGAATTATTTAACCAATAATTAAAGTTCGGATGTTTATATCATTCGGTTATTCATAATTAAATAATTATTTCTGCTACGTACGTACTATGCTCGATCGCGGACTTGGTTGAGGTATCATTTTCGTTCTTTACTGCTAGATGCTTCAACCTGTTTTTCTCCAATCTCCTTTTGTTCGATCTTTCTCTTTTTGGGCCCTGGCAATTTTCCCTTTTTATTGTTTCTAAATCAATTTCTTCTGATTAGTGGACAACCTAACAATTCCATTTTCAATAAACACATTTCTCATCCTGGGGGTCAAAGAATAAACGAGGGGTCAAATTTATTTTTCATAGAAATAAAGCCCAATTTTTAAACCTAAAAAACCTAACCTAACAAGATGGAGCTTTCAAAATTTTGTTGGTGATGCTTTCCAAAGGATAAAGCTCGAAATCTTTCTCTCAAATCCTAGGCATTTATGTGTCTGCCTAGGGATCAAGGTGGTTTGGGGTTCCGTCTTATGAAAGAGGCTAATTTGTCTCTCATCTCTAAACTAGGTTGAAAGTTATTATTCAATTATGATTGTCTCTGGGTTTCCCAAGTATCTCAAATATGGTAATATTTTATCTTCTCTTCTTTCTTCTAGCTCTTGGATTTGGAATGGTATTCGATCCACTGTGCCTTTTCTCTGTTTTGGAGCTTGTTTTATTCCTCGTTTTAATTCACTGCTTTCTATTTGGTATTCTCATTGAATTCCTACTTTACTCAAGTTTATACCTAAGCCTTGTTTACCATCTTTTTGCTCTTCTTATCCTTTAGTAATTGCAGATCTTATCCACCCTTCCTCCTTCTCTGGGAGGTTGAACTTACTGCAATTTCTTTTCTTCGTCTATTGTCTCTGAAATTATGAAAATTAGACTTCATCCTCTGTCTGATTCTGTTATTTGGACTCCATCTACTTCAGGTATTTTTTCCACCAAATCGGCTCATCACCATCTTTCTTCCTTTAAACTCTCTTCCCCTTCCCCTCTTTCCACTGCATGTTGGAAGGATCTTTGGAAGCTTAATTTAAATCATCGTTTAAAGCTTCTTCTTCTTTTCTTTTTTTTTTGGGTGAAAAATGGTATGGAATATTATCCCTACTAAGGAGTGCATCTCCTTTTCCATACCAAATTCTCTATGTGATACTTCATGTTCTCTGTGTTCCTATTCGGTGGATTCTCTATATCATCTTTTCTTTATTAGTCCTATTGCTCGTATTGTGTGGAGACATTCATTTTGGTCTTTGGATATTACTGCTTTACCTGTTGCTGGTATGACGGACTGGATTCAAATTATTCTTAACCCTAGCACTATTGGTATTCTTGCTTCAGATATCCTTCTATATCAAATTTTTGCTGTTGTTGCTTGTGATAGTATATGGTTTGCTCGCAATAAAGCTCATCATGATAATATTATCCCAAATGCTCTTGATCTCACTGTTACTATTAATAGGATTGTGTTGGAACATCGCTTTGCTTGGGCTTCTCAACAACCTCAGCCATCTGCTGTTTGGCTAAAACCTTGCTCTCTTTTTTTAAAGATTAATTATGACATTGCTATACGAGATTCATTTTCTGCACAAGCTGCTGTTTGTCGGGATTTTACTGGTTCTATTATACAGTGCTCTTCTCTTAGAAGCCCTCCCTGCACAGCTATTTATGGGGAAGTTTTTTCAGCACTTGTAACTGTTCAATTGGCTTTATCTTTACATCTCTCTTCTTTTTATCTTAGAGCACTAGCAGCAGATTCCCAACCATTTTCCCTACTTTAGGGAAAATTTAGGGAACCAAACCACTTTTTTTTTCCCTATAAAAAAACACCCCACAATAGATTCCCTTAATTTTCCCTATATCAATTAAATACTATTTTTTACTTTTTTTTTTCTCTTTCCTACCTTTACCACTAAATTATTATTATTATTTTTACTTTTTATTTTCACTGTTTCTCATTGTCACTCTTCCTCATTTCCGTCACCGTTGGCCTCCTGAGTCTTGAATGGCCGAGCAGTCTTCTTCGTCAGTCGTCTTCTTCGACAATCCCCGGAAATCCTTAACAAAAACGAACCCGACATGGCCGTTTTCCTCTTTGGCGTCGTTTAGGTTGCCGGTGTTGGAGGCTTCCTCAGGGAGTTTCCTGAGAGCGAGCGGATGGCGTCGCTCAGCTTGTCGTGGAGGACTGGGATGGGCCCGGAGAGCTGGTTGGCGGCGACGAAAGGTTGGAGAGGAAGAGCGCGTTGGAGAGATTAAACTTGGAGAGGGACGACAACTCGCTGGCGATTATCGCCTTGTTTTTTTCTTGGCTCTGCTGGAAAGGGCTGTATCGGCAGGCAATGGAGCGGAGGAACCATGAATCGATGAAGTGGCGGTGGCCGTGAGAGTGGACAGGCGCATCTTGTTGACGGACAGTGTTGCAGTGGCGGTGGCCGCGAGTCTTGCAGTGGGCTACAAGGGGGAATTTGGTGAAGAAGAAGAGGGAAGAGGATCCGGTGAGTGAGGGTACAGCAGGAGAGTCAGAGAGAGAGAGGTGTTTTTCTCTATTAAAATATTAGATTGGGTAGCAACAGTGTTACCCAATGTATTGGGTAGCACTGTAGCTACCCAAGGATGAAGATGCATAATAGGGCATCTGCTGTGACATACTTTTTTGTAATTTTTTCAAATATTCCCTATTTTAGGGAATAGAACCATTTATAGGGCATCTGCTACTAGTGCTCTTAGAGCACTAGCAGCAGATTCCCAACCATTTTCCCTACTTTAGGAAAAATTTAGGGAACCAAACCACTCTTTTTTTCCCTATAAAAAAACACCCCACAATAGATTCCCTTAATTTTTCCTATATCAATTAAATACTATTTTTTACTCTTATTTTATTCTTTTTTCTCTTTCCTACTTTTATTTTTTTTATTCATTTTTTTATTCTCTTTCTTGTTCTCTCGTATTTTAGGGAGAGAAGGGAGAGATGTTCTTTCCAGAGAGGAGAGAGGAGAGAGAGATATTTTTTTTTATTAAAATAAGTTATTGGGTAGCTACAGTGCTACCCAATGTATTGGGAAGCACTGTAGCTTCCCAAGGATGAGACCCTAAAATAGGGTAACTGCTGTGACCTGTTATTTTGCAACTTTTTTCAAATTTTCCCTATTTTAGGGAATAGAACTACTTATAGGGCATCTGCTACTAGTGCTCTTAGAAGGTGATTCCCTTACTAAAACTTTGGCCCTTCAAAAACTAGAACACACTCAAGATTGGCGTATTGCTTCCATCATCTCTGAAACTCTATCCATGATTTCTCCTACATCTAGCTGGCTAGTTAGTCATGTCAACGAAAGTGTTAATTTCTGTGTCCATCATGTGGCAAATTGGGCCACAACCATATTCCATTATGGCTGCATTCCCACTCTTCATTTCTTGTTCGGACCCTCTCCTACCTGTTTTGGAAAGGCTTCCTCCTCTTTTTTCTTAGTTCCTTAATTTGTTCTCTTTTCTTTCTATTAAAAAGAAAAAGAAAAAAACAATTCCATTTTTAATAAACACATTTTTCATCCTGGGGTGAAAGAATAAACAAGGGGTCAAATTTATTTTTCATAGAAATAAAGCCCAATTTTTAAACCTAAAAAACCTAACCTAACAATTCCATTTTCATTAAACACATTTCTCATCCTGGGGGTCAAAGACTAAACGAGGGGTCAAATTTATTTTTCACAGAAATAAAGCCCAATTTTTAAACCTATATATATATATATATATATATATATATATATATATATATATATATATATATATATATATATATAACGTCAGTAAAATAACTGTTTAAAAGTACCAAAGTGCAGAAGCTTGGAGGAGGAGATCAGGAAACACATTGCTGGTAGAATTTGACTTGGTTGGAATACTGGAGATTGAATAGCCCACTAAGATCGTGCCATGTCAGCATCCAGGCCTAGGAGATGACGATGTTCTGATCATCCATGTGCATATGCCAGGTTTGAACTGTGTTCAGATAAAACATGGGGCCCAGCTGAAAATGAAAATCCACCGACAGAAGTTGATTATTTTTGTTTCAAAATCTGTGAAGGACAAAGAACGGTCCAACATTGAAATATGTCATGCTGTTCCATGTCAGATCAAGTGCACCGTAATCAAACTCACTTCATACTTTTTTTTCTTTTTCTTTTTTTCTTTTTAATTTTTTTTTTTTTTTTTGTGTGTGTTGTGTCCGTTCGCCCAATCATGAATTCGTACCCAAAATATATTTTTATTTAATTCTCACCCACGATGAACAAAGATGAAACAATTAACTTTTTGATTTTTCTTTGTTAATGTCTAATGCACGCAAGTTGTAATCCCAAAATAGTTTAGCTTGTGGCATATAGTATGATGATAATTGATAAAGCAATAAACCTCACGCCCAACTTCAAGTCAATAAGGCCTATAAAAGGAAGGAAGTCGGGAATTAGCACCATACTGGTTGGATGTGTCGTGTTATGATATTAATTAAATGATTAATTTTTTTTTATTATTGATTTAAACTTTTGAGACAAAATGTGATTTAATATTATATTAGAGCTGGGGTTCGAAGTTTTAATATAGCCTTTGTAATTCACTTTTCATTTCTATTAAATATTTTGTATGTTTAGTCTCACTTATCATCATTTACTATTAGCTTAAGCTTTTATAAACAAGTAATGTGATTTGACAGAATATTAGAACAGAAGTTTTGAGTTTGAACAATGTTTTGGTAATTCACTTATCATTTTAATTAAAAAATTTACATGTTAAGCTTCACTTATTAAAAAAGAGCGACATAATATTAATTAAATGATTAAATTTATCGTTTCATATTCATCCAATACTTAGTCAGTGAAAAACTCCAAGGAAAAGGTTTTTGGTGCCGGAGTACGTAACGAATGTATTGAAAGATGAATGAATCTGCCTCGAATTATTGTCTTTCGCTTTACATATGGAGGACCTCTCTCATTGAATGGCTTTAATTATGTCATGTGTTGCTCAACCATTGGGCCAAACCCTGTTTTGGCGTGGCATTCGATTCGGTTAGTATCCTTCTGTGGGACTGTGGGGTACATCTTCGACAGGGTAGTGGCACTGGTCTCCGCCTCCTACGCTTATTATTGAGTGTCAGATAGTGCCACATTCCTTTTACCTGCATTATGGATGTCAATTGTTTCATTATTGGAAATATATGAATAGTATGATAAAGTGGCAGGAGGGGTGAGCCTCTGTAGCCCAGACCCAGTCAGGGGGATATATATATATATATATATAAACTTACACACACACGTACACTTAGCAGCATTATAAAGTAAATACTAGTTTTTTTTTTTTTTTTTTTTTTTTGGGCGTTTTACTATTTGCATTACTAAAAAAGCTTATTCGGCATCTCTATAAAAGTTAGAGTAAAGCCTTATAGTAGATTCATGTCTAATTGTCGTACAAATAAATGATATGAAAATAAAAATCAGCCATTAAATTAAGGCTACTAACAAAAAAAGAAAAGAAAAAACTCAAAATTTGAAAGCTAATTTCTATTGCTACGTTATCGAATTATACATGAATTTACTACATATTAATATATATTTATATTTTGAACTGTGATTCTACTAAATATAATTATTATAAAAGTTAATTACCCTTTGCCATTGGAAAGCTCCCAAAATGGTACGATTCTACTACGTACATATACATACGATATAATCAATGAATTGTCATAGTCGATTCTGGCCCAGTTCAAGCATCTTGATGGCTTGGCAAATGGGTTGTAAGGATTTGTCACTATCAAAGAGAAAATGGCAATTTTTATTATATAATATAGGGATAAATACCCCATTGGTACCTGAGTTTTACGTGTTTTTAAATTTAGTACTTCAGTTTTATTTGGTATCATAGGTGGTACCTGAATTAAGGGTAAAAACCCATTTGGTACCTCTGTTAGATTTTCCGTCCGAATTTTAACGGCTCGCCACGTGTCAACCGCTGAGGTTGACACGTGGCACTACATAAAAAAAATTAAAAATTAAAAATTAAAATCTTTAGAAAATGATTAAAAATAATAAAATTTAAAAAAAAAAATTAAAAAAAGAAAAAAGAAGAGGGGTGGCTGAGCCACCCCATAGGAGGTGGCCCAGCCACCCCCTTGGCCGGTCTGGGGTGGCCGAACCACCCCATAGGGGGTGGTTCGGCCACCCCACAGTTGAAAAAAAAAAAAAAAAAATTTTTTTGAAGGGTTTTGGCCCTAGGGGGTGGCCGAACCACCCCCGTGGCCCTAGGGGGTGGTTCGGCCACCCCCAAGGGCCAAAACCCATCCAAAAAGAAATTGAGGGTTTGCCCTTGGGGTGGCCGAACCACCCCCATGGGACACGGGGGTGGTTCGGCCACCCCAGTCCGGCCTGTATGGGGGTGGCCAAACTACCCCCGTGGCCCTAGAGGGTGGTTCGGCCACCCCCAAGGGCAAACCCTCAATTTCTTTTTGATGGGTTTTGGCCCTAGGGGGTGGCCGGCCAAAACCCTTCAAAAAAATTTTTTTTTTTTTTTTTTTTCAACTGTGGGGTGGCCGAACCACCCCCTATGGGGTGGTTCGGCCACCCCAGACCGGTCAGACCGGCCAAGGGGGTGGTTGGGCCACCTCCTTGGCCAAAATGGGGGTGGCCAAGGGTGGTGGCTCAGCCACCCCTCTTCTTTTTTCTTTTTTTAATTTTCTTTTTTAAAATTTATTATTTTTAATCATTTTCTAAAGATTTTAATTTTTAATTTTAATTTTTTTTTATGTAGTGCCACGTGTCAACCTCAGCGGTTGACACGTGGCGAGCCGTTAAAATTCGGACGAAAAATCTAACAGAGGTACCAAATGGGTTTTTACCCTTAATTCAGGTACCACCTATGATACCAAATAAAACTGAAGTACTAAATTTAAAAACACGTAAAACTCAGGTACCAATGGGGTATTTATCCCTATAATATATACATATATATATATATATATATATATATATATATATAAGAAAACAAATACCTTCACTCTCTGATATTAGTACAGGAAGACAAATAGATTATAATGAAATTAAGAAACATTTCATCTAAGTGAATATTGCTCAATTAGGTAGCTAGTCATTTTCGATCAGAACATTACAAAATAAATAAATAAATTAATTAATAATTTATCATCATATTAAAATAGAATATTATGAAGTGAATAATACTACTTTTCACCCCATGTCAGAAAAATAAAATTATGGAGAATTATTGATAAAATAATTTAGAATTTGTATGCACATAAAAAATAAAAAAATAAAAAAAGGTGGCCCAAGGCAAGGAAGCTACTCAGAAATTGCTTCTGTAATAATTAAACGTTAGAGTTGCCGTTGTTGGTTTACAAGCACATCATGGCCACGTTCCACCACTCTGATTGGCTACCAAGAAAATAAGATGCCCGGATCGATTGAGGTGGAATTTTTGCTTTCACTTTGGCTTAAGAAGGAAGAAAGGCGATGTGTAGAGACTAGAGACTGTACAGCCTACACCTTCACTTGTGTTTTTGGCTCGCGACTTTTCGCCTCCGTACTGAAAAGAGCCTCTTTTGGCCTCTTTTCTGCCACGTTTACGATTCCATCTGTCGAATCCAAGCGTGTGATTGAGATTGACTAATAAACAAAGTCTACTTTTGTTAAAAAAAAAAAAACAAAAAAATTGACTCGAGACTCGAAACCCTCCGCAGGGGGTTTCTAACTTTCCACCGTCATTTTTTTTATAGCAAAAGTTTTGTAGCTTTTTTTAATATATATATATATATATATTATTTTTCTTAGAATTATTTTAGATTTAAGAGATAATAATGTTAATGTTAATGTTATACCTGTGTAAATTTCTCTCTCAAGTAAGGTGCCATGTGCTCATTGTATAGTAGACAATGTGAATCGGTGGATTCATTTACCGAGGGCCCAAGCGACCCTCGGATCAGGATGGGTATGTTCGAGAAAATTGTTCGAAATTATTAGTTCATCCGGCTCCACCAATGTCATTTGGAAGGAACACTTTAGGCACATGTAATAGCTCAACAAGGAATTCCTATTCCTGTCACGTTACTGTAATGGCTAACAGTTATCTTCAAAAGGGTAATATTTGTTGCTTGCCCACCACCCACTCCCATGCATGTTGTAGGAATTCTGTACTGTCAAGGTGTTGCCCAACCGATGGATGCCACGTGGCCAGATGGTTATACAAATAGAATCTTCCACCACTATAAAAGTGACCATTGTCGAAGGTATTTGTGATTAATTCCTCAATTACTTGTATGCGTTGTTTTTTTCTTACTTATCCTAAGTCGTTTACTCACTTAGGCATCATAAGTGTCTCCTGTCAACACATTCAACAAGCTTCTTTTGTCACTTTGTCCATTTTGTAGGCACCTTCTTTTAACCGATCTATTGGTGTGCGGCCAATTGCACTAACATGAATATTATGCAATACACTTTCCTTAGTAATTAACTAAGAAATATGGAGAAAGAGATGTGGCTAAATCAATTCTAAAGCATAAGACATGAGATTAAAAGAAAAGAATTAAACTTTGATAAAATAAAAAAGGAATGAAACTTGGAACGGTTTTCTTACGTTTTACCCTTTGATGGAAGTTTGCATTTCTGTCTCACTCCAAACACTTTGAATTTCTTTTGCTTGAAGTATTTTTAATTAGTTTTTATATATTAATTATTTTCTTTTTTTTTCTCTCATTGGTAGTAATATCTCTTAATTGGATTTTATAATTTATTTAAAGGGTATAAACAAATTGTGTGCTTCAAGAAGGAATTGGACATGCTTTTTTTGGTCTTTATTGTTTTGGTAATTGGAAGGGAGCGGTTTGACCAAATTGGAATGAGTGAAATGGAGAGGGGCCACAGGTTTGAAAGAATGGGCAAGCGAAAAAAGAAATTAATTATAGGCACGTGACCCCTTTCATGGTGGTAGGGGACATATATATATATATATATATATATATAGGCCCAAAATCACAAGTCAATCACATGATTTGTTAGCAAATTAATTAATCTCTAAGATAATACCCATTTATTATTACAGGAAGATTTGATTTTAATTATGAAGGCAGTAGGACAAATTTAACGTACTATATATATGACTTGATGTTGATGTCACCACTACATGCGCAACAGCGCAAGGGAAGATTCCATGATCTAGATTTCATTATAATAATACCATATGTCAGTACCTAATCTAGTTAGAAAATTTTATGGCCAAACAAAGAGAACAGAGATATATAACTAGCATTTTTATTTTTTTTCAATTAGCAAATGTTACTACAACTTTTTTACAAATTTGATGTCGCAATCCGTAACGGATGTTTCTATACTTGATGGATGTATCACACGATAAACTTATTAGAAGTGGGCTTATTTCAGCCAAAGCCGACCCATCCCCAGTAAAACTCCAAGCTAGCCATCTAACAATGAAACCTATAAGCAAGTCGACCCTAATTATTATGGGTTGACATGAACCAGACTGTGATTAAGTCGGCTGGACACAGTTTGATTCATATAGAAACGAGTATATAAGGCATAAAGTGGGGCCACGCCCATTGTATCTCAATCCTTGCCACCTAGACTGCTGTTACTATTGTGGAATGACAAAGTGTATCAACGGGGTGGAGGCCTCGGAATCAAATTTTGTTAGCCGTTTAACCCCTCTCAACCAACAATGCATGGGAAAACACTTTTTAAAAGAGGAGAAAATTGAGTCATTTGAAGGTATGTTCATTTCAAGCCAAACCCCATTCTCTTTCAATTTACTTTCTATTTTTAGAGTAAATTATAATTTAAGTATCGAGATGACCCCATTGGATCCCCCAAGACACTTTGAGCTTAAACTGGTTCTTCAATACTCTCGTGAAGAGTGAAGAATGAAAATTCTCTATCATTTCATAGTATTACTGTTGGCACTATAGTTCTTACAACACACTCTCTTACAAACTGAAACGACTGTTTCAAAATGATTAGTTAGTGACTGACTTGTCAACTATACACTTTTAATTATTTCATCAATTATAAATTACCACGTTATTTATAAGGAATTGTAACAAAAGTTATAATAGCCTAAGCAATTTTCATCATTTTTGTCAATTATAAATTGTATTTGTCAGATTTGTAAGGACTTTATAGTAAAAACGGTAATACCCTTATGTAGTCAATTCAGAATAATAAAATATATATCACCATGGAAACTGTTGGTCAGTCAATACAGATGTATTATTATATTTCGAACTAGAAAAGTCTGCTTCGATTCACACAACCAGTGATTGCTAATTATATAATTTAATTGTATGCTTCCTTTAGATAATTTAGGTTAATATATGTATATATATATATATATATATATATATATATATATATATAGATTGAATTATATATGTATGTGCACATGAGGATCTCGACATGATCTCATGGAGATGGGGATAAGTCAACATTTATTTTATTATATTTTATTCGATCCCATAAATGGCAATCCAAATAGATTTTCAGAAGCTTTAATAGTATGAT
>JAJPGS010001843.1:0-41523 GCA_028654335.1 Alnus rubra | reverse complement strand
TATACATAACAAAACCCATGTGGGACAATATATATATACATAATCTAACATATATATATATATATATATATATATATATATATATATATATATGTCTTCTAAGCTCTTTTTAGAGCATTCACATCAACAACCTCAATTGCTGCTTTTCTTCCTTAAATATAATAAAAATTCAAAAAAACTACAAAAGAATGAAAAGATCATTTGTACATAGTAGATTCTCTATAAGAGCACTAGAAATTTTTCCTTATAACTTATTCTCTTTCTTAAATATACGAAAAATCTCAAAAAATTCACAAAAATTTACCTCCAGCAACTTCAAAAAAATCATAAAAACTATATATATATATAGTTGGTGCAGTTGATTGCACGTCGATAGTCTAGCCAAATAGACTTTTTGAGAGATAAAAAATAAGCAGAGGTGACTCATCCAAGGTGCTAGCAAAAAACACCGATGACTAATGGAAAGCTATAACATTAGGAAGGACTTAGGAATTTACCTATTTATAAGAAATGAGGTATAGCAAAATATGGGTCACGTGGCATCGTCTAGTTGAGAAACATCCTGTAAGTACAAATTGCTCTCCTTTGGGCATCTGACATCTTGTCAGTATATACAGATTGTCTCGCCTGGGCATCCGACATCTCCAATACAGACTATCCCACTTGGGCGTTCGACATTCTGTCAGTACATATCGATCTCTCCTGGGCATCTGACATTTTGTCATTATATACGGACCGTCTCGCCTGAGCATCTGACATCCTTAATATGGACTGTCTTGCCTGATGTTCGGCGTCCTATCAGTTTCTAACGTAGTACCGAGGCCTACTTGGGCACTTGATAAATGGTATCACCGTTAATAAAATTTTGCTTGGCCAAAAAAAAGAAAAAGAAAAAGTATGGTATTTGGCACATTTTTTGAGCACCTGTTTATCCAGGTTAAAACGTGCGTAATTAACATATATGCTAATTAATCATTTGACTGGGACTGCTAACTTGATTCTGGACCCATTAACATGTGAAGCAAGAACCTTGATGCCTCTTCAGCAAAACCCTGCAAATCACATCTTGAACAGAGTATATATTGTACGTCGTCCACAAAGAATGGCGTAGTTCTCCTTTAACCAAGACATGCTATAGATGTAGTCAACCCAATGGGGCCTTGTTAATGTGTTTTTCAATCAACTTTTAATAGAATATGTAAACTATTTTTAGTGTTTTGTCATATTATAAATCTTGAAAAATTACATAAAAATAATCTCAAATGGATAACTTAGACTAAAATTATTACAAAAGCATCTAGTAAGGCAATAATTTCGCCTTGCAACGGAAATTATCACTACAAAAACTACCTTAAATAAATTTAAATATTTTTTAAACTTTTTATCTTTCCAAATTGATCTCTAAAATTATAAAAAATTAAGATATCCTACAATTGGGATGTCTGAATTGCACAGGAGACTGCAAAAGCCTAGGGTGTAGGGCCCAACTGGCCGGATAGGTGGGCGTCGCAACGCCCTTTTCTATGGCAGTACAATTCAAACACCCCCAATTATAGAGCGTTCTCATAAGCAAACTAATGGCACCATTACTATTGTTGCTGGCACCAGACTTACTCTGGTTTCAATTTACACTGTTTTACACAATGGTTTTGTGTAAATTGATTTTAAACTATTTACACCTCCACAATGAATTTGCCAAACAAAACACTATCCCTGCTCATCAAGAAGACAAGAACTTTAGCTATTAACATTTAAGCCTCACATTGTTGTGACAGTCAAAAATTTCGTGGTAACAGGTTTTCCACAGTCCATGCAGAGCTGCATTATCTATTATATAAGCCAAGAATGATTGGGGTTTTCAGGTACCACACCTAAACAGAGACTTCTAATATCATGACCTTCACACTCATAAAACCGCCCATGATCCAATATCCAAGTAAAATCCCTCCCTCTTTACTGACCAGGTTCTTCTACAGTTATAATTCACGTGGCATATTATATTTTATGAAAATAAATGTCACGTAAATTGTTACGGAAGGTTTATATTTAGTAATTGACGTGGTAAATATTAACGTTAAAGAGATTGTCGTAGTACCTTAACAACAGTCTTACCAACCCTGGTTTAAAAGTGAAATTATCAATCACAGAACCCCATATATAGTAACATTTTTATTAGCATATCGGACATAAACCCACAAAAAAAATATATGGTAATATTTGTTCTCTCCCCTGCCCCTCTAAGAACAGTCCCATAGATATACATATAGAGGTTGAGAGAGAGACAGAGAGACAGTTCAATGTTCTGCCATGACCAATGGCTATCACAGGCTCCGAGACTCATTCAACCAACACCAAAGTCCCTCCTCCAATGGAAGTCTTGTCGGTAAAATGTGACTCTTGCGGGTTCACGGAGGAGTGTACCCCTGCATACATTCTTCGCGTCCGTGACAGGTACCAAGGCCGATGGATATGTGGCCTTTGCGTTGAAGCCGTGAAAGACGAGGTGCTGAGATCAGACAGGCTCATCTCCACCGAGGAAGCGCTCAACCGCCACATCACTTTCTACAAGAAGTTCAGATCCTCGCGTTCTCTGAAAGAAGCGGAGCCTGAGCACCCTATCTCTGCCATGGCAGGCTCCTCAGGCGAAGCTTGGACTGCCCAAGACCGCTCCGCTCCAGTTCCAGCACTGATTTGCATGTGGCTCAAAGGTTCCTAGTTCGGGTCTGCTTCGGTCCGGAAGTTGTGTCTCTTCTCTGTCCCGTTAATGGGTTATTGTAATTTGACAGTTGTAAGGTAAATATGAAGCAGGGAAATCTGTTTTTGTTTTTTTTTTTTTGTTGCTCTAATGGCTTGTCAAAGTGGTATGGTTTTTAGAAAATGGATTCTGATTCTCATAAGATTAATTTCCTTGACTTTTCATTTTATGTATATAATATTTTGATAGACCAGTCACCAGTGCTAAATCTCTGAGTTTTCTGTTATTCATCTCTTCCTTTTTTCTGTTCTCTCATACACTGTAGAAGACAGGGTAAGGTCCACAATTGAATTTCCCTATTGCCTTTTCGGACATCTGTGAGATTTGATGGTATAAAGTATATACAATCTTTTAGGCTCTTCCATAAACAGGAGAGCTTCTAGTTTTTTGGCTACCAAATCCATGGAGGAGAAAATAGTGGAGTTCACTTTTTGGTGGCCACTCAAAACATTCCTTGAGTTGATTTCTCACGTCTTGGCTGCATGTGTAGAAGGAAAAAAAAGAAAGTAAAAAAGGAATCTTAACCGCATTCAATTTTTATGGTTTTGGTGGTAAATAGCTGGTTCTGAGTCAATTTTCAGCGTGGCCAGTTGTGTGAAATGGCGTATATATGGAAGGTACTCATACAAGGAAATAGTGCAGAATATGGTAAATGCAAGCAAATTGTGACACGGAATGAAGTTGCAGAGAAAATTCCGGAAAACAGAGACGGCAATGGGGCTACCATGACTAGAGCAGTTCAAGCTCAGATGAATAGTTTCAAGATAGAATTTTTGTCATAAAATATCTCATGCAGCAAAATCTGGGACGCTCATCACACTTTCCTCGCACAGTAATCACTCAACTTGTATTCTATTTTTACTTTCCAAAAACACCCAACATCCCGCTCTCTAAAACATTCCTTGCTTTATTAAAATAATAATCTATATTTATTTCTTATTTTATCTCGTCTTTTCTCTTTCACTCCATATTTGGAGATCAACTGTAGTAAATTCCACAATTACTGAAGCAATAATAACTATGGAATGCTGTTAAGACTCTCCTAGACAGAAGCTTCATGACATGTCTATTATTTTTTTTTAGGATGATAATAAGAAATAAACAGAACAGAAATACAAGGAAAGCAAAGAGGAAGTGTCAACAAAGGGGATCCCTTTCCAGTTTCCACTATCAAGTGGAAGGTCCAATCAAGCAAAATATCAAAAGAGAAAATCTAGATATATACAAATGGTCCATTTGGCTAAGTTGTGAACGCATAATTGAGACTCTCATGTCTTTGACGTGTTGTTTGGCATGGCTAGCGTGAACTTGCAGATTTATCAAATCTGACAAAGAAAACGTGGGACATTTATTGATACAGAATCTATTCGGTTCGATTAGATCTGAGGTTTGTTGTCATGTGTTTTTTGAGATCGTGCACATTTGTACCGGCTTGCCCAAATGCCAATTTATGTAGCACTGCAATTTCCTAGCAGAATTCTCCCGCCCACGGATTTTCCTCCGATCGTGGTTTGGATAGAAACTTCACAGGTTAGTTTAATAGATTTGATAGATTTGAAGGAAAATATATATATATCTGATTTAATTTGGAGGAAAATTTTTTCACATCATGGGCCACCAAGTACTTGCTTAGAAGTTGTTTACCAAACCCATAGTAAGATCCTAATGGTAATCGAAGTCCACTCTATAGGAAAAACCAAGCAATTTAAGCCAATGAGGCAGGGCTTTGAAAGGGCACCGTCTCAAGAGGAAGCGAAAGGGTAATAATTAAAAGGGTTTTTACCGTCTCCAGTGACCCCACGTTCTTACCGTAAAGGGACCAACACAAAGACACATGATGTACTTTTGCCTTTTGGCTTTTACCAAAAGGTCAAATTTTTGCAGAAGCCTCTTATTTTAAGGATGAGTAGAGCTATCTTATCTGAGAGATTGAACCAGATGAGCAGCTGTCAAACAATTTTCATGGTTATCCCATTTTCCAAATAGACCGCTGGAATTATTCTAAAAACTGCTTTTATTTTTAGAACTAGAAATAAGACCAGTTCTATATCAAACATCTGAAATCTCCTCGTTTGTTTTTTTTTTTTTTTTTTTTTGGAACTAATTAAAATTGGCAGGAGGAGAGGCACGAGCTTGACAGCAGATTTTGTTGAATGTATCTGGAGCCTCCATGTGAAACAGAGATACCATGTCATGGCAGACAGCAACTGCTTCCTCACTGAGAAGCCTACTAATTAGCCAAAATTGATCCCCTGAGCCAACGGTAGTTCACTTCCATAATTGATTGTACTGCCAAGGACAAGAATAGTTAAGTCATTCATTCTGAAAAATGCAACAGATCGATCAAAAGTTTCAGGGGCACACGTCCAAGCAAATCAATAAGTTGAGTAAAATATTACCATGTTGAGCGCCGCATGTATTGCTTCCAGGAGTCGCTTCCTGCTTCACGACCACCACCAGTTGCCTTTTCTCCACCAAAAGCACCACCAATCTCAGCTCCATTTGTAGGTATGTTTACATTTACTATACCACAATCACTGCCGTGTGGCCTACATAATACCAAATGCATGAACACATGATACATACTACAAACAAGAGAGATAATACAGAACTATAACAGACTTTTACATTTAATAGAATTCCCAGCGACATTCTTTACTCTTAACACTGTTTAATGAGGTTATTATAGCATTAAACTTTACGTCTCTAGTTTTAAGCTCGAGGGCATAACTATATAAATCTTCCAAACACACACCAAAGATCAATATCTGAGCACTCACCCAATCCATTTAAACATAACTTCAGGCCTGCGAGTGAATATTGAACTGCTCAGTCCTTGTGGTACAGAATTGTTCATTTCAATGGCTTCTTGTAGAGTCTGTGCAAGTTTTCCAATGCAAAATTGTAAGTTTGATCCGAGAAGAAACCCAAACAAAATCATGTATGCAAATGGATGCAATATCATGAATAAACTACCTTAAATTTCATAACATATAGAACTGGACCAAATAATTCTTCTTTCACTACAGAGGCATCAGGAGAGATCTCGACAATCGTGGGCTGTACAAAATTTCCATCTGACTCTATAACTGATCCACCTATCAGGATTTTTCCTCCCTGATTATACAAATATCAAGTAGTTATGTGAACAATAAACACTAGAGTACATTAAATACTGCCAAGGAATTGGAGATACTAACAATAGTAGATTACAAGAGACACAAGACATGCCTGAGACTTTATGCTTGAAATCCCTTTCTCAAAGTTGTCCCTGGAGGCCTGAGTATGTAATGGTCCAACCAGAGTTCCTTTCTCCAAAGGATCCCCAATTTTGACTTGCTTGTAAACTTCGATTAGTTGATCCAATACCTTTTGATAAATGCTTTCATGCAGAAACTACACCAAGTAAGCGAAGAAAATTGCTGTTAAGACTTAACTCTATGACCATGTTGGAACTATGTCATCAGAATCATAAATAGAAATATATTACCAGTCTACGGCATGTTGTGCAGCGCTGACCAGCCGTACCAACAGCTGCAAACAAAATAGAACGCACAGCCAGCACGATATCGGCATCATCCATGACAATTATGGCATTGTTCCCACTTAATTCAAGCAAGCATTTCCCAAATCTTTCATTTACCGTTTGTTGGACCATCAAACCTACCTATACTTGGGAAGGACAAAATGAGGATGAGCGTAAAAATTCTAACCTAAAAAATTAATTTAAATAGATCATACAAAGCTCTTAAACGGATGGCAGACAAAGTTTTCCCTTTCTTCCTGTGGGAGTTGAGAGTGGGGGGGAGGGGGGAGGACAGATGACTACATGGTCATTACACTCGTATGTAATTACCACTCATCAAAGATATGACTGCATATGCATATATAACATGTGCGCTTGTTTTAGTAGGGCATCAGACTTTGCAAGGAATAGCTCTTTTACACCAAAAGTAATTTTTTGGGTAAAGTCCACATATGTAATATTCTTGTATTTTTCTAATGGTTTTCTGTGAATTATAAATGGAAATGTGGATTGAACAGAAGAATAGAGAATGGAAAATATGAACTGATATTGAGATAGAGACTGGTTCAAGCCCAATCACAAGCTCCAAAGTGTAAAAGGTTACAAAATGATTTCTGATATTTTTCACTCTTTCTAGAAAGCCCAATGGCTTATATAGCCTTACAATCGCTGGGCCTAGCCCACTTATTTGCAACTAACTCCAGCTGGCCTTCTAACAACCAAGTCCAGCTGGCTTAACAGAATACAAGCGGCCCAACTAATTATAGCTGGCCTAACAACTTCTACCACACGTGTTTAATACTTCACCCAACAACACGTGTTCTCTTATTCCTTCCACGCACACACTTCTATGTTTCTTCTTAGTTCTTCTAGTTTCTTCTCACTTAGTTTCCCACACACACACCTCCATGTTTCTCCATAAATCGTTTTTTTTTTAAATTGTTTTATTTTTTTTAAAAAAAAATTATAGGACTATTTGTCTTATTAAAAAAATTATAAGGTCATTTGTCTTTTTCCTGGCCTTAGGGGGACATTGACAACTTTTTGGCAGTTTAGAAAAGACATTGTCAATTGAGTGGTAGTTAGAGGGGGGTATGTAGACTTTTCCCTAATTTTTTTTTTTAAAAAAAAGGCATTAGTAAATCATAAAGGTTTCTTGGTTCAAATTTTTTACATGAAATTCATTTCAGCCTCATCTCACACAAAAATTCATGTTTTCACTCTTCAAGAATGGATGAACTTCGTATTTATATTGTATATTTCATAAAAACATGATGCTTATGGCACAAGCATATCACCAATCTACCTTTGAACTTCCAGTGAAGGAGACCAGCGCTATGCGTGCATCTTTCGCTATTGCTTGACCAATTTCAGCACCTCCACAGAAAGAGGTGAATATCGCACCTGGCAAGTTGTTCTTCTCAAAAACCTCCGCCACAAGCCTTGTCACAGCAATAGTTATCAATGGAGTTGTTGGAGCACCCTTCCTAAAGTGCATCACATGGCAAGTAATTAGTCTTGTAATCTATGTAAGTGAATATAGCAGAACATACTGCTGTACTCAACGGAAAGGAGCTGATGATATTGGAAAGTGAACTTTAAATAAGGTTACAACTATAGGGATGCTAGATATATTGAGCAGAATTAAATAGCTCTCTAAAACAGCCGCTTTTTCTTCTCTCAAAAATGAAGAAAAAACTTCATAAGATCATACTTTAGTTGGTCATGGCAATAAATAACTAAGGAAGGCTTAGGCTGAAAGGGGAAAAGAGGGGGGCGGGACTCCAAAGTTTATGATATCTTCAAGAGCAAAGAAGAAACAGAAAAACTCGAAAATGGCAAATACTGGATATCATGTTAGAGTTATGATGCAGTGATCAGTAACTCAAATTTTGTGTATAGAACATTATGATTATTCAAGTGCAAAAGGTGAAATAGATTAAACTGAGATAAGTGGTATAAACATTTATCATATCAATTAAATTTCAGAAGGAAATGTCTAGGTATTAAAACAAAACATGCTTGAAAGAATAAGTGAACAGAATGCAAGAAAAGACATGAAGTCAAGAGATGGACATGTAACTTACCACACAACACAGTTACCGCAGACTAAAGCAATGCAGGCATTCCACCCTAAAGCATCAGAGAAAGATATCAATGGTTGAAAAGGCTGGAAGTAAACAAGTTTCATAACATAGGCACCTAAATAATAAATGTAGGACTGCAAAATGTCACATCTGAACAGTACATGAAGTTTTACAATCACAGACAGTATATTCTAATCAATACAAGATTTTGCCATCCACCCATCTAGACATTAATCTAGTATTATATAGAGAGAACCTGAAATAGAATAACAGGGAATATTACTGTAGCCTCGCATTCCAGATTTGCATCGATTCAGTGTACTATACAAACAAGCAAAAGAAGCAAGACAAACTCACACAATCAATAGCCAAATATGCAAGTTGTAAGATCTAGACAAAAGTATAGTTTTGTTGAGTGAAAGAGGTCAAGATAAACCTACCTAAGGATTAGCTAGATATGCAAACTTGGTAAATTAAGGCAAAACTGCATTTTTGCAGGAGTAACATAGGTCCAAATTATTTTTTATTCACCAGGAATATAGCATATTATACTTGAAAGAATCTTATGAATGTAAACTTGTGGTAAAGGTGCCCTGCATTCATAGCTAACAAAGACAATTAAATCTAGCCAAGTTTGTTCAACTCATGCTAAACTTCATGGTAGCATACACCTTTGAGGCATTGCACTAAATATCCACAAACAAAACCGATGATAATACCGGACCCTTAAATATTTTTCAGACAAGTTAAATGGAGTAGATCCAAATGATCCTTATCAGTTCATGAATCAACAAAATAAAGAGAACTTTCTCAGCGAACATGAGACAGAACAAGAACAAACCAAGAACAGCGCATGGAAAGTTGAAAGCAGTAATTACACCGACTATTCCCAGCGGATTCCACACCTGCACTTAGAGCATGCACACCATAATCGATAATAATATAGTCAAAGTTACATAATATTGAAATTTAATCACAGTCCAATGTCTGGTTCAGTACTGCACCTCAAACATCATATGATCTGGTCCTGAAAAAAATAAACGCAGATATAAGTTAGTATCTTTGGAATAAATTAGCTCAAGAGAGACAGCGATACCAAAATAGAAACCAATCTTTAACTGCAGACTCTATTAAAGTGAACCGTAAAAAACCAGAAACATGTTAATTAACATTTTAAGCTCAGCATTTAAAATTTCCATATTAAGTTATAGCAAAGCTTCTGATAATTGATGCAGCTATTCCAATTAGCTATCAGAGGGCTATTAAAAAATAAGAGCCAACATGTATTGTAATGAAGGAGCTTACGTTCTGAAGGTATGATAGACCCATTCAGCTGCCGGCTTAACCCAACAGCATAATCACACATATCAATAATTTCCTGCAAGGATAGAGGTTTGGTGTTACTCAAACAGGTTAACAATCACTAACATTTGCTTCAAAGCTCAACTCGTGGAATGCCATATGACCAAGGAATGCCCAACAATAAGCAAATTAAAAAAATAAAAAATAAACGAAAAAAGGATACTCAAAATAATAGAAATGATGAAGAATGCAAATTCCAGATGTTTGGAATTGTGATTGAATTGGTCCTAGTTACTCTTCATGGTGCATCTATCAATCCTAACCAATGTATATAAATCAGGTAGGAAAGTTACAAACTGGTTAGACAAATACAGCTTCTGATATTGGGCCACCTGGAAAGATCAATATTAAGAAAAAACTCTGCGCAACAACTAGCGGGTAAATATGTATTTAAAGCAAACCACCTCATTGGAAGTTGCTGGGCATAGAACAACTAAAAGGAAGTGTAGACATCATTATTCCAACTCCAGATTTATCAATTTAGTTGATAATATTATATAGTCCTAACTCCTAAGAGCAGCTGAGGCCATCACCAAAGGCCTGCTTAAGAGTGACAATTAAGGAAGATGCCTCAGGGCACAACCCCAACCTTTGCTTCTTGCCCTATAAAAATGGATGTTGTTGCCCAACGGAATATTAAAGAATGAACATATTTAGCCAATGAATAGTATAGGATCATACCTGAACCTCCCCTATTCCTTCAGGAAGTATCTTTCCCATCTCAAGCGCCACAAGCCTACCCAGAAGCTCCAATTTGGCTCTTAGTGCTTCTCCTATCTGTCTAACTATTTCACCTCTCTTTGGTGCAGGAATCTGCGAAAATAATGTATTAACTGTCAAACAAACTTCGGCATCCTCACTGAATGCTGACATTTGACGTGCTTCTACGATGTCAACAGCAAAGAACATGATCAACTTACACTCATCCATTTCTTGGCCGCTTCATTGCAAGCACGCATTCCCTCTTCGTAATCTTGAATAGATGCCTCCGTGACTTTAGCAATTGTCTAGATCCAAAATTCACGAGAATCATAACTTAGTACAGGAAAAACTAATAACCCAAGACAGTTTGAGGACAAAGAAAGAACCATAGAGGAGCTCATTTCCTTTTTTATTCATTCTTTGTACTCCTGGACGGCTGCGTACCTCGCACCTCTAGGGATTAGTTATAACGATTTCCTTGTATTGCTTTCTTCTTCTTCTTAATTGTCTCTCGTGTATACCCCCTGTATACTTGATTGCGCTATGCATTTTTTAATAAAATTCTCTTATTTATCAAAAAAAAACTAATAACCCACACAGCATAAGTGCAAAAACACATAAGAAAAAACTTTGTCATGGGATTATTGAACCTCCAAGAAAAAGATTATTCACAATACATTGAGGTTGCGGATTTGGTAATCAAGCTCAAATCCAATTGTTTTCTATTCAATAATACAAAGACCATAATTTCACTCCCTCACTTAAAAAAATGTGAAAACTGAAAACAACTTCAGATTAGACTAAAACTTATTCATCAAAAAAAAAAATTAGACTAAAACTTGCAAATAAGCCAAAATTACACTCAACCAGGTCCAGAATCCTATCCCCCATAAGTTTCACAATCAGAAACTAAAACTTTCTACAAGAATGCAAAACGAATACTTTCTTTAAAGATCTGACGCTCAGCTTCTATAATCAATGAAAAAAGTAAGCCAAAACCAAAAACCTGATTGTTTGAAGGATTCACAGAGGAGACGACCGGCCCAGTTGCTTTCCATGCACCATTTACGTACCCACCAAGATTCTCGGGTCCCAGACCGATCTCAGCCAGAAATTCATGCTCTTTCTTGGCGAACCCCATCTCTGCAAGCACCAAAGCTCCAATTTTCAGATTGGCAAAAACAAGTGCCTTTGGTTGCCAAATAATTGCAACGTAAAGTCGTAAACGGATCAGTGTTTGCGCACTGCATACGTGTCCGTCGTAGTGGGTCCTTTGGTTGTTCGAACTTAGACGAAAGGAGTTGTCTAAATTACTAGAATAGCCATCTTGTTTGGACGTGTTTTCCGATGATTGGAGTTGGTCAAAATGAACCGGTGATATCGCCTCGTCAGATATTCTGATCCGCTAAGAGCATTCCTAACAGCTTCCCTTCCCTTCCTCTTCATTTTCCCTAAATCTAGGGAATAAAACTATTTTTTGTTTCCCTATCAAAAAACACCCCACAGCAGCTTCCCTTCATTTTTTCTTATATCATTAAAATATTATTTTGTTATTTTTACTTTAATTAAAAGTAAGAAAAGAAAGAGATAAAGTAAGAGAGAGATTATATTTTTAGAATAAACAATTGATTGTGATGTGAACAGTGCTTCCCAATGCATTGGGAAGCACTGTTCACTTCCTAGGGAACAGATAATTGTAGGGAAGCTGCTGTGAGATGGTTTTTTTAACTTTCTTAAAATTTTCCCTAAAATTTAGAGAACAGATCCCTTGTAGGGAAGCTGCTAGTAATGCTCTAAGGTAGGAGAGACGTGTCTGTCTCTCCGCTTGCAAGAGTTTAGGGATTTCGCCTGCCTTGCCCTGCCTTCATCGTTTGATAATTGGAGATCAATTTCAAATAAATAGTGAGAGATTGTGAGATGAATTCTTTAGCTTTACCAATTACCAGTGAGTTCCCTCCCAATTTTACAATCCTCACCGTTCATTTGAGCTAAGAACCGAATGCAAGCCAAATCCATAGTTGAATATTCACTATTTTATGTTAACATATCACTATTCCCCTATTTTATTATGCATATTACGCAACGAGGAATGCTACACATCATCTCTTTATTCTCCTTTTGTCCTCCAAAATTGATGTGGCTCTTAAAATCACAATTGGATCAAAATCTAATAGTCATATATCAAAAATTCAATGGTGATTTGAAGAGCCACATCAATTTTGGGGGGACAAAATGAGAATAAATGGATGATGTGTAGCATTACTCTTAAGCAATAGGGGCAATAGGGCAATGCGATCCTTTTCTCTTATCACCTAAAAGTGATTGACTTTTAAAATTATTGTTAGATAACAATTTAAGAATAATCTATTATAAATTCAATAGTAATTTTAAAAGTGGTGTTACATTTATAGGGATATGAGTATTACATTATAGCCTTACTCAAACACAAATTTTAATAATGGAGTTAAGCATTAGATATAATCACGATACTCCTTTAAAATTGTATGTTTTTAAAAAACTCACTCCTTTCTTGCAATTTAAAAATTTTATTTTTTTTCTTCGAGTTTTCAAACTGCCGTTTCTTTGTAAACAGTCTTCCAAACATAATACTTTTCACAATTTTTATTTAAAAACGTCCATTTGGCTTACGAAATCGTGGAGTCAAACGAACTCTGATCATTTCCTTTCAGAAGTTTAAAAAAATGAAAAATAAAATAAAATAAAATAGAGTAACCTCTAAGAGCATTCACAACAGTTTTTCTAAAGGGGATCTGTTCCTTAAGTTTTAGGAAAATTTTCAAAAAAGTTACAAAAATCCATCCACGACAGTTTTCTTAAAATTTTTGTTTCCCTATTAAGTGAATAGTGTTTCCCAATGCATTGGGATTGTGAAGCACTATTCACTTCACATTCAATTGTTTATTCCAAAAATATATTATCTCTCTCCTATTGTATTGGGAAGCACTATTCACTTCCCATTCAATTATTTATTCCAAAAATATATTATATATCTCCTACTTTATCTTATTTTTTCTATTTTTAATTAAAGTAAAAGTAAAAAAATAATATTTTAATGATATAGGGAAAAATGAAGGGAAGCTGATGTTGGGTGTTTTTTGATCGGAAAGTAAAAAATATTTGTGTTCCTTATATTTATGAAAAATGGTTGGGAAGCTGCTGTAAATGCTCTAAGGTTGCTTGTTGGCTTGCAGTGGCCACCAGGGTTATTTGGTGGCCTCGCACTAGTCGTTATATCTATATAGCAGCCTCGTCGTGGCTATCAGGACCATCTAGCGCTGACACCACCATGAAATCTAGCTCCATTATTATTATTATTATTATTAGCTCATAACCCGTGCAACGCGCATGATTATTAATTATAAGTTAATTTTGAAACTTAAAAAAACATCTCTATTGCATATAAAGCATTGTATAAATATATAAATCACATAAAATTTTACTATCAAAAGAACCATAATTTTAGTTTTAATCCATATAAATTAAAACATTTAAAATATTCTAAGATGTGTAGTTTAAAATGGAAATAAGTGTAAAGAGAAAAACCCGGATTCTGATTATTAAAGTATTAAAAGTAGGAATAATAGTAAAAATCTATAATATTGTTAATATGATACGTATTACGTTTTATAATCTTATTTTGTTTAGTGTGTACCACGTAGGATTTTATGTACACAGTGTGTGCAAGAAACATTTATCTAAATTAAAACGTGTTAAAATCTTTGTTCCCATAGGTGTAATTTAGAATGAAAATGAGTATGAAGAAAAACAGCAAGAAGAAAACCATAATTTTGATTACCAAAGCATAAAATAGAAAATTAGCATAAATTTTTTATATCGCCAATGTGACAATTCTCACCACTTAATTAGGGGTGAAAAGCCGGTTAGCAAAAATTGCTAACCGCCTAGGCGGTTGGCGGTTTTCAAATAACCGCCGGTTGGCGGTTATAACCGCCAACCGGTAACTGGGAACCGGTTTTTCATTTTTATTTTTATTTCTATTTTTTTGGTTCTTTTGTTTTCTTTTTTAGCTATTGGACCTGTTTTGTTTTGAACCTTTTTTTTTTACTAGTTTTCTATTATGCAATTTGTTAAATTAGGCTATTGCCTAGTTTAAAATACAAAATTACAAATTTGCAAGCAATTATGCGTTTACATAAAATCAAAAATTCAAAACACAAGTGAACACACCATATTCAAAACACAAGTCAACTATCAACACACCTCTTAGACCCCTACATTCACAATATCAAAAAATCAAACCATATTCAAATAGTTCATAGTCCACACACCCACACTCACAATATGGTTTGATTCACAACATCAAAAAATCAAACCATATTCAAATAATCCATAGTCCATAGTCCATAGTCTACAAGTCCACTCACCCACACTCACAACATTGTTTGATTCACAACATCAAAAAAAAAAACCATATCCAAATAGTCCATAAGTCCACACACCCACACCCATCAATTATCAAACCATATCCATAGTCCATAAGTCCACACTCAAGAACAAAACCATCTTGTGGAAATAACAACACGACTCCTATTCGGTCTTCTAGCAAAATCCTGTGGAGATAACAACAATAAATATTATAAACTTAAAAAATTGACAAACTAAGCAATTGCATTGTAATATAAATATAATGACAAGTCAAAAAATGATAACCTTCCTCTAGGAATAAGATGTGTCAGTCGTCATTGAATGAGAATGTTGATTCTTAGGCCAATCTACAATAGAAAAAGTTTGAGTTAAATAAATAAATAATGAAAAATAAATGAAATGAATTTATAAATAACTAATTCATAAAAATTTACCAGGTTCATCATAGCTTTCCATAAAATCCTGAAACACTTCCTCATAGATCATTGGGCGGTTCTTTAACCAGTCTTGTGTGCAAATCAAGGCCTCAACGGTAAGCGGAGACAATGAACTCCTAAAGGTATCCAATACACGTCCTCCGTTGCTAAAGGCGGACTCAGAGGCAACGGTGGAAATAGGAATGGCCAATACATCACGAGCTATGGCTGCGAGAGTATGATATTTTGGTGTATTAACCTTCCACTAATTTAAGATGTCAAAATCTATAATATTTGTTTCACACCCATCCAACAAATATTGATCCACCTCCGACCTACATTCCAAGTCATTCTCTGCGACAAGGTGTTGGGAAAACATATTCCTATATTGTGTCTCCTTATCTTCATCACCACAAATAGGATTGACATCTACTCTTCTTGTATCTTCAACAATGTTAGATGACTCCCTTACTCCCCTCTCATGAAACTTATTGTATTGCTCAATTAAACGATTCAGGAGGTCTCTCACTTTTGCCTCTATTTGATCCGCCCACATAGGCCCATTACATTTTTTCAACCAAAACACCAATGCCTTTATCTTGTTGCGTGGATCAAGAACAAAACCAACATACAACATTAAATTGATCATATCCATAGTCCCCCAATACTTTTCATATTTTTGTTTCATACTAAAACTCACAGAACTCAAGACCTGATCTTCACTGAGACAACCATCATTCAAAGTATTTTGAATAATACAAAGTTGCAAAAAATATGAATTGGAGGTGACATAAGTTGAACTAGAGAACTTCAATGTAGCTTCATAAAAAGTTTGCAAAAATGTCGCAAATGCCCTAGCATTTTCCCAATCAATAGGTTGAGGAACAACAAAATGATTATGCTCATCCTCCCCCAATAGGTCAAAAGCTCTTTGGTACTTCTCAGCAGTGGTCAACATCAAATATGTAGAGTTCCATCTAGTTGGAACATCTAAACACACCATGTTTTTACATTTAATTTTTTCTCGCTCTATACAATCTTTAAACTTTGACATCCTCTCTGGTGAAGACCTCACATATCTCACTGCGTTCCTTATATTAGTAACACAGTCACCTAAGTCTTTCAAGCCTTCATGCACAACAAGGTTTAAAATATGAGCGGCACAACGCATGTGAAGAAAATCTCCTCCTAAAACAGTATGACTCTTGTTCTTCATCCTCTTTCTCATATACTCAATCCCCACATCATTGGCTGAGGCATTATCGACTGTAATAGTGAACACACTATCAATCCCCCACTGGGTCAATGCACTCTCTATCATTCTTCCAATAGTTTCACCTCTATGATTGAGAATTTGGTTAAACTTGAGAATTTTTTTATGAATCGTCCAATCAGAGTCTATGAAACTAGCGGTAACACACATGTAGTTTATATTTTGCAGGGATGTCCATGTATCGGTAGTGATGCATACCCTTTTACCGCTCAAAAAAGTCCTCAACCTAAGCTTTTCTTCTTCATACAGTTTCAAACAATCTTTTTGTAAAGTGATACGACATGGCACTTTGAACCTAGGTCCAATTCCATTTATCAATTCCCTAAACCCATCACTTTCCACATGCCTAAAAGGCAGCTCACTTTTGATGAAATACCGAACAATCAAATTTCTTATATTGTTTGAATCATACTTCATGAATCCAATTTGGTTACCACTACCACCTTCTACCGGTTTCTTGAATGACATTTGCAACATTGTTTGGTTTTTGGGTAGTGTTGAATCTTTTGATTTCTTAAGTGGAGAGTCTGGGCAATTATAGGTAAGGTGGTGCATCATGGCTGAAGTGACATTCCTCTTATAATGACACCCTATTAACCTATTGCAATAGTTGCACATAGCTTTAGGGTTTTCCTTATCGATCGGTTCCACTTTTTTAAAGTGACTCCACACAATGGATTGATTCACAGGTGGTTTTTTACATTGTGACTGTTGGGAAGGTGTGGGGCTTTCAACATTTGCAGTGGAAGGTGTTTCAGAATTGTCATCTACCATAACAGGGGTGGTTGCATCACTCAAAGTGTCTGTCATCTGTTATTAGATAAACAATAAAATTTATTTAATAACCAAAGGAAAGATGAATCACTCAATCACACCTAAAAAAAAGTAAATCTCATCTTAAATAAAAAGCTAAAAAATATAAATCTTCATTGATCTAATTACAAAATGATTTCTTCATGCAACAAGCATCTCATAGATAAAAGAAGCCATGTCTTGTAAGTTGGGTTTAAAAGAACCCATCAAAAAATAAAAATAAAAATAAAAACAGTTTTTTTATCTCAACATTTATTTAAATTAAGCTTATAAATATATTGAAAATGAATGATGTGAATTGTGAAGAGCTTATAAATCAAGTATATTATATATGTAAAATTTGATCGAAGAAGCTTAAAGTTGAAGAATACGTATGACAACAAGTGACTAAATGACTAATCATGACAAAAGTACTTTAATTATTTGAAATCATGTTGATTGGTACTTTAGCAATTCAAACAATTTTCTCTATCTATAAATTTGAGCTCATTACAAGTACTCCACGTATGTTGTTTATTTAGATTTATTGATTTAAACAATGAGTCCCAAGTTCTTAAGAGAAGAGGGATCCAACATCAACAATAACTACTTGATCTTATAAGAACAAGATAGAATAATTACATGTTACTCAAACATTACTCAAACAAGTCTCTTTCCATCTATCTACCGGTAAGTAAATACCTTCTAAGGTATGGTGTATCAACAAGAATCAACAATTCTTGTGACAGAAATTGACATTAGTATGTGGAAGATGTACAATAAAGTGGACAGGCCTCCCACTCTGACTTGAAAGATCCTATAAAACTGACCAAACCCAAGCCAGCTGCTTTCAGACCTCAAATCTCATTTCAAGACTAACTTCAGCTGCTGGCAGGGCTATAAACATGAGATTGAATTCTAAAACATTCTCATCAATCATATAAAAGTAAGCAAGACTAGACAAATTTTGTTCACTGTGCTGTTCAGGGCTGTGAATATGTGTCTCAAATCTTTCTTGACACAGTAGCTCAGTTAGGTAGAGCACTGCACCAATACTTGCATTTATCTTATGCTATTGCTTCTTTCTAAGTAAATGCTTATTTATCCTAGTTCATTTGTATCTAAGACATATATTTTGAAACTATTTTGATATTCTGTCTATGTTTGTTTGCAGGGCCTCCAGATATAGCATAACAACATGAAAAGATCATGGATTTGCACATTTGTTGGTTTACTGCTGTGATGTTTTTGATTTTTGTATCTAAGACCAAATTATCTTAACTTTCTTTAAGAGTCAGAAATGAAGAATTTAGGATGTTTTGGATATTCTTGTTGGCCAGAAATGTATATTTGTTGATCTTAACTTTCTATAAACACAAACATCAAATACCAAACTATAACACAGACCCATGAGTTTTCGAACCAAAACGTTAGCCTAGTGGGCAAAACAACCCACATCTAATTAAGCAAAATCACATATCTAAGAGCTATGGCAAGTGAAGGCTAAAAACAACCCACATCTAATTAAGCAAATTCCTGATCACAAATCAAAAAAAAAAAAAAAACAGAAACTAAAATAAATCAAACAAATCAAACAAATAATCATAACAGAAACCCAAAACACAGCCTATTAAGTCTAATGACAGAAGAAGAAATAAAACTTACTAGCAAAGTCGTAGAGAGGACGGAGAGTAGCGGATAGAGGTCGATGGTGGCGTTGGAGCTTCTATGGGGAGAGAGAGAGAGGCCGGTGAGTGGCGGAGAGAGGTCAGCGAGTGGCAGAGTGTTGCGAGAAGGGAGATTCTGAGAGATTGAGGGCTGAGGAGTGAGGTGGCGCAGTGAGAGTTGGGAGAACGAGAAAGGTCAGTAGGGAGTCGGGACTCGGGACTTAGGGTTTGCTTAATGCTTAAGGCGTGAAACTCAGCCTATTAGACTGAATTGAAACGGCGCCGTTTCGGTGTTAAACACCAAAACGGTGCCGTTTTATATATAAATTTTTTTAAAAAAATATATATATAATAAGAAAGCCGGTTACCGGTTTTTAGGCGGTTTTAACGGTTATCCGGTTAACGGTTAGCGGTTAGCGGGCGGTTATTACGGGCGGTTATTTTCACCCCTACACTTAATGAATGACACTTAATACTATAATGCGAAAAAGTATTTATTTTTGTCCCACGAAGATTTACACACATGATCTTTTCATTATAGCACAATAAATTTATTAAAATCATGACAAAATCGGTTAAACCTTTTAAATTCACCGATCTTTTACTTAAAATATCAGTTCAATGTTTAAAAATTGTGGGTTCACGCCATGTGTCACAATTATAGGTCAACTCTAAGTTAGAACTCGACTTTTATATATCTATAAATAAAAGTTTATAATTTTAGATTTTTTTTTTAAAAGTTCTCACCACTTAATGCTATAATGCGAAAAAAAATATTTATTTTGGTATCATGAAGATTCATACCCATAATATTTTCATTAAAGCACAATAAATTTATTAAAATCATGACAAAAACGGTTCAACATTTAAAATTCACAAGTTTTTTACTTAAAAAACAGGTCCAATGTTTACAAATGACGGGTTCACACCACATGTCACAATTTTATGCCAACTCTAAGTTAGAACTCAGCTTATATATATATAATGATTATTATTATTTTTCATTTTTGAAACATACCTCGTAATTTTACTAAAGGAATTTTCTTTGAGAAATGCTAGATATCTCAATTCTTTTTTTGTTTCAAAAGTTAGTTTTCAAATGATGTGTCACAATTTCATGAGATTGTGCCATATTTTTTAAAATTGTAAATTACATGAGATTGTGACACATCGTTGAAAAACCGACTCTTGAAAAAATAAAAAATTTAGAATGTCTTATCCCCATTTTCTTTTGCAATACTATCTAAACCAATTCTCTACTTTTAACATTTTCAAAACTTAAAACTTTGCCAAACATATCTAAAAATAAATAAATAAATAAATAAATTTGCCAAACAAAGCACCGAGGGGTGGATTTATTATTTATAGGCTCCTAGTCTTTAACTTTAAATTCAACAATTAACTTACAAAAAAAGAACTCCAAATTCAATAAATAGAAAATCAAAAAAGAAAAACTCCTTAAAACACTTTGAACGTTGGTTGGACCTGTACACAGACACTATACGAGCGTACCTTTCCCACCGGAACCAACCTCCAAGGCTCCAAGGAGCACAAGAATACATCGGAGCCCCCACCAAGAAGAAAGAGACATATCATATATACGAGTGAGACAAGCCCTCAGCTTCCGTGCTCTCCCGCGCCCACAAGCCGCAGACCGATCATCGTCGAGAACAAATAATTACTACGTCTCAAGAAACTGCCTCGAAGCTGCTCGTCTTTTGTTCCTTACCCCCTCCTCCTCACCTAGCTCTCTGCTCTCTCAGGTAACTCCACGCCCGCCTTGTTCTTTTGAGAAGAAGACGACCTTTGCAAATTTGGCTCCAAATAATATCTCACCCCCATAATACATCTAATTCCATTTCGAACCCCAACCGAATTGTACTTTTAAATTGCGCCGTTTGTAGCTACGTACGTAATCCCAAGTCTTTGCGTGTTTATTGTTAATCTGTCCGATCAATTCCGACTAGGGTTTCACTTGAAACCCTAGACCCATTTTTCCCTTGGTTGCAAAGTACTCGGATTTTGGTGATTAATTGATTCCAGAAACTTAGGGTTAGAGGAGGAGGAGGAGGAGGAGTAACATGAGAGAACAACCGAAAGGGGTTTTGGGAAGAAATTCCCTGTTTCGTGGGGGTTTCAATGGAATTTGTGCTCTGGTGTTGCTTTTCTTATTCTACAATCAGGATGGTTTTCGGAGAATTCCGTTTCTTGGGAAGTCGCCATCAGCTCTTCCTCCTCAGTGGGGCGTGAACGTTGGTAGTTTTGATGATCGCGGTGATGGGATTGAGGTTGTTCGTCGGATAATTGCTCAAGTTAATGTTAGTTCGTCGAATTATAGTAGCATTCATGTGGTTAATGGGTCTGCTACAAATAATTTCACGGTCAAAGATCCAAAATTATGTCGCGGATTGTCCGAACACAAGGGCTACCAGAGCAAATGCGAGTTTTTGATTGCCCACCCGGAGTGTACATCAGGTGGGTTTTTCAATTACATCGTGTTCTTTTATTGTGATTGTAAGAATGCTAGTTTATTGGGGTATTTAATTTTGGGGATATGGTTGGCTGCTTTGTTCTATGTTTTGGGTAATACTGCTGCGGATTACTTTTGTTGTTCTTTGGAGAAGCTTTCAAGTCTCTTGAAGTTGCCAGCCACTGTTGCTGGAGTTTCCTTGCTTCCTTTGGGGAATGGAGCTCCTGATGTGTTTGCAAGCATTGCTGCTTTTGTGGGTAAGGATGCCGGCGAAGTGGGTCTGAATAGTGTGCTGGGAGGAGCTGTCTTTGTTACTTGTATTGTTGTGGGGACTATATCTCTTTGCGTGGCAGAGAGTAGGGTTCAGATTGATAGGAAATGCTTTATCAGAGATATATGTTTCTTCCTCTTCAGTGTCATGTCGCTTGCCATCATATTGGCTGTTGGTAAGGTGACCGCTGCGGGTGCAATAGCCTTCATTTCAATTTATGTGGTTTATGCATTTGCGGTTGCTGCAAATGAAATTCTGAGAAAACATGCTCGAAGGTTGAAGTTGGATGCTGTCACACCATTGCTTCCTGTTAGAGGAAGTATCTTTTCTCAGGGTAGTGAAGAGGATGATTCTGTATATGCCTCACTACTTGAGTCTGACACCAGCAGTGATGTGCCACACCTCCAAAGTAAGTTGCCTCAGTGGATGTGGGCATCAAATGTGCAATTCTACTCGAACCAGGGCGGAAAGGCTAGTTCAGAGAGTCCAAGGTCTTTGTGGGGTTGGAATGATGAGGAGACAGAGAACAAACAGTCTTCTTGCTCATGTTCCAAGTTATTATCACTGCTGGAGATGCCATTGTCTCTCCCAAGACGGCTTACAATACCTGTAGTTGAGGAGGAGCGGTGGTCAAAAGGGTATGCTATTGCAAGTGCTTCATTTGCACCCATTCTTCTGGCATTTTTGTGGAACACTCAGGATGATGTGAGTTCTTTGAGTGGACAAATTGCATATTTTATTGGTATTGTTTTTGGTGGTATACTTGGTGTTCTTGCATATCTATACACAAGACCTGATCAGGCACCTCGCAAATTTTTATTTCCATGGGTTTTGGGGGGATTTTTTATGAGTATTATCTGGTTCTACATTGTTGCAAATGAGCTTGTTGCTTTGCTGGTGGCATTAGGCGTAATTTTGGGAATTAACCCATCAATCCTTGGAGTAACTGTATTGGCATGGGGAAATTCAATGGGTGATTTGATGTCAAATGTTGCACTGGCGACGAATGGTGGAGATGGAGTGCAGATTGCCATGTCAGGATGCTTTGCGGGGCCTATGTTCAACACGCTTGCTGGTTTGGGAATATCAATGCTGCTTGGAGCCTGGTATAGAAGACCTGAATCATACACAATTCCCAGAGATAGTAGCCTGTTTCTTACTATGGGATTTCTAATGATAGGACTTACTTGGTCACTTGTTGTATTGCCAAGGAATGATATGCGCCCTAACAAGATGTTAGGAGTTGGCCTCATAGCAATCTATCTGATATTTCTCTCCTTTAGATTGAGCACATCTATGGGTGTTGTGTCAGTAGAGCTGTTTGGCATTTGACAACTTTTGTATTTGTCACCAGTTTAGTGATATGATGATTTCTGAACCTGAGAACACATTTCATTTTGATGGTGGTCAGTTCACACTCTTGCTTTATCTTGACGAGGGTTTGGTAGATGAAACTCGTACATATCTTGTGTAGCATCAAGTTGGAATGGCAGCGTCAATGCTGTAAGTTGTCTGACAGCAATATTTATTCATAATGAAGTAAATATCATCAATGATACATAACAAATGTCACGTTAATCTAGAAGAGAATTATCCAATATAGTTCCCTCAACTCTTGTACCTTTTTATTTGTTTGATTTTTGGTTATATATATTTTTTGTCATATTTTGCATCTTTATCTGGTGTTGGACATTGTGCTTTACGTAGTTGTATAGTTTTGTTAAATGTGATCTTTGCACTGCAAAATAGATGGTATACATTTTGTATGTCTCTTTTACCTCGTAGCAGTTAAACTCCAATATTTACAATAATCAAGGCATCCTTTTGTACAAAGTTTTTGGGGAAAGTACATTTGCCCTCCTCTAACTACCAAGCAATTTGCAATGTTCCCCCTGAACTTTTAATTTGTGTGATGTCCCCTCCAAACTACCATTGGGGTTGTAATATCCCCATTTTGCACAGAAAATTACAAAATTACCCCAGATAAAAAATAAAAAATAAAAAAAAGGCAGTTTTCACGAAGCATTTATTTTTTTAGGCTTTAGCTTCTTGCTCAGACACTTTTGGCTTGTGCCATGTCTATCAGAAATTTACACTTGCATTTATTTAGATTTGATTATCAATGTATACTATGTCTTGTGGAGTATTTGAGCTAGTAATTTTAATTTTTTGTATGACATCCCATGTTATGCATAGTCTGTTCAGCCATATAGGTTCATACTTAACACTGCTTGCTGCAAAAAATTGTTTTAACATCTCTCGGTTGCGACGCTTGCATTATCTGACAAGAATGGAAAATATCCATGTTATATGTTGCATGTCTTTGTTTTAGACTAGATCTAGTGGTCTCCATTCATTTTACAACATGATAGGCTATTACTCATCACTGAGCTTAATTAATATGTTCTTGGTCTCATTGGTAGTAATTAAACAATCTAACATGGATTCTATTTGATTGTGGTTAGATGTTAACATTTTTGTTTTATTTGTTCTTGTGAATATTAGCGTATGGGGAAACTACACTTACCCCCTTCAAACTTACCGCCAAATTAAAATGTTCCCCAAATTTTAAAAAGTTGCAATTGACTCCCCAAATTACTAACCCCTTTCATTTATCCCCCTCTGTTGGAGTTTTTGGTTAAATCAGACGGAAAATCACACGGGACTCAAAAGGACAATGACACTTGTGTTAGACTAAAAAAAAAAAAATAAAAAATCAAGAGTCTCCATGCCAACTGAGGGTTTCCATGGGAGGAGACCTGTGCGGCTGGCCGTGGGTCGGTCACTGCAGATCTTTTTAAAAAAAATTACGGGCATAAGTATTTTTCACACATTTTATTGAGAGTATAATAGACATTTCACGTCACGTGTGGGTCACATGATGCGTTTGCCGTCCAATTTAATAGAAAATTCTAACGGCGAGGGGCTAATAGTTGGGGGGGTCAATTGCAACTTTTTAAAGTTTGAAGAACATTACAATTTGGCTATAAGTTTGAGGGGGTAAGTGTAGATTTCCCTTAGTGTATTATACATTTGTTACATATAGAATTACTTTAGGATGTTCTTGTTGGCCATCTTTCCCTTCTCTCCCTTTTTGAGCTTTTGCAATGGTAATTTTAGAATTTGAAATACAAGTTCATCCAATTCCTTGATTGGTAGTGGAGACATGATATAATTGGAATGATTACATAGATGAGACATCTAGGATGATGACATGGATAAATGTCGAAGGTAATGTTAGAATTTGAATATGAACTCACTCTATATACCCTTAAAGACATGCTGCAATTTGTTTTCTCTTATAGGTAAAGGTACAGAACGCAAACACTCTTAAGCATCTTCATACTAGCCAATTGGGCTCTGAAGCTGGATTATATTTTGGTATCTTTATGTGATTTTTAATAGAAGTTGTTTCATCTTGCTTGATGCCTATGTGGAGAAACCTTGATGTAGATTCAGATGTTTCTATTGATGAATTCCAAATGCCTTTCAATATCCCTGCTAAAACTACTCAATCGCACTTTGCTTGCTTTTACTTTCAATTTAAATGCTCTAGTTCTTTAAACCCTTTTGGTTTTTTCTTTTCTTTTTTGGTTTTGGAATAGATCTCCCACATTCTTCACAAAAAGAAATCCATCATCCATATTCTTCACACAATCTTTGTTGTCCAAACAAAAGAATATTTATATATATATGGTTGCACAATTACAAAAACCCACTTACTGCTGCTCCATTTTTCAGCGTGATCGTTGTATATAGATCTGGAACTTGGCTTTATGTAATGCTGTTTCATTTTCACCTCTGTTGGTGCTTATGGAATCAACTAGTCAATGGTATATTGGTAATATTGTAATTCTCCAAGTGCATTATGGAAGGATGTATGATTCTGAACATGCTATCCATACCCGTAGCGTCACGTGGGCACGAAGCTTCTTCTTTTATCTTTTCTGCCCAAGCCAAGAGTCCAACCTCTTTATATCCAAAAGTGTGTAAATAGCTCTGCCTCTGTGCAGTGTGTATGTGTAGTTCTATCTCCATGTGTGTGGTGAATAGCAAAACATAGAAGATGATGCACATGACCATATACTGGGGGATAAAGGTGACCCTCTTGGTCGACTGGTGGAAGACCAAGACATGGACGAGTTACCTCTTCACGTTACTCGTCTGCTTCCTCTTCTCTGCCTTCTACCAGTACTTGGAGGGCCATCGTCTCCGCTTCAAGTCTTCCACCGCCAATACCTCCTACACACCGCCCATCGCTGCCCCGCTTCTCTCCAAACTTGGCCGCACCCGCCCAGTTGTTAGCCCTGCCTGCCTCACCGCCACCTTGTTGTTCGGGGCAAACATGGCAATAGGGTATCTTCTCATGGTGGCCATCATGTCATGTAACGGAGGCGTCTTTCTGGCCATTGTGTTGGGTCAATCTTTTGGGTATTATTTGTTTAGGAGTGGACATTAGGTAACCTTTTATACAGCTTGTATTAACTTATTTTTCAAATATGAAATCAAATTAAGCCCAAGTCCAAATATTTCTATGCTTTGAATACAAGTGTCTTTTTGTTACTGGTTCAAAAAATCAATTTATTGTCTCTATTGGCGTGGGATCAAATTCTATTCTTCACGAAAACGAAAGATCTCTACAGTACTGCACTATTTTTCTTATTTTCTAGCCTCTTTTTCCTTGAACGGAGGTCTAATTTCAAAGCTGTGGACTTCTAGCAAAGCAATGCTGGCTGTCAAGAAACCGATATTCCCTGTCGCTAAATTTCTTTCTTTGAAGTCAAGAAACCGATATACAACAGGAAAGATTAATTTTGACGAGCATCTCCAAGAAACGATTTTAAGGATGTGACTTGTTAAGATAAGGATCGGAAGTTTCGGTGAGGTGGACGAGGAACATTCAAGAAAGACAAAAAGTCGGAGTGGCTTCCCGGTAGTGATAGCAAATCACCTCCAAAACTTAAGCCAGCGACGAATAGGTAAAAGAGCTTTTACCAGTAATCGGAAGTGGGTAAAAAATGTATATAACTTTTAAAAAAAAAAATTGTATTAAAATATTTTTCGGCCTAAAATTTAAGTTTGGTCCCTATCAAAAATAAATTTAACTTGTTATTAATGTTTTCGTCCATCTTAGTGGCTGACGTAAAAAGTGTTACATAGACCATCACATCGATTTATAAAAAAATTTATAATAAAAGCTACGGTATCTCGTGTTGTTGAGGGAAATTAGTGGTGGTGCATTAAATGCATAAAATTGTTTCATATATATATATATATAAAAGGAAACATAATTAACATTGACGGGTAAAAGATACCCTAAAGCACCTATAATCCTTTGCTGGTCTCCTCTAAGGTCATATAATTTGTGTCCCGCATTTAATTAATTAAAGATAATCGTGTGAGCTGGCAATCACTAATCACTTATCGAGATTTAGAAAAGAAAGCTCCTTCCATAGCTTTTTATTATAGCTTAAACTACAATACAATGGGTGGTGATCATCAACACAAACATATACGTACATTACCTGCTGAAAAAAAAAACAAAAAAAGAAAAAAGAAGGCTGCAATTAGCATAATATGCATCAGCTAGATGGAAATTAAGAACAGAAGTTCTGGGATCTCTCATGTTCTTCAGTTCTTGTATGTGACAAAAAGCCTTCTATATATATATATATATATATATGTTGTCGATCGTCTGCTAATAATTAATCTCTGAATCAGCACCTCGTAGATTCACCATAAATGTAGTCGAGAGTAGCAACCACACCAAAAACAAAAGCTTGATCAATGCCTGGTTTCACGACCACATGGTACAGATCCTTGCTTGCCATCAACTCCTGCTTCTTGGCTCCAATCTGCTCTTCATAAACAACATGATCATAACATATAAATATCTCTGACACCACCTATATATAAAGAAAAAATTCTGTTAAATCTTAGAAAGTTTACAGAATCATCGATCACTTGCCTGCGCCACGACATTGCCTTTGGTATCGATGATGCTGCAATCTTTGTCAGGGAAATAGCCTTTGACCTCGAAGTCCCAGTCTTTGTTGCTTGCCCGGGGTTCTGTGGAGATTCTCATTGAAATATTGTTCCTTAGCGGACATGTTTTGGGTTCTTTTAAGCAGAAAACTAATTGTTGAGAACCTTCGTAGTTGAAAGTGTAACCCTTCCATTTCTTGTAAAGGCTTAGAGCTTCAACTATCCCCTCCTGCTTTTTTTTTTAAGAGAAAAGAAAAAGAAAAAGATGCCAAAAGTTAAAAATATGAGCTTTTGTTTATATATATATATATATATGACCACTTTGTCATATTTTGTTTTTAAGAAACCAAAAGAGAATTAGAAGCATAAGATCCTAAACATTTTAAGAAGGCAAAGCTACTACAACCAGACTCAATTTCCAAGTCCATGTTTGAATTGACCAACTTTCTCTCGCTTGTAATCCATATTTTAATGAAAGTGTGAGTTTTAAAAAAGCAATTAGCATTTAGTAAAATTGTGGTTCGACCTTTAAATTCGTGCGTCTTTAAAAACGCACTACTTACTTGCGATTTGAAAACTGCTATTTTTTTAAAACAAAACATTTTTTTTTAAAAAAAAAAAAATTATAGTTTTAGCTTACGAAATCATACGACCAAACAAACTCTTAATTAAAGACATCTACAATGCTCAACAGTATTTACTAGCTAATTAAGCTCCATTTGCTGATATGCATGTACATGACTTCTAAAAGAAGGGTAAGGAACTTCTACAATTTCAAAGAAATTGTAGATTATAAAACTATGTGAATTCAGGCCATTGATTGTATAGAACGGCTTGAAAAATGCTACGTATTAAAATGTGGGGCATGTTACCAATACGAATTGAATATACTTTAATCAAGTTCTTGCGCTTTTTTTTTTTTTTGAAATGGAGGTTTTTGAGCTTTATGTTGTAGAAAAGCTTTGAACTCAAAGCTGTCTTTTGGTTTCTAAAGAATAAGCGTTTTTTCAAAAGTGAAGAAATAAGTTTTTTGAGATGAATTTTTTTTTAGTACCGTCGGAAACATGCATGCACGTTGTTAATAGGGGGCATTTTCTAAAAAACCGTTTCGATGCAAAGAACGACCTGAATTTACATAATTTTATAAGAAAATCCTGATCAATATCACCGCATCACCTTGACACGATCCATATTGTGATGCATGCCAATATCAGTATGTTCTTTTAATTAAGGATAAGTTTAAAGCCTGCATGTATATGTATATATGAATTTTTGGTTGAATTAACTTCTTTTGGGGTTGACAAAGAGAGCTAGAACACACCTTTCGGCGGATGAGCAGCAAAGCAACTCCATTACCATCCCTCAGAAGCAGCTCCTCTTTTGTGCCTAGAATTCCACAGCCATCTACCCTGAAAAGGACCTTCTGATCATTACTACAATCTGTCACCACAAAACCCCCTCCACTTATCACATGTGGCCTCCTCCTTACTACAAGCACAGCCTGGGAAGAGGAACAGTACATCTTGCTTATGATTGGCATAGTGTTAACCTTCGAATTCGTACCCATCTCTCTCTCTCTCTCTCTCTCTCTCTCTCTCTCTCTCTCTCTCTCTGCCCTTCTTTCAAGTTTCTTAGTGTTTCTTTCATGCATACACCAATCTTCTTATAGAAGAGAAAAATGTCGGGAGAAGAATAACAAAGGCTTGCTTTGTTTCTTCTACATTCAAATGTTTGGCAGGCTTTGACAATCTGATACATTAATGAAGCCTAGGTGGCGAAAAATGTGGCAAACATCAAAGGTTGCTTGTTGTAGAGGAGGTTTGCTGCCTCACGCGCCCTCATTAGCCTACTAGATTCGTGCAACCAATTTCCTTATTAGGGTCCCTCCATATGGCTAAAAGATGCACACAAATAGTCAATTTGGCTTTGCGATTTTATAGGTTAAAAATGTAAGAAAGTAAGAACATAAGAAATTTTACATGGTCCGGTCTTTGACCTACGTCCACAGAATAAAGCTCAAAGGGCTTTTATTTCTTGATATTTTTATAATACATGAGACTCTTATTTATATGAGAATTTAGGTAGACAAACATGATACTCAAATCTGATTACAATCAAATTTGATTACCATCAAATCTGATTTATAGGAGATAATAATAATCACAATAAATCTTTGAAATCAAATATCTTAATATACTCTAACATCCCCTCAAACTCAAGGTGGAACAATCTGGAAGCTTGATTTTGCAATAAGTTTGGCGACGGTGGTTGGAGATGCGTCTTAAATTTCAATAGACCAACTATGGGCTAAAATCAAAGCCAACTATAGGCTAAAAATGAGTATGGGTTTAAAAAAATACTACAAATGACAAAAAAGATGAGCCAAAAGAAGAGCCAACTATGGGCTGAAATGGACTAGGTTTTAAACAATACCACAAAAGTCAGGAAAGATAACTATGAACCAAAATAAGAGAGCTAACAAATGGCTAAATGGGCCGAGGTTTTAGGTAATAACTCAAAGACCAAAATTATGAAGAATATATTCTCTAATAGAAAGTGTATTAGTTGGGAATACGTTTTGAAAATGCAAGAGCAATATTAAAAAGGGTCAAAGAAAATTAAAGAGAAGTCTATATGTTTAGGTGGGTAATTAATAAATTACAATCATTAAGAACAATGATTGAGGGTCGTTGGCTCAAATAAAAATGAAGCTTTCTTTTAACTAAACAAGGGAAGATATACTTTCAAGTTTGAACAAAGGGATTGTAAGCTTTTTGAAGTTTGAAGCTTAGTGACAAAAATGGGAATATTTGACAAATATTGGTCTTGCTTTGACGCAAAATTCACTGGAGCACGATTATCTTAATTAGGGTATCTTGTTAGGGTGGATTTGGACTAAGGTTTGGTTCACCCCCAAAAATTCATGGATATCACATTATTTGTTTGATTATAGACGAAGTTTTCTTCTAAATTGAATTTTAGAAAATTCCTCTAAATTAGCTTATTAATTTGAACGTATCTCTTTAAAGCATGTGATTTTTGCGTGCTCTAAAGACAAGCGTGTATATATTATGACAGTTGGCAACCAATGTATCTTAGGGGCTAAGCTTTGAAAGGAGGGGACGAATGACTTTCCTGTTGATGGGGACTTGGGGAGATTCTTACTTTTGAGATTTTATAGTTGAAAATTGATGGTTCATGGCATCATGCACTAGGAAGAATAAGAATCAAACGCCAAATACTGCCCAATAAACGTCTTTAATAGTTTAATATATCTTTCACCATTTTGCTATAGTCTTATAATAAAGGAGTCTCAAGGTCATGGCCAAATATTGAAAGCAAAGGAACAAATTGACTTGCTCCCTAGCTAATTTTCCTTGCATTTCTGATGACAAAACTAACCTATAACGTTTGTTCCTTTATGGTCATATACTATATATGCAAAAGCAAACTTTTGAACAGTTAAATTGGACGACGAGTCGCCTGCAAGACAAAAAAGAACAACAAACTACTGGAGTGGTGTCAGTTGAGGGCCAACAGATGAACCTTTTATGCTTAAGTCAGTATAGTATACTTTAATCGGAGGGTGAATAATAAAAAAATGTTGTGAGACCTAATAGAGAAGGTATTTTTTTTTATGGTTGAATAAAAGGGAGTGTTATGTGGTGAAGGGCATATCTCTTTTTGTGAGTTTCACGCTCCATATGTCACGCTTATTTTAAGATGATTCCGAGCTTATTAATCACGCAATGCACTCCTAAACTTCTATGAGCCTCTCTCTACAGAGTGACCTTTTTGTGGGTGACCCTTTTATTTGTTGAGCCCGCCAAGACTTTGAGCTCTAAGCTTATCTATAGTATCACCAATGTATGCATAAGTACTTGGAAGATCATGCATGTTGCTACTAATAGTATTGGTTCCATTTGAACATTTACGAATTCGGGGTTGTAGCAATATATATTTTATCATAGCTTTGGAATGTGAAGCGACTATATATATATATATATATACCCTAATTCAGTCCAAGTTAGGGTAACTTGGAGTGAATTAATCAACTTGAAACAATCGAACGTCATTATTTACTTTTTAATACAGAGAATTTGGAAATGCAAATAATGATTTCGTTCAAACAGGAGTTGAAGAAAGTTCTTTCAATCTAAACTATTAAATTAATATCTGTTTTTTGATTTTTTTTTTAAATACAGGTGAGAATAACGTGATCTAGAAACATATGTTAATTTAATAAACCGAGTTAAAATAAAAATTTTCAAAACAATTTGAAAAAAACTAGCCGAGGAGCCCAGCGCACTTGTCATTCAAAAAATGCACAGACAAGTACTACATGCGATCAGAGAGCATCCACTTGCGGTTAAACACGCATCTATGTGACTATGTGTACCGGTAGAGTCAATATATATATATATTTTAGAAATTGAATTAATAAAATAATATTATATTTTTTTAAAAAAAATCATTTTAACTCTTTTGAATTATTGTCACTTTCTTAAATTTTAAAAATTCTCAATTTAGTATATTTATCTTTTAATTTTTTTTTTAATTTCACTACTTCATTTGAATTTTTCGTTAAATTCTGTTAAATTTTTTTAAAAAAAAAAAATACACAATATAATAAGATTAGCTAGAGAAGAAGAAGAAAATGATTTATAATTCATTTAATATTGAGTCTCCTCCATACTTTAATCCTCTATATATGTTTTTTTTTTTTTTTAAAGCTTTTGTATTGTTTGTTGCAGAGAAAAAAACTAAAAAGAAATGGGAAAAAGTTGAACTACGGAAGAATAAAGGAAGCTCCAAGAAAAGTAAATTATTAGTATTTTTTTTTTGTAATAAAATTATTAGTAATTGATATGCCTATATATATAAAATATTTCAAGACGGAATCATTATATAATTTTTATTTTTTTATTTTTTTTAAAGTACAAAGAGCTAAGATTACAAAGCTAGAGAACTTAAAAAGAGGATGGGGAGCCTGTTCAAATAAAGGGGAAGGATGAGAATGCAGCTAGAAAACAATTTGACTCCGACCTAATTTGTCATATGATAAGCACAAAAGTTTGCATTTCAATTGATTTTACGAGCTGCCAAGTTAATAAAATGTGAAATGATGGAATGAATAACTAAAATAGTAGATGTAATTCTCCAGTCTTGTGTAATGGTAGGCAACTTGAAGGCTTGAGTAATTATAAGTGAATCACCTTCCAAAATCAAGTTGAGTAAGCTCAAAAAAGTCGTCAGTTGAGCTGCCAAAAGAGTTGCAAGAGCTTCACCATAATTGGGAAACATGGAGAACTAATAAGAGAGACATATTTGATAATTGTTCCTCTGAAATCTCTACAAACAGCAGCTTAAGCAGAAAATGTATCTCTGATAGCCGTATTAATAGTAGAAGATATGACAAAGACCATTCGGGACAAGATAGACTTTTATGATGAGCTTTATTTTCCAGACAAACCAAAGATAATCATAAGCAACAACAGCAAAAATTTGAAACAAATAAAGCTCAGCTTGAAGAATACGAAGTAAATTATGTGGATCGAAGATAATAAGTAGCCAATCAGTCATAATAGTCATATGTAGTGCAGTAGTATTCAAAGCCAATCAGTCATAATAGTCATATGTAGTGCAGTAGTATTCAAAGGCCAAAAAGATTGCAGCCAAATCACCCAGCAATAGGGCAATTAAAGAAAAGATGTGAGAGGGAATATGTGGAGAAGGAGCATAGATAACAACTAGTATCTGTGATTGGAAGAAGGATTTAGAGAAAAAGTTTTAAAGGGTGATTGAGATTGAGCTTTAATTTTTTAATTTTGAGTTTTTAGAGAGGTTAAATTAGATTGAAAATAATTATAGTAAGAAGAATGATTGAGTAGGAAGAGGAAAAATTCAAAAAATTCAAAAAAAGTTAGAAAGCCGAAAAAGACCAAACACATATAACTGCTATCTCTGAAGTCTGAAGGAGAGAGAGAATGATTGCTCAGTTCAGGTTCACCGCCAAGGACACCAGCTCACGTTAACGCTTTAGCGCCTTGAAATGCTAACCTACTCCGGGCACCTCACCACTCTTTTTGCCGTGCTGTGGTACTTCGGGAAAGAGCGGGAAAACAAAAAAAAAAAAAATCACATAGACTGATCAGACGACAATGACATGTCTGCCTCAGTGGGTGGGACCCGGTCCCCATTCAGGCCTGGGGATGCGTGCTCACGAATATCGAGTGCGCGTGGGTTTCTGCCTATGGTGGGCCTCTGGGTTTCTTCTTCTTTCTTCTTCATCTTCTTCGGTGAAGGGAAACGGGAACGGCAGTCGGCAGGTTGAGACCCGTACGGAAGGATGTGTTGTATTCCCTGAGTCACGGCCTAAAAGTTTATCCTCCTGTTATGCGTTGTTGGGCTCAGTGTTCGCCTTCACTTCCGTGAGGGACACTGATTTCGCTTTCTTAAACCCCAACTGTCCACGTCGGAGACACCTTCTACTTTTTTTTTTTTTTTTTTCTTCCCACCAACAACATTAATTCTATTTTATATTTCTCATTTATTTTATAAGTAGACTTGAGTTTAAGGGTATAAATCACTTTAATATATATATATATATATATTTATTATAATTTTTTATTTAAATATTAATTATCTGCCACGTGTCAATGGTTAAGCTTGACACGTGGAACGGTATAAAAAAATAAAATTCTTTAAAAATTAATTAAAAATAATAAAATAATTTTGTAATTATTTAGAAAAGGTAAAAAGGAAATTGTGGTCGTGTAAAAAGGTAAGTTAATATTTGACGTGAAATTACATGGGTAAGTTTTTTTTTTCTTTATCTCAAAGTCAGAGCTGATTCGTGGTTGAAAGCTTTGAACCCACCAAGCACTTAACAGTTAACACACAAAGCTTTTTTCTCTTTCCTACGCAGCGGTCACGTGCGGTCTGAGGTATTTCCATCGAGCTTTTCGATCCCCGGCTCTGCAAAAACTTGGCAGAGAGAAAGAAAATATATATAAAAGAAGACACACAGACCAGAGAGTTTGTACAAACTCCGAAAACTCACTCAAATTTCGATCGAGAATCCCTCAACTTTGCCAAATGGGTTCGTACAGACACTTGCAGTTGCAGGCTTTTTTCACAGCCGTCTTTACTATTATTATTATTACTTCCATGCACAAAAGATGTGCCTCGAGAGAGAGCTCAGACCACCACCGCTTCTACTTTTCACTCATGGCCTGTGACAATAATAGCTCTCTTTTTAGCCTTATTATCACTCTTTTCTCTTACCCTTTAAGCCTCATTTAATCCCTGCAACCACGATATGACTGTATGATACATACATTTATGTACCCTGCTGATCTTGCAGAACCTACTTGGCTACTTCCTTTCCTTTTTTTTTTTTTTTTTTTTGCTTGTTTCTGGGTAGTAATTATCTTTGTCAGAGGGCCGAATTACAGCCTCTGCCACAGACTTTTCGTATACCTTTCACACCTAACATCATTTGCCGCTTCTTGTTTGTTACTTACTATTACTGCTGCTGCTTCTTTGTTACTACTACAAGTACTGCAACTATAGCTGCTTATTACTACTTCAAGAAGTGGCAGCAGTTCTTGCTCTGTCTTTTTTTTTTTTTTTTTTTTCACTCTCTGCTTTGAGTTTGGGGTTATTTTAGAACTGAGAATTGGTTTTAAATTTGTGGGCAAATGGCTGCTCCGTCGGGTTCCTCTTCGTCGGTGCCGTCGCTGCCCCCACCACGTCCAAAGTCGCCGCCGGAGTATCCAGATTTATATGGGAAGCGCCGTGAAACGGCCAAGGTCCAGATCCTTGAAAGAGAGATTGGTTTTCTTGAGGTGATTTAGTTAGATTTTGTTCAGTTGTGATTAATATTTATCAGTAAATGGGCTAATTTGGTTTGTTAAATGTATTGCTAATGCTTCTTAATCTCAAGGCATTGTAAACGAGGCCTTGGAAATGTTATAGTCATTTGGGATTAGAAGGTTATATCTCTTTCTCTTGCTATGATCTGTTTTAGTACACACACGTAAAGGTTTTTGGTATTTAATCTGAGGGGGGATATGAATTTTATGGGATCAATTTGAAGAGTAAGAAGAAAACTTTCATTCATATATAATAGTCAACATTGTTGGAATATACAGATTTTGACCTAGTCTACATATTGGGAATGTTTTCTTGAAGATGGAGAGAAAAAAAAAATTGGGGTTGGATCGCTTTTGCCCTGATACATTTGTACACGAATTTGCTTGGCATGGCGTAAAAAGTATACCTTTTTGCTAATTGAAGTGGTGAAAGCTGACATTAGACATCATTAAAGATTTAAAGGCAGTTGTTACTGTTTAGCAACCTCGGACCCTGTAAACACCTGATGCTATATTCCTGGCCATCTTCCACACTTGAGGCTCCATGTTTTTAATTCAACAGGTTTATTTTAAGAACTTTATCCCAAGCATCATTCATAAAAATAAAAATAAAAACCCCTTTATCCCAAGCATCAAATCCCCACCATTCACTGTTTAAACTTCATAAAGGACGAACTCTAGACATGAGTTCTGCATAATGTTTGAGCAGCAGAGACCAATTAATGGGACTTTGCTATTTTGATCAAACCTTATTTTCTATGGCCCTACATTAGGTTTACATATTTGAAATCCATTAGTTTAACTCTGTTTGCACTCATATTGGAATTATTGGTAACAATGAGATCTCGTGCAAGTGTAGATTGAACCTAACAGAACACCATGAAAATGTGACTGATGCTAGAATATTCATCTTATGTAGTTTTTGAATTCAGTAACTACCTCCCAAGTTTCTAATTCCTATCATAAATTTTAAACAAAGACAAGTTTCAGCAAAATTTATCAATTAACTAGCTTTTCATATTTATGGATGGGCAAAAATGTACTGAGAATTTTGCTGTGAGCAGGAGGAATTAAAATCCATTCAAAGCCTTCAACCTGCTTCTAGATGCTGCAAAGAGTATGTTTAATTTTGCAATTTTGCTTGTTAAGCATTTAGTTTACCAATTTAGTCGTATGGAAGGGTTTCATTATTTAAAATTTTTCTATTGATTGTTTGAACATGACCATTTTGCAGGATTGCTGATTATGTGGTGGCAAACTCGGATCCCTTTTTACCTACGTAAGAATATTGTTATCTACTCTCTTATAAATTTCAAGGGGATTATGATGGTTAAATTTTTTGTTTTAAGCAGAAATCGGAAGAATCGCCGGTCCTGTCGCTTCTGGAAATGGCTATGGTACTATTATCTTATCATTTTGCATTATGTTCTATACATATGTAAATGTACTATTTGTGAAATTATTTACCGGAACACTAAATGATGGGCGCAAGAAACAACAGTCATTCACAATTACTACCACATGACTTTAGACTGTCGCATTTAGAGCAAGGTTTTGATCTTAAATTATGATCCTGGCAATTGTAGCAATGTTGCAATTTGTTTCAACTGCTTGACTTTCATATTACCTTGACATTATAACCCATTAATCTTTTTTGTGTATTCATTGTCTGTTCAGTGGAGTGGTTAAGATAAAAATAGGTGTTGTATTCTTTGGATAGTTATATAGGAAAAGTTATTCTAATTTTTGGATCCAAACAGCCACTATCCAGTTATGCTATGTGATGCTGCCTTACTTTCTAGATTCTTAAAGACAACGTGAAAAAGTTAAGGGATTTTCTTTGGTTCCTTTTTCTGAGTCTAATATAATACACAAGTGACAACTTAAATTTCATCTTAGAAAGTAGTTAGATCAGAATCTTGTGAAGAATTCTGTTTTATGCAGTATTTATATTTTCACTAAAGATGAAAATAGGGAAAGTTCCAGGATGCAAGAAACTGATCTCCTTTCTTCTATAGACACTCACTTTTCATGCTTACCCATGCTTTAAAAGGTTCAGCAAGAAGACATGAATCCTTCTATAAAAATCCAATTTGTTGTGATGAATGATGGAAGGGCCCTGTGCTTTTATTTGATCTTGATTTCAATTAATAAAGGTGTGCATGATGAGACCTATTCTGATCAGAAAATTTCACAGATTGAAACTTTATTCCGGTATTTGTCCCTTATTGGTGTTTCTGCTCAGATTACTCTTTCACTACACATAACTGATCAGAAAAACAAGCATTTTTTGTCTGCACCTTAAAAAGCAGAATTTGCCAACTCAGGTCTTGTGTAAAACCTTGCATATGTAATAGGAGTGGCCTTTTTGTGCAGCAAAATGCCCTGTTTTAACCTCTCTTGGATCTGCTGTTGCTGCTGTACTGGGTGCTGCTCCCTTCATTTAGAAATGCCACGCTGCTGCTATGACTGCTGTGACTGCAATCTATGTAGCTGTGGTGCCTGCGGCTGCTGTGACTGCAACCCATGTAACAGTTGTTCCTGTGTTAGTTGTCATTTTCCAAAGTGGCGGTGTTGCTCTTGTCCCCGATCACATTGCTGTAGAAAAGTCTCATGCAGCAGAAAGTGTTGCAATCTTCCAACTCCTTCATGCCCAGATTGCTCTTGCTGCATATGGAGATGCTCATGTCCTAAATGTCCGAAGGTACGCCCTTGTTGCTGTTGTACAAAAATCTGTTGTAACCCTTGCTATCTATGTTACTAGCATATTCATGCAAATTCCATCAGAAGCTTTGTTCTCCAACATGTCATTTTATTTTAAATGCTGTATAAAGTTTGGAAATATAGAGCGCTATAAGATAGTGTCTTCATATTCGTTACAAATGGACGTCAAATAGATCTATGAAGGAGGTAACAATGTCTTCTACCCTGCATCCTTCGATCTGTCTTGATGAATGCAATTTTCATATATATATATATATATAGATGATATGGATCAATTTTTGTGGTTCATCATGTTAGAACATTAATCGAAGGATTAAATAAACTATTTCCTATAAGCTTAAAGCTTAACATGGTATTAGGGTCAGATTTTGAGTTCGAAACCCTGCTTCCGTTAGTCACTTTCTATTTTAGTTAAATATGTCACATGTTAGGCATCATTTATTAGGGGGGGAGCTTGAGTCCATAAGGTGGTTACCTTTATGACTCGGTAGATTCATATGCTTCTTCAGGGCCTTTGCCCTTTGTTCTCTTTCTATGTTTAGAAACCTTAGGTAGTGCCTTAGACGACAGTCCTGCTCAGGATGAAATGCAGGAGTCCATAATTCAAATTCAAATGCTGGTCCTACAACAAACCCAATAATTCATGGGAATTATTAGATGGGCAGGCCATATTTTGGATCTTCTAGGGTTTGTCAGATTCATTGTCCTGCAAAACTGAACCGCAGGATATGAGGAGATGTCTTTTCATTCAGTTCTTCTGCAGGAAGCCATTTGGGTGAATGGTGAAAAAATATTTACCTGAGCTACCGTATGAGACCAACTTGTTGTAAATACACGGTCATTATAAGTGGCAGGAGGACTTTATGACTTCTCAGCCCATGCCACAGACTGGTGTCAACCCAATTTTTCTTCTTCTTTTCTGAGCAAATCAGCAAAACAAGGAAACTGAACAGGCAAAAACAGGAAAAAGAATGAGGGAGGGGGTTGGGGCAGTCTAAGAGCACCACCAACCGTTTTTGTATAATCTCTTTCATTTCTTAAATATAGGAAAAATCTTAAAAAAAATCACAAACATTACAGTTTCCCTTATCATTGGAATGTTACATTGGATAACACTTTAGCTTTCGGATACATTATTTTAAAGTAAAAAGATCTCTCCTCTATTCTCTCTTATCTTTTTGCCTTTTCATTGGGGATTGTATTGAGATTTTGTAAAAAATGTGAAGATAGGTAGGGAACTTGTATTTTGTAAAGAAATAATATTTTAATTGAATAGACAAAGATAAGGGAAGATGCTATGAAGTGTATTTGGATAGGGAAGAAAAATAATTTTGTTCCATAAATTTAAGGAAATCAAAGAGAAGCTGCTGCTAGTCTAGTCTAAGATCACGCTAGATTCCTGTTAAAGAGTGTGAAATAAAGAAGTTAAGAAGTCTTCCAAAAATCCGGATCCCCAAAATTTTTTTTGCCCTAATTCTATGGAATGAGAGAAATTGGGACCCTAAGGTGCCCAGGCAGCCCACCGGCTTGAGGCACCTAGGGTCCGAGACCCTTTTTTCTTTTTACCTGTTTGAATTCTATGAGATTCGGGTAGGAAATTTAAGGGGATTTTGGTATTCCTTCCAAAGGAGCAATTGAAAGCGGCTCAACTACTATAAGCGCAATTTCTCATTCATGGTTTAGAGTGTGTTTAGCACTACGATTTTGCAGACTAAAAGTGCAATTTTAAACCAAAATTGTAGAAAATGTATCGTCTTAAAGCACTTTTTAAAAATTGCGATTTAAAAATACGCATATTCAAATCTTTGACCAAAGGGGGTATTTACGATTTTTAAAGGTTAAACTATAATTTTGTCAAAATTTAATAGTGTTTTTAAAAATTGCGTTTTCAAAATTGCAAGTTTTAAAAGCCTTGTTTTGAAATTGCAAACTCAATTAGACCCCCAAATTTAAGTTTAATCTTCATCTCAGTTTAATCTATCTAAAAATTGATAAGAGGGAGACTTGAATCAGAGCATGAACAAGAAGCAATTACGCGGGTGATCAACTTCAATTTCCCATATAAAATCGAAGGTGAGTGAGTATAGATTAACTAGTAATTCTCGACTCTCAAGTAGTCATAACATTCAATGGGTTTCATGATTATTTGGGCCAGGGAATGGCCGAAGGACAAGGATCCTCTCCAGTTTCAAATGAACTGGAGAGGATCTCCAATGCCCTCTTGACTGCCTTTTTCTCATGGCAAAACCAAACACTAAATTCAACAACTTTTAGTCATGTCCGATAGAGAGAGAGCAGGGGGGCCTTGTTAGCTGCTTTTCTTAGCAAAACTGCCAAAAGAGGCGCAAATACATAAAAAGGCAAACCCACAAAACGGCTTACGACCTCACCAACTGTGTCCATGCAAAAGCAACTGGGCTCCTAACTTGGTACTCGGTGTTACTCCACACAATATAACCAAAGTCGGACCTAGCCGTTCTGGCTGCACCTTTCTTGGCCACGAACGTAACCGTGTACCTCTGCTTCTCCCCTACATTCTTAAAAACAAGCCTTTTGGGCTTCACTGCCACTGTCACCATTGCCGGTGCCCTCACCGCCGCATCATAGACAGACCCGGCAGCTCCCACATTTGTCAATTCACGAGTGTATCGAACAACCCTTTTGTTTCCAAACACAACCGAGAATGAAGGGTAATTGAGTTCACCAGGGTCGGAAAATTTCCTGGAGCAGGTAACATTAGGGCGCTTGACAATGGCTTGGATGTGTTCAATGGTGTAATCCAAGGAGCATAAGAAAGCGATGTACTCTTCGGTTGAGATATCGTATATGAGACCCGGAGAGAGGGCTTTATGGGGATCTACATGCCCGGCTCCGTGCGCCCATGGATCGGAAAATGCACCTCCTGCAGCGTCCCGGAGAGGGGATTTGGCGTTGTCTTGCGTGTAGGCAGTCGTCATTAGCGCAGATTTGATTGCGCATGGACTCCAATCCGGATGGGCTGCTTTTAGCAATGCTGCCAATCCACTGATGTGCGGGCAAGACATTGATGTACCTACCATTTTCAAAGCACATAAATGTGAGAAACTGATTCATAGTTGCTTTGTTGTAAGAATCTAGCCGTTGGAAATACCTGACATGATGTTGAATTGGGTCTTCCTTGTGTCCTTCTCCAACCCCGTGGGCCCAACCGCGTCTGACCAAGCCGCCAA
>JAJPGS010001842.1:0-34577 GCA_028654335.1 Alnus rubra | reverse complement strand
TAGTAACAATAATCCCTTCTCTTTTATTTTTTCTTTTTTTCTTTTTTCAAATTAAAAGGATCCTCACTCACATTTATATGCTTAATTTCAGCTCTTCCAACAAGCCGTGGGTCAATCATCCATGGCAATTCTGCAATCATGTACTGTATAAAGCTATGACTTTTTGAACTTGATATTTCAATGTACTGCTCTGATGGCATAAACTCTTTTCAACGTTCAGCTTAGACCATCTCCAATAGATTGTGTAAGTTTAACTAATATGAGTAAAAGGTCACGTCCAACAGCTTTTGTTCTGCTTATCTAAAACTCATTTTATCCACAATTCTTGTGTCTCTCCCACACTTCCACTCTTTTTTCACATATTTCATTTTATTATAAAATTCTATAAGCAATTTCCCTATTCTAAAATTCATACACCCAATGGGAAAAAGTTAATAACCATTTGATTTGGCATGTCACTACAAATGCCTTTTTCCAGCTAAAAATCTGCTTAGATATTGTCTTCACCACTTGAAAACCCCAAACCTCACAAAAGGTCTGCTTCCTCTGAATTGCAGAAGAAATGACAGGCAATGAGATCTATGTACAAAAATAAGTAAAACCAATTTGACCAACTCAATGGATTGAGTTCAGTTAGCAAATTCTAATCCACGGCAAGATACGACGGGTCGTCTGAAACGCTCCACTTACCTCCCATTTATTTTCTAAATGAAATGGGAGCGTTTAAATGGGAGGAAAGGCCGGACCCGGATACGACTAGTTCCAAGATCAAAATGAGTAGTTCTAATGTTTTCAATCTTTCTGGGAAAACAATAATAACTAAATGTTGGTCAAACTATAATAACTGGGGCTGTATGTCCTTCCCTTTCATCTTTCCTTAGATGTAAAACCTCTCTCAAACTATCCAGCTATTTCAGCAATTGTTGGTCCAGCTATTTACTAACAAATTCAAGACCAAACGATTCAATTAGTAGATCTTCCGTGAAAGGGAAGGACATACAGCCTCCAACACAGAAATTTACCATTATTATGTTTCAGAAAACTGAGATGTGTCATTACACAAATGAGGATACAACAAATACACACCACTAGTTCTCTCTCAAGGAGCCAGGGTGAGATTAATATAAGAATACAGAAGACAAACACCTATTGCCATCACAAGGAACCTTGTGGCTCTACATTCACTATTCAGAATTACCAAGAAAGCCCTACAAAAACATTGGACAAATATATAGGCAAAATCCAATCTGAGGTCGCTGAAAATATTAGTGCTTTCTTGAGCTACAGGGGGAGAGGAAGAGGCCTTGTCTGTCTCCCCAGAAGAAGTATTTGACTTAATATATGAACGGGCCACCTCCAACATCAAGTCCACCTCTTTCTTGTACTACATTAAGTGAATGTAAAAGTTTAGGTATAAATTAACATGTCATCTGGGAATGCTACAGTCAAAATCCATTCACTTCTTGAAGGACAGAATTGCACAATTATGAGCAATGATCACAAAAAATTAGGGTACATTTCAATCAGATGTGTATAACCTCATTGATAGCCCTGATCTAATTTTGGATTGCATCACACACCATTTCTTAAAATGTGCACCTGTAAAAGTTACCACCAAGTCAGTTAAAAACTATCTTCCTGAATAGGGGAAAAAACTTAATGTTAAACTATGCAAAATGAGACTAGAAGAAATCTCGCTGCAGAACACTGCAAGATCGGCAAAATCATGTAAAACCCATACGTGGAACTACATATTGGTCTATGGGTACATTTTACAAAGAACTCCTATGGAGAAAAATATTTAATAGGTTAATATACTGTGTATTAAGTGAGCTGGTTGACAAGATAAAAGGGAGCAATACCAAAAAAAAAACCAGAGACGACAAAATCTAATGATGATGATGATAACAAAATCCTACTCAAGACCCGTTGGATGCATGATAGCTAAATCCTATTCCATTCCTGGGGAATACCTATTCCCGCATTTTCTACAGGAATAACTATTGCTCATTTTAGAGGTACATCTATTCTTTAAGTAATGGTGGTGCAACCAAATAACGGTATAGCTATTCCATTCTTGGGTTATTCTTGCATACCAAACGTGCCCGTAGTGTCTTCTAATTTGCCATCCCTCAAATTTCTGACATATAAAGGAAAACATGGCATAAGAATAAATGTAGTATTACATATCATTAGTAAAATTAACTCTGTTTATGATCCAGTCTATTGTATTAGATTTTTCTTAAAAAAGGAAAAGGTCCACTCGTTTTTGTGCTTTAGATGAGCTCCCCCCCCCCCCCCCCCCACACACACACACAAAACAGCATTTTGCGCCTTTTGCTTGAACCATAATATGATGTCCTTGGTGATTGGACCTTGTATCCTGAGAGAAAAGAGTTTTAAGCAATATCTCTGTTTAGTTTTACTTGATTGTCACTTATGTAGACTTCGCTCAACTGGCTTTGCATTGGAGCAATTTGTTTTAATTACACTCGACAAATTGTGAAGTTCTGTATTTGGGAGATTCCCTCCTTTTTAGTGTCGTTCTCTGTATGTCCAATCAAATTTGCCTAAGATCTGTCCTTTATCTCTAGGTTTGCAAGCTAGTTCACTATCTGTCCTTGATGTTGCTCAAAAGTTAACAATTGAACCTCAATAATTGAGTTGAAACTACTTTGAACCATGAAAAATTCTTAATATTCACACTTCATCTGCACTTACAAATATGCAACCCAGAATATGGATCATGGTGCTACATGAAATGGGAATGAGTACGTGGTACATCTTTTATTTTTATCAGTAAGTCCACATACATCAAAATGGGGAACTATGTAGGTCAGGCTTGCATATGATAAAAGATTGTCCAATAAGAAATTAGAATGTGATAAAGTAGCTTCGTTAAAATATTTGTAAATGAGCCAGTATTGCCCAAGAATTTTGAAAGCTATGCAAGATTTTACTATTATCTTTACATATTACTGAATTGAAAGTATACCAAGTTTTGGTACTGCATTTTAGATCCTAGATCGCAGTTGAGTAGGGTGGCAATCAATTATGTTAACACCGATCCCATGAAAAAAAATTTAGTAGCAATATAATTACAAGCATGAAGTACATGCAGATAAATGGCAGTGAAAGAACAAAATGGGGTACAAGCCAATACTTACCCACTTTTATGTCTATGGTAATTGAGTTTTCAGCATTTGTCTCTAAACGCCATCTACAGTGGACCTGTATGCAATACCAACAACTACATGTCACCTATAAAGTAGACAAAGCATTATAGAACAAATAAATCAATAAATTGTTTCTTTTACAAGTCATATCTCTATTAAGCAAACAAATAAATGATATTCACTCGTTCTTAAAAATCTCTAGACTAGTCTACTGTGGAATAATTACTACAGAACAAATCTAAACGATCAACAGATACCAAGTCTCCTATCTAGCTCTTTGTGTCAAATTTCTAGTTTGTCAGGAACAAGTTATAGATGGCCGATAATTTCAACCCACAGAACTGAACCTGCCGTTGAAACAAATATTTGCCATTGCTACGGCACATCTCAAACATGCCCTTCCATAGTCGATATTCCCATTCTCTATTCCTCTAGCCTAATTTCACAAGAAAAGAATGCTAGGCCACCAACCAGAGTAGCAGCAAATGAATAATTAGCATGAATTGGGTGTATTCTATACTCCCAATTAAAAAGAGAAAATGGTCCATAGTCAATTCAGTAGTAAATAGTATGAATTTATAGTAGTACCTCGTGGAAAAAGAAAAAGAAAAAGAGGACTTCTTTTGCATTAACCATTCCCTCTTTCTTCAAAAAAATATAAAAAACCATTCCCTCTCGTTTATTTTATAAAGAAATGGAATCATGTTCAAATATGAAGCCGACAAACTAAATGAAATGTAAAATTCTTAAGTACTCTACTTCCAGTTGAATAATAATACCCTAACTCGGCTTGATTATCAACTCAAGATGATATCGAACAAACCATTTGAAATGGAATAAATGCAATCTATTTGTCAATTGGACTGTTATCAAAGAATGCTCCCGCAACAGCCTGGCAGAGCAACAGACTGGGAGGACAGATACCAGTTGCAGTTTCCATGACTTCCGGTCAGCAAGTCCAAGAATATATTTACAGCAAATTCTTAGAGACATGACAATATGGAGAAACATTAATCTCTAAAAGATTTGCGTAGATGCCACCCAGCAAATTCAATACAAATTAACATATGGAAACTGAAAAGAGGATAGCCAAGTAAATAAAAAATAAAAAAAGCAAAAAGTGCACATACCCCCCTTAAACTACCACCCAATTGTCAATATGCCCCCCAAACCATCAATTGTGTCAATGTCCTCCCTAAACTACCAAACAATGTCAATGTCCCCCTAATGACAAAAATACCCTTTATAATATTATGAAAAATCTTAAAATTATATAAAACAAAAGGAAAAAATTATATTTTAACAAAATCAATATTTAAAAATTAAAAAATAAAATAAAAAAGTGAAAAATAAAAACCAAGGTTTTTCATTTTTATGAATTTTTATTTTATTTTTTATTTTATATATAATTTCAGTTTGGGCCACCCCTTTGGATTTTCATTTTTCTCGTTTTTTTTTAATCTTTTAATTTTTTTTTCCTTTTTTATTTTTTGTTAAGGATATATTTGTCTTATAAACTTTTTTAGGGTTATTTTTGTCTTTTTGCTGGCTTTAGGGGGACATTTGACATTTTTAGTAGTTTAAAGGGGGACATTGACACAATTGGTAGTTTGAGGGGTACATTGATAATTCAGTGGAAGTTTAAGGAAGGTATGTATACTTTTCCCTAAAAAAAATCTTTTATTTCAAGAGTACAAGAGAGCCAAAAATTATATAAAAATTGAAAAAATGAAAAATCAACAAGTGAATAGTGACTACATCTCAGAAAAATTGTGATCTCTCACACAGTACAGAGAATTTGACTTGAACTCTTATAAGGCAGTGGGAGAGACATGAACCAATGTGCTAAAGTTCAAGGCAATCAGACCAGTTGATTGGAAGAAAATGGATAAAAAAAATTACAGCTGCAGTTATAAATATTTATCCTCGAAAGAAAAAAGAAAAAACTAGGCTGTCGTAGAAATGCAGAAATTTTACATTATGGCAATAAAGAAATATTTAAGCACATCAACAACAAATCCAAAGCAATAGTAATGAACAGGAAAGGATCTAATGGTTTATCAAAATAACTAATTATCAGATGCTGACAACCAGCTTCTAGATTTAGCATGCATTGGCTTCAAAAATATGGTTCTCCATCAATTGTTTATCAGGTTGAGTTTGGATCTGTTGCTCTCAGAATTCATGGATATATCAGATTGAGACATAAAGCACACAACCCAATCATATACAAATGTTACAGTACAAAACAAGATATACAAAATATTGAATACCTCAAAGTAGGACCCAAATGGAACATCATGTGCCTGTTGCACGGTCTCAAACACCTAAAAGAATGGAAAACTCATTATATTGATATATTAAATAAAAATAAGGAACCCAAGAAGATGTAGAAAAAGAAAAGTAAGACACCAGCACATTTACAACCAATGAAAGATATGTGCTTCATAAAAGAGAGAGGAAGTCACATCCTTTTTTGATAAGCAAATATAGCTCATACACTCATACAGAATTGACGCCACAATAGAAGGAAGATATATGCATTAATACCAGCATTTTCTTGTCTAGCGATAGAACAGCATGCTGGTACTCTGTCATGGCTGTGTCTGGAGGGCACATTGGACTGTTACAAAGGGATCTGAATGTTATCTCTCTGACTTGACCATCATATTCATCTGCAACATGCCACTGTCCCATCTGGAGATGACATAAGAAGAAGCATGAAATCTCAAGTTGATACAGCCACCAAACAAGCAATTAAAGATTTAAATCTCATAGGATCGAAAAATTCCACACCAGGACTTAAAATTACTTAGACTAGCTTAACCTCTAGCATCCCAGAGGATAGGGCAAAAATTGGTCAGAGCAACATTGTTTCCTGGAGCCTCCATGCCTCGGGCCACCAAAGGTCCTGGTCAGCCCTTCAGCTTAAAAATGCAACTGAGCTTGCAATCCAAGCCATAGATGTAATGAGAGCATGGAATTTCTCCTCATTCACTAATATGCATATATGAATATCGGACACAACACACAATAGCATTAACTATTCTCAATTGTATGGGACTAAAAAAGACAATGGGCCACCTCAGATCCATTCAAGGGACTTTGTCTTAGCCTTTTAGGTTGAGATGCACAAAGCATTCCAGTTGTGACAAAACCAGCATTCTAAGAACATGTTATATCAATAAAACTCTAAATCAGGAACTCTAGCGTATGGTGCAGAATAATGAAAAATAGTGTCACCAAGCAAGTCAGCTTTTTAAGACAGATATAAGGCTGCCTACACCTTTGGAGAAGAGTATTAGGCACAATTAAGTTCAAATGGAATTACTATAACAGAAAACGAGAAGATTAAGATAGAAAGTGCAATATAAGAAACACTAAACTTAGAAACAAATTCCTTTCTTGAAAAAAAGTAGAAGAGAAAAGCTATAAGACAGATATGAGGCCGTCTACACCTTGATACAGAATATTAGGCAATTAAGTTTAATTGAACTACTGTAAAAGAAGAGAGAAAATTAAGACTGATAAGTGCAAAAAGGCAGCATATTGTGCGTGTGTGTGTGTATCGTAAAATTTGTAGAAGAAAAATCAGAGAACAACCGATTTACATTGCAATAAGGTATTGATTCTAAAACCATGGCAATGCATTTAGACTTAACACTCCATACAACTGATTTATATCACTGTTTTACTGTATAGAATAAGTTCATTTGTTTTTCTATTTCATATTAAAAGCAAGAAATAATATAAAGCATCAAAAATTTTGTCACAACTGATTTAGTTGGCCTCACACTTTCAACTCTAAAAGCACAGTTTATGTCTTGACTCCCTAAAGGCAAGGCCAACTTCATTCCCTAGAGGTTCATGTCCAAGTATATGAGATAAAAACTAAAAACTCTAGCCACACAAGTTGACCTCTTCAATCATTGTTAATGCTCTGAGCCACACCTCATGACAAAGCATGTTTATTACCCCGAGGGATCATGCCCGAGTGAATCATGCAGATGAGAGTTGCAGGCCTTAGCACTCCCATACACTCAAAATTCAGACAAGTTAACTTCTCTGAAATACTTCTGGATGAGAAATTAAATGAATAAATATTTGACAAACTTAATTCAGTGATTCCTAAAGATTCAAGCACATGATGACAAAAGGAAACTTCATTGCTGCACCTTCCCTGTCTGAATGTCAGAAAGGTAGCAATGTAATAAGAACAAGTGTCCTCTAAAGCAAAAGATTGATTCTTAAGATTATTACTAGCATAAATGCATAGTGATGTGAATAGCAAATTTAATTAGCCAATATGTACTTCCAAGAAAAAGAAAAAGGACGATGACCATAAGCTAGCTTGTTACTTACAACAAGATTAGAATCTTTCCGTGCTGAACGATACTCATTTGTGAAATTTGAATCATCATTCAACAATATATTAAAGAACTGCTCGGCTGTGCATGGGAAAACATCCTGCACAGAAGATAAATTATAGCATGCTAATAATATGAAGATGAGGAACTAAATCTACGAGTTAAAGGAAAGAACGATGCATACATTGTATATGCCAACTAGAACTTCTTCCTTGATAAAAGCAGGAAGCTTCCCAGTTTTCGGCACACTATCTTCAGGAATCTCAGCCTGAGTTTTACTACCTTTAACAGAGCTGCTATGAGCACGCAGAGCTGACTCTGCCCTCTCCTGAATACCAGTAACAACAGATCACATGTACATTCAAAACAGTAGAGTTAGTAGATCGGAAAATTTGGAGTAAACAAAAAAGAAAGCCAGCCCCAGGAAAATAAAAAATAAGAAAAGACAATTAAATAAAAATAAAAATAAAAACTGTAGTACCAGCAGCAAATGTCTTCCAAATAATCAATTAGCTTTTTGTCAATAAACAAAAAGAAATGTAGCCTCAGCAAAATCAAGAATAAAAGCAAAGGAAATTAACCAAAAAGAAAGAAATTTGAACTGCAGTACTGGTAGAGAATGCAGCAAATGCTTTTCGAATAATCAATGAATATCATTGACGAACATAGTGTCATTTCTTCCCACTATAACATCAGAAATAATTAGTTGGACAAACCATAAGAATAACGTACCGTAAATACTTTTAGTCTTATCTAGAGTAAACCTAACAGTAAATTAGTCAAGATTATCCCATTTGAATCAATCAAGTTTTCCATGATCCAAAACAGCCATGCATTGTATTCACTACAGCTACACATCCAGTGGTCCATCTTTCCCTTGACTAAGGCATGGAATGCCTACATAATCTATTGAGAAATGACTTTAGAGTCCTAAGAATGACTACAACTTGTAGAGGACAACACAATACAGATCTCTGAGCTGTTCACATACAACCGCTCTCCCCATGAAATTGATGCTACATAGTTTCGAAAGTTGTGCCTGTAGCAACATATTCACAATTTTTTAACATCTAAAAATGTTGTACAATAGAACTCCCCCACTCTAAATCTGAGATAGCTTCGTGACCCACAAACTGCAGCTATGGCTGCACTATAAGTCCACACAAGTCTTACTGAATTCAAGCAGAAATATGATAAATTTTTTTTTTTGATAAGTAAGAAAATTTCATTAAAAAAGCGTAAGGCGCCTCTAAGTACACAGGAAGTATACACAGGAGCAACTCAGATAGCCCACATGAAAAACCCAAGAAAACCCACGAGAAACTACATACCCACAACACCCAAAACCCACATGAAACCCAAAATACCAACAAACACCCAAGATACAATAGAAACCCCCCATCAAACACCCAAGATACAAAGTAACCCCATAATACAATAAAACCCAAGATACAATAGTAACCCCCCATCAAACACCAAAGATACAAAATAACCCCTCATAATACAATAAAACCTAAGATTCAATAGAAACCCTCCATCAAACACCCAAGATACAATAGAACCCCTCATAATACAATAAAACACAAGATACAAAGTAACCCTCCATCATACAATAAACCCCCAAAACCTACCCAACAACCCCAACCACCAACCAAAAAAACCCACAGACCCAAAACCCGAATTACCTACAAGTTAAAAAAAAAAAAAAAAAAACCTACTGGGCCGGCGCAAAACGGCCACGCGCGGCCTCCAGTGAAAGCGCGCGGAAGTCACGCACACCGGCGCGGCACAGAACCAGTCGGAGACGACGCGGAATCTGCCGGAGAAGCCAACAGAACGGCGCGTGGCAGTCCCGACGGCGGGGAAGAGCCGGACGACGACGGAGATTCTACCGGTGAGGCGCGTGCACGGAGAGGAGGGCCCAAAAACCGTAGATCTACACCCCAAGAAGCAAAAGCCACGCACACCGGCCAACCACAAAAACGCCGACGACAGAACAGACCGGAAAAAACCGGTGACGCCTCAGACGGGACGCGTGAGAGCAGACGACAAGCCAACCACCGCAGATCACACCCAAAAGCAGAGAAAACCAAAAAAGACCAAAAGGAAGAAGAGAAAGAACTAGATCAAAACAAGAAGAGAACCGGAGGAGGAGGAGGGAGAGACCTAGGGTTTTGGTAGTATGATAATTTTCAAATCACAAACTATGTTAAACATGAGAGATGTTGTCAATAACATAATGAAAGCATAATAATGCCTCGGGTAGTATTTGTTGTCGCAGCATTTGCTGAAGTTTCCCAAATTCATGCTTCATTGAGAGATTAAAAAGAGGGAGTTATCCCCAAGAGGTAGCTCAATAGGCTTCATTGAGAGATTAACTAGTATCCCCAAGAGGTAGCTCAATAGTTTGAAGCAAACAAGGAGAACAGGTTTAACTGCTACTCTGTGTAGTTCTCAGTTTTGGAAATTTTAGATTTTTCAATGTATTGGGCCCTAGTGCGATGCCAAGTGGAGTTCAGACTTCAGACCAAAATAGTTTCATTATGTCATGTTATATAAACAGTGAACAATTTGAAATAGCGAAGAATAAAAAGAAGCAATTAAATGCATTATAAATATAAATGCAATGCATTACTAATACATTTAGACTTTATATCCCAAATATTATGTGTATTTTCACATTGAACTATAAATATAAATATAAATATTTGAAAAAAATTCACAAAAGCCTTCAACTGAATATTCCTTTATCAATTATAACCAGTCACCCACCCCTCCATCAGTGTAGTGTGATAATCAACAACCATTAAGATGTATCTTTTCCAGCATCCCCCACAAGAAAACAAACTACGGTTAATCCCTTAAGTCTGATAGTCAGCTATGTGAAGATATCACCATTTTCAACCATAACTTCATACTAAAAATGTAATATACGAGAGGTAAGTAGAAAAGTAATATACACCCGATTACCCAATCTATGCTAAAGTAACAAGACAAAATTTCACCCTAAGAATGTATACACAAGCTGTACTATCACTGATTCGCTACTGCAGTATCGTTTGTGTTGTTAAAAGCTCAAGGTACACTTGAACCGTTGAATGCAAAGGCCATGAAGCCAAGGCACAAAGTGCAAGCACACACCTGATCTAAGTAAAGCACAGATTTTTTAAATACAATGTAAAATTATTTCCAAGAGAAAGCTTCATCATATACAAACCAAAAAGTTATTTATTTAGCTTATTATAGCTCAAATAGTTAGAGCATTCTCCATGTTGCATGAAGGTTGTAGGTACAAAATTTGTAGCTACTATATAGCTAATCAATTTTTTTATATTATCTACAAATAATCTGAATGGAATTGTCAATGGGCAGCAACGTAATCATAGGATCCAGTGAAATTTAAACATAATAATAATAATCCATTATCTTTCACTTTACAAAATTTAATGTCCTGTGAATTAAAAAATATACCCAGTGTGGTAGAAATTATCAAATTCGAGCACATGGTTTCACAAAATATACCCCAAAAGTTTGAAAGAAGAATTGAGTGAGAATCACTAGTTCATGGTAATTCTAAGATGGTTTCACAAAATATATTCAGGTATTTTACTCTAACTCTCTCTAATGGTGGTTAGCACATGATGGTGAGAGGTGGAGTGTGAGGGTTAGTATTTGTTTCTTGTTTCATAGGAGTTACTTTGTAGCTTTTTCTGATTGGTTATTTGGGTTACTTTTACGTTGAATCAAAGTCATTCGAAAATCAGTCTGGAATTGGGAATGGTGGTGGTCGATTAGCATAGAGGAGTACAAGGTTTTTTTTCGAGAGGTGGTTATGGGCATTCAGAGTATGTTTGGTTGCTTAAAACGACGGAAGCTTTGATAAAAGGAGATAACCTGAAGGAATTTTGGAAGCTTTGGTTGCTTAAAACCTCAAGAGTGGCTCTCTTTGTATGGTCAGCAGCTCTACGTAAAATTTTGACGCATGACAACTTGCGTAAGAGGAATGTCGTAATGGTTGAGTGGTGTTGTAGGCGTAAAAAGAGTGGGAAAACTATTGATCATTTGTTGCTTCACTGTGAAGTCGCCCGTGATCTGTGGAGTTACATTCTTACTTTATTTGGGATTGAGTGGGTTATGCCACGAACGGTACTAGAGTTGTTGACTAATTGGGGTGCGTCGGTTGTGTATGGTCCTACTAAAGAAGCTTGGTGGTTAGTTCCTCTGTGTTTAATGTGATGTATTTGGCGAGAGCGGAATGTGCAACTCTTTGAAGATGTAAAAACATCAATGGTGGAGATATGGAAGCGTTTGCTCAATACATTATATATTTGGATAGCGTCCCATCATTGCTTGAATGTTTTTACTTATGTAGACTTTTTAAATTTATTTTCTGTTCCATCCTTTCAAGGGCACTCTTGTATACTTCCTGTGTATTAGGGTTGCGCCTCTCTGCGCTTTTAATGATTTGATTTGAAATTACTTATCAAAGAAAAAAAATTTGTAGGACCTTTAGAGTTGGAGATACAACGTATGTAGTGCACAAGCGACAGAACCATGGGACGTTTTTGGAACTTTCAGAATACGGTGGAGGAGAGCGGCAAAGTTTATAATTATACCGGAGGACCGAGAAGGTAGTGGATGAGGACAATGCATCTCGCAACTAAGGCGGGTGGTGAAGCAAGTAGAACAAAAAGGTATTGTCAGCGCAGCGTAGCTGCTGCAGACGGCAGAGCAAGGCCCGCGGTCATTCGCGGAAGTGGTGGCAGAGAAAGGGCTAGTACAGGAAAGAGAGGATTCGAGCAAGTTTGAGAGCTTGACTCTGACCAAGTTTTGAACTATGAAATACACCACTCAAAAGTGAAAAATTTTGATATTGAGTTCATGTTAAGCATGATATATTATCAATTTTGACCCGGTTCCCATTGTTTGGTTCCTTAGCCTCAGTAACCTTCAAAACTCCAAAAAAATAAGGATTGAGAGCTCTATAAATATTGCAAATGTTCTTAATCATCAAGGTTAACAACTATCAATACCACAGAATCCTAGGTTTCTTTCACATATATTAAGGTAATTCAGCCCCCAAAGTAATTAATAAGCACAATAGAAACAGCAATTAATTTTAGCATGTGTCATCAATCATGAATATCAATACACCATACGGTTTAAATTAATCTAAAATTACATCATCATTAAAACTTTTCATGGTTTGTGGATGTTTATGTTGGAAGTAATCACATGCCAAAAAATATGAGTCATTCGCAAAGCCAAACAAACTTGAAGGACCTCTTCTCATAAACCCTAGTAGGTGCTCCTATAAAAAAAACTTTTGAGCACAAGAAATTACCATTTTCTCAGCTTCCAACATTGCATGGAGGTTCTTTTCTGCACGCTGTAAGGCTCGTAATGCATGATTCCTGTTCCAAAACGATGCAAATTTATATCTGACTCTACCTGAAAATGGCAAAGCAAAATGAAGGCCATATAAACACATCTTGACAGATCAACTTATCCCAAAAAGAATAGAAACCCTTCAATGATGGGTGTTTCCTAACCAAATCAATTTAGGAGCAGAATGAAAGTACAAGTCTTGACTAGAGCCTCCCCCCCCCCCCCCCCCAAGCGGTGGGACAATAACAAATGAGCTTTTACATGCAAGTTATGACGACAAAGGAAATTTTATAGACTTAGGAAACTTTCTCCAACCCAGTTTAGAAAGAACCCCACCCCCGCCGCCGCGAAACATCAAATTGTCATGTCTCTCACATGCTTTTTTTTTATTAGCATTAAAAGAGTTGGGAACAATTAATTATAAAAGCATGCTTCTCACATTCTATTTAAAAAACATATATTTCTCACATGCTAAGGGTTACATGACAATTTTATAGACCTACCCCCAAGCGGTGGGACAATAACTTCCTTCACAGTAATGATAGAGAAATGTTACATGTACTTCTAAGTGTTTACTTTCTGATATGACAGTAAAAATTACTATTAGATTTTGGATGGGTTAATCTGTATATTTCACATCAATAGAGATTTTCACTACCACATCAAGGAATAAGCACTTGGAAGTACATGTAGCATGTCTCACAATAATATTTATTTTACTTGTACTTATCAAAAAATAATAATATTTATCTTGTCTCTAGTTCTAACCATCAAATTTAACCATTACTTTGTAAAATGCCACACAAACAACCTAGAAGAGGTAAAAAAGTTAAAATTTTGCAACAAAAACTAGATCTCTTTAACATGCAGCGCGTTACTAAAGGAAAAGTATAAGGAAACAACCAAGGTTATCATTACTGGAAGAGAGAGAGAGAAGGGGGAGGGGGGAGGGGGGGGAGAGAAGAAAAAGAAAATCTATATAGTATTTCTTTTTTATAATTCAATCTTACTAGAAGGCGAAGCAACCAAAGTACACTGAGAGTATACAAGAGGACACCCAATTAAGGAGAAGAGGAAGAACACAAATCTAAAAATTCTTAAAAATTAGAAAAATGAGAACTATTGAAAGCAACCATCCATGAAGAGGTTTGACACCAAAGCTTTTTAACTCCATCGATCTCTCACAATCTTCAAAATTTCTAGCATTGCGATCTCTCCAAATACACCACATCAAATTGGCCTCTCCAACTAACCAACAATCTTAATGCGAGTTTTCTCTCAGGATTCTATGTGGATATAGGCACTCAAGTATGGTTAACATATCACACATGTTGTTTGCAAATGACACACTGATTTTTGTGGGCCAATCTTGACCACCTACGTTATCTATGTGCCTTATTTTTATGTTTTGAAGCTCTTCCTGATTAAAGATTAATCTTCCTAAGTCAGAATTGGTTCCTGTGGGTAATGTCATTAATGTGGATGGTTGGCTGGCATCCTGGGCTGCAAGGTTTCTTCTTTGCCATTGAAGTATCTTGGCATTTCATTGGGAGCCTCTTATAAGGCAAAGTCTATTTGGGATGGTGTTATGGTAAAATAGATGGCGACTGGTTAGTTAAAAAAGGATACTCCTGTCTAAGGGTGGCAGTATTACCCTTATCAAGAGTACCCTTTCTAATTTGCCCACGTATTTCATGTTCCTGTTCCCTCTCATTGCGGGTGATGCAAACCATATTGAAAAGCTTCAACGATATTTCTGATGAGTGGCTAGGCGAGGAGTTCAAATTTGATTTGGAAAATGTTCAATCGTACTCTCCTACGAAAATGGTTAGGGTGCTATGTGCATGAAGACTTAGTAGAGAGTTCTGTGGACTCTAAATTTGGCAGTTCCGGGGGAGGGGGGGGGGTGTGTTCTAATGCGCCTCTTGGGGCATTTAGGGCAGAGTTATGGAAGAACATTAGGAGGGTTGGGGGAAGTTTTCAAATAATACCAAATTTGAGGAGAAAGGAAGATGGCTCCAATGTTGGATTTAAGCATGATTTGTGGTGTGGGGACAAGGCCTTAAAGGAAGCCTTTCCAGATTTAAATGGTATTGCTTGTACGGAGGATGCTTCCGTAATGCTCACTTGGAGCTTCTGGTAGTTCCAATCAGTGGAACATAAACTTTGCTATAGCGGCTCATGGGGAGGTGAATGTCTTTGCCTTGTTTTTCAGCTTGATGCATTCAGTTAAAGGGAGTCCAGAAGGTGAAGACAAGCTTTGGTGGGCCTCTTCCAAAAAAGAGTTGTTCAATGTTAATCCTTCTACAATGTTCTGGGTTGTAATGATGGTTTTCATTTCTCTTGGAAGGTATTTGGCGGACTAAGGTTTCATTGAGGGTGGCTATCTTCGCTTGGTCAGCAGCTTTTAAGAAAGATCCTTATCATGAAAAATCTTAGGAAGCGAAATGTCATTGTGATTGATAGTGTTATATGTGTAAAAGGAATGGGGAGTCCGTGGACCATCTTTGCCTACATTGTGAGGTTCCTTGGGCCTTACGTTTTTTTTTTTTTCCAGTCATTTTGGGCTATCTTGGTTATGCCTAACCGAGTAGTTGACTTGTTTGCTTGTTAGTGGACTATTAGGAAACACTCAGAGTGCTAACACTGTTGTCCAAACAATGAAAGCCATTCTCAAAGTGGCCTTGTATCTCCAAATGCTCAGTAAGTCTCCTTCGGCTAGCCTTATTCAGCACGGCTTCCTTCTCCCAATCGTTGTGGCCCTTCCTTCGACCGGAGTGGGTGGATCTCCTCTCTCCTCGGCCCAGTCTATGGGTGTTGAAGATGATGGGTGCCCTGCCAAGGCCTGTGTCTCTCCAATGGTTGGGTGGCCTCCTTCGTTGTCGTCTTCATTAAAGGTGGGGAATCTTCGAGAGGGATAGATGTTCTCCCCGGGCCGCAATAGATGTTATTTTATGTTTCCATACTCTAGGTGTCTCCCACGAGGGGAATGTGAAGGGCTTTTTCAATTTATTGGCTCAAGTTGATGAGCGCAGCGTCAAGAGATTTCAGTCTCCACTCCTAAGTTTAAAGGGAGTAGAGGTGAAAAACTTGGAGTGCTCGATTAATTATGATGCTAAGTTTTAGTTCTAGTCGAGGCAAAGGCAAGAGTGCCCTTGCTATGATGTAATGGTCTCTGGGGTGTGGGCTAGTTCCTGTTGGGGTGTTTTGGTTTTCTTCTATTTTTGGGTTTTGCAGGTGTTTTTCTTTTTTTCTTTCTTTTTCATGTTTTGGTATCATTTTTGTATACTTCATATATACTTAGGACCGCCTTTACACTTTATATAAATTTCTCTACTTACCTATCAAAAAAAAAAAACCGCAGAGGGCTAAGTGCATGATAAAAGGATCTGACCTCGAATGTCTGCCTTTTGGAAGGGATCCAAAAAATTCTATCCTCACCAGCTCGACTCTTCCTGAAATAACAAAAGATTTAAAAATGAAGTGACCATCTCCACTTCCCCATCATGCACTGGTCTAATGAAGATGATATTCCACTGAACGATGTCATTAAGAGACAATATAAAGTCTGCCATTGAAGCCTTCTTAAAGCGAGCTATATTAAGCAATGTCGGCAAAGATGCCTTCAAGGCTGATCACCACACCATACATCTTGCCAAAACCTGATCTTAGACTCATTTCCCACCTCAAATCTCACAAGTCTAGAGACCCCACACCCCCTCCTCATGTTTTCCACACTCCAACCCCATGGGATCCAAAAACCTCAGAACACCACCTTACCCACATGCTGCCACATTTAGCTTTGACCATTGATCTCCATAAAGCCTCTCTCTTCGTGGCATACCGCCATAAGAATTTCCTCAGAGAGTTCGGTTAAACATACTAGTGATCTCAACCTTTCTAGCCTTTTCCTCATCAGATAGGGGTCTATCTTCTGCAATAACATCAAGATCACCTAGTTCATCCAAACAAACCTTTTTTTGCTTCTCAACAATGCCAAAAACCTCCTCATTCCATTTTTTCAAGTCAAGTTTCAAGGGTTTTAGTTTGCGAGCCAAGACAAAACTAGGGAGCTTTGAATGCTGTAAGACAACCACTACCGATTTACCTTTTCCATAAATCCCTCATATTTTAGCCACATATTCTCAAACTTGAAATATCTTCTATCCCTAACGACATCACCACAATCAAGCAAATGCGGAAAGTGATCCGATAAACCACGCATACAATCTTTTATTAAATTTTTTGGTAATTGGTTTTGCATTTTCAGTCACCTAATACACATATCATATTTAAAAGCTCAAAATTATTTACTTTAACTCTTGAAGGAAGAGTTTGTTCCTGAGAATGCCCTCAGGATATAATTTTTGGTACAATAGGCAAAAGTGTAGGACAAGGTACTAGAAGGTTAGACAAAAGAGTTTTATTATGAAATTTTGTATAATTACATTTAGATTTAATGGGAACTTCTCAATGAATTGGATTTAGTTAGAAAGTATAGATTAAATACATAATAATATCTTTGTATACATATTTAATTAGATTATATAATGGTTTTTTTGTTTTTTTTTTTCCACAACACCCCCCCCCCCCCCCCCAAAACAAAAATCCTGGATCCACCCTTGGTCATCATAAAAAGTTGGCATACCAACTACCAACCAAGATCTGAAATGGTATACATACTTGTGGTGGGACATCCAAACAAAATGCTAGAAGTTTTACATTAAGTATGCTAGTTACACAAACACAAGTATTTAGAGAGACATTCAGGAAGAGAATTAATAGAGTTCACAAACACTATAAATCTTACATGCAAGAAGAGGCACTTTTTCAGAAGCAGCATGCAACTCATGTCTAGTGAGTAAATCTTATGACATAATTCATTTTTAATTACAAGCTGAAATAAGAAAATTAAAGATTAGGAACAAAACACAATCGAATGATGACCTAAAAATGAAAGTATATTCCTGAAATCTACGTTATGTAAAAGTTCACGATTTAAGTTGATCAACTCTAAATTACAAACTTTAAAGTTAAAAAAAAATCACCAAATCTAACATCTACGGTGAAAACATATTATATAATTGACTTTGAATATATTGTCCTAGCTATAAGTTAAAATAAAAAAGAACATCCCTTTCCATTCTCCAGAATGGGAAGCTACGTTTCTCGATTTTTTTTCAAAAAAGGCTGCATAGATTGTATGCAGACCATTTCCTCATTCTCCTTGATTGTGGTCGTATTCAAGGAGGCAAAAGATCTTTTAAGTTTGAGAATGTGTGGTTAAAGGTTGAAGGGTTTGGGGACAAGGTGAGGCAGTGGCGTTTCTTATTGCTTTCAAGGCTCTCCTAGCTTCATTTTGGCTTGTAAACTTAATGCCTTGTAAGTTGGAATCCAATGAAAAAAAAAATTATAATTATAAATAAAAAAAAAAAAAAAAAATAAAAACCTTATGAGTTGTTGCGTGTCTTGATGTTTAAAGGAAGAGAGTGTAGTTGCTAAAGAGAATGAAAATCATGGTTATAGTGAGTTGGAAAAAGCTACTTTATTGAGATAAGTTAGGCAAAAGTCAAGGTCTGTGTGGTTAAAAGATGCGAGATGTGACCAACTCGAATAGGAAAAACAACTCCATTGAGTTGCTGTTAAAATGGCTTAGTTTCTTCTAATCAACCTGCTATTAGGGAACATTATGCAATTCTATGATAAATTGTTTTCAGAACAATTTAGCTGATGCATTGCTTTCGACTCCATAGATGCGGAGGAGGCCTCTTGTTAGAAGACTATTTGAGGAGAGTGAAGTCCTTGAGGTGGTGAAAGGTATGAACAGTGATAAAGCCCCAAGTCCTGATGGTTTTACTGTGGCATTTTTTCAAGCTTGTTGGAATGTGATCAACGCAGATACTATTGTGTTCCATGATTTTCATGCTATGATAGTTTAAAAAAAGTCATAATGCCACTTTCATTACTCTCATTCCGAAGAAATCCAGAGTTATTGATCTTAAACTTGTGCCCTATTAGTCTTGTGAGGAGTTACAAGATTATTGCCAAATTCCTTGCCAATAGGTTGAGAAGGTGTTGTGGAGAAAATTATTCAAAGCCCCAAAATGTTTTTTAGAGATAGACAAATCTTCTCTGTACTCATAGCAAATGAATGTCTGGATTGTAGGATCAATCTGGTGAGCAAGGGCTTTGCAAATTGGATATTCAGAAGCCTATGATTATATCAATTGGGATTCTACTTTATTTGTGAGGATGCAATTAAGGGGAAATGACACTCTTGAATAGCGCATTGTATTCTTCAGAGCGTTTTTTTTTTAATGAATGGCTATCTGCCTGCTTTCTTCAGTAGCTCTCGTGAATTGAGACAGTGAGATCCTTTGTCACCTTTTTCTATTTTTATTGTTAAAGAGGCTTTAAGTAAAATGCTTTTGCAACTGTTAATGGGGGTTTTCTCTCAGGCTTTTATGTGGGTCTAAGCACTTTGGCGTGGTTAACATATCACCATGTTGTTTACATGACACTTTGCTTTTTTGTGGGGCCAATCCTGCCCACCTACATTTTTGTGCCTTATTTTTATGCTTCAAAGTTGTTTCGATTGAAATTAATCTACTAAGTCGAATTGGGTCCCATAGGTTATGTCGAGAATGTGATGTTGCACAGGGTTTCTTCTTAACTTTGAAGTATCTTGGTCTTCATTGGGAACCTCTTATAAGGCCAAGTCTATTTGGGACGGTGTTATTAAGAAATACAACGTCGATTGGCTAGTTGAAATAATGTATTGTCTAAGGGTGGTAGATACACTTATCAAAAGCACCCTTTTCAATTTGCCCATATATTTCATGTCACTTTTCCCTCTCCTCGCATAGAAAACTTCATCGAGATTTTTTATGGGTGAGCTAGGTGAAGAGTTTAAATTTCACTCTGGTCAACTGTCCAAGTTTTCTCCAATCTCTAAGAGAGGTTGGGGTCGAACTTCTTATGTTCAATCGTGCCATTCAGGAAAATGGCTATGGCACTATATGCATGAAGAAGAGGCTTGATTCTAATTTGGTTAGTTCATGGAGTGGGTGGTTTCTAATGAGCCTCTTAGTCCTATCGGGTGGGATTATCAAAGAATATCAAGGGTTGGAGGATGTTTCCAATCATACTAGATTTCAAGTGAGAGATGCTCTAAGATTAAAATTTTGGCATGACTTAATAAAGGTACATGAACCGCCATTTGATCCCCATCAAAATCTGCATTGACTCCCTTACAAACTAATGGATGTAAACAAATAGCGCACCCTTCCACTAAAATGGGGGAATGCCAGTATGCCTAATCTATGCAGGGTAGGCGCTCGATTCAGCAATACGGGGTGCCCCTGCATAACTTCCTGAAGTATTTCCATACAATCGACTCTTTTTCTCGAATTTTACTCTTAGCAACTCCTATGTTCGAAGCAAATGTTGTCTAATTAGACCGAATTACAAATGCTGAAGTTCTATCTATTTCGCGAGCAATCCACATCGATGTAATGAAAGCGAGCCCATATTCAAGTGAGAGATGGCTCTAAGATTAAATTTTGGCATCTTATGGCAAGAAAAGCCATTAAGGAAGCTTTTCCAAATTATATATAGTATCCTCACATGAAGATGCTTTCATATACGCGGTTCATTTGAGCTTCTAATGGCTCCCATCAGTGACATAATCTTTATTATAGCACTTAATGATTAGGTGGATGTCTTTGCTTCTTTTTCAGTAATTTACTCTTTTAAAGTGAGACGGGAAGGCGAAGATAAGCTTTGCTGCCCCCTCCAAAAGAGGATTGCTTGAGTTAGATCCTTCTACAGTGTTCTTGTTCGTAATGATAGCACTCCCTTCCCTTGGAAGATATTTGGCAGATTAAAATTTGTTGAGAGCGGCTTATTTGGTCGGCCACCTAGGGAATCCTTACCATAATAACTTAGGAAACGGCATGCAATGTGGTCAATTGATGTTGTATTTGCAAGAGGACCGGGGGGGGGGGGGGCATTGTGAGTTATTTATGCCTACAGAATCTATCTTCAGTCATGTAGGCTGTCTTGAGTTATGCTTAGACACTTAGTAGACTGTTTGTTTGTTGGAGGGGGTTATTTGTAGACTCAGAGTGTAGATGTGTAAAAGATGATGCCTTCATGCCTCTTATGGTATCCTTGAAGGAAAAGAAATGATAGAAATTTCGAGAATCGGACGAAAGTGGTAAGCTTAAATTTTTTCTTTCAATACTCTTTACCTTTGGACAGCTGCGTTAGTCTTCCTAATTGCTTTGTTTCATTATTTCTTGTTCATTTTTCTCCTTCTAAATAGATGTTTCTCTGTCTACTTCTATGTACCTGGATTGCGTTTTTTGCTGTTAATGATATTTCGATTACTTATAAAAATAAATAAATAAATATAAATATATATAATGCTTTGATAAACCTGATCGGAGTGAATTAAAACATTTAGCACAGTAAAACCAGCTACTCACACGTCACAAAACATGTAAAAATCAATAACCATGACTACCATGTAACCCCTTTTTTTCAGATTGATTAACTATCATGTCAAGTTCAGAATATTCTTCTGTAATAAATACAAACCTTAATAGCACTCTTAAAAACTAACATGTGGATAACTAGGAAAGAAGAAGGAGACTTTGTGAAGAAAAAAGTACCCTATGGTAGTTAACACCAAAGAAAAAAAAAATAGCCCAATAAATCTTCTTACTCTAAGGTAAATCTTTCATTAAACTTCTGATAATTTGGAAAGAAAGGCATCACATGATTAATCCACGTGAACTTTGAGAAACATTTCATTAATTAATTAATTACCTCCATAGGGAAACTCTAAGAAAACCAATATGAAAGGAGAGAAGCAATTCAGAGAATCAAAAGAAGACCTCTTCATCACACTTCAAACCCTATACTCCAGAAGTCAATACCCATTCTCAAAAGCAAACACAAACATAAACATATTTCCTATATTTGTGACAAGATCTTGTTTAATTCTCCCTGGAAACAAAAAATTAGGTTCTACGTATAATATTTTCTACTCTTTTCCAATTTCAACAAGCAAATTCTTATTGAAATACAAGTTTTAAATCATGCAGAAGACTGAAACCAGCTGAAACATAGACCGTAAAAAATTACACAAGTACAAGTTCACAAAGACTTCAGGAATGGAGATCATATCTTATCACAACACTCATTTGTGTGGATATACCAACAATATGAGCAACCCCAACAGAGCCACCAAAATCCCTAATTGAACAAGTCCTAATAAGTCATATCAATGATTCCATCTCCATTTCAACTTGAATATCAGTCAACTAATAACATCCATTATTGTTATATTCAATGGATGCACCACTCTGGCACATATTTAATTTGATAAACCACAACTAATACCAAACCCATTGCACCACCAAAAACATGATAATTCCTTTAAAAAGAATATATATTCAGAAAATAAGTTATATTTAAAAACAAAGATGTTCATTAACTTTAAGAAAATATAAATAATAATTAAAAAAAATTCTTCAGGCTTCAGAACCAAACACTAACCATCAGGACTTCCAAAGGAGGTACACCATGTCCCAGCACCCATGCGAAGATAATTGTAATAGCAGGATTAATGAATGCATGCTGACTTCTTCGTATCTTCATAAATGGGAAAAAAAAAAAAATCCACAACAAATCAGCAAAATGTATGATTCAACATGTGTCAAGGAGACTATAGAGAGAGATCGTGTGTGAGTGAGTGAAAGAGCATACCTATCTATATCTTGAAATGGTATAACCACCTGTCAAATGTAATTTTTTCGGGAAAAAAAAAAAAAAAAAAAACAAATTGTTACAATGAATAATGTATTTGCCTAACATGAGAATACCAACAGTGTTAGAACATTGTTGCTACTTGAAGAGTGACGTCGCTTCTTGAAGTGCAATTGATGAGTTCTGAGGTGTTTGTGGGTATCTACAGCCAAGGGTGCTTATTGGTTGGGGTTTAGGTAGCTTCACTGGTAATTAAGTTAAATTGTTTCTTTGAGTTTTTGCACAAACTTCCTTAGGTTTCAGTACTAAGACATTTATGTTATAGTTGTGCTGAGAGTGTTTTACAGAATGACAGGAAGGAGCCATTTGATATTGTTCGGGCTGCTTTATATGTAAAGGATGAGTATGTTGAAGAGAAAATTTAGTATCAGAACTCTTTAAACTGGATCGCATCAATGACACTTGCCTAATGTCCTCAAATTTAGTAGTATAGTATTAACTTATGCATTACTTTATTAAAAATAAATAAATAAAATCTAAATCTAAATCTAAATCTAAATCTAAATAAAAAAAAATAATAAATAAAAAAGAGGAGGAAGAAGAAGAAGAAAGAAACGAAAAGAAAGAAAGAAAAATTCTAATATTGACTCAACCTTAGGAAAGAAGAATGACAGGCTCACCTTCATTTGCTTAGAAAAAACATTTGAATGAAAGCAAATGTGCCATGTGGAGACGTACATACGGCCATGATACAAGAATGACCTCTCAAGTGCACAAGAATAACTATGTTCAACAACCTGAAATAGATACTGTGTTTGTTAGGTCTGCAACTAAAATCACCTGGAAAGACAATATAAAGACTCATACAAAGTTATAGTTACCAATGTGCTATTTGAAAGTTCAGGAGAAAAACATTACCACGAACAGAGTTTATGCAATGCTGGCTAATAAAATGTGCACATTTAAGCTATTATCATGCAACCACCTCATCTGGAAAGAGATCAAATATTGTTTGAAGAGGCCCCGGCTTTTGATGAACAACTGTCGGCCCTGGTTTATCTGAAGAAATCCTTCTCCGAGTATTAGCTCCAGGATAGCCATTCGGTATCCTAACAGTACAATACACAAACAATAATTATTATTGATAAGTAACAAACTATAATCATTAGGAAAAGAAATATGATTATAATAACAATAACACCAACAATATAGGAGTGTGGGTCCATCATAGCAATTCAACATGATGCACATTTAAAAGGGAACTAATCTGGACCAGTGCAAGCATCTTTATTCTTAACATAAAACAGCTCTAGTCACATTAAATACAACAGCAAGAAATGAAAACTTCAAGCAGACAGAAAACGAAATGAGAAGCACAAAAATTTGCTATGTCCAGCATAATGAAAAAGTATTCAGATCAAATACACAATCATTTGTAAAGATGAGTAAATAGTCAAGTAAAATGCAATGACCACAAATACGATATGCATGCATGTGATCAACTCATTCGTGTATTTGGGCTTGGGCATCCCAGAACACCAAAAAAGAAAAACAAAATCTTATTCATGTGCTTACTGTCTACCAGGATTGCATCATCTGAGTGCTTTCTTTAATGCAGAAAAGGAAATTTTGAGGTAGATTGAGAAAATTCAAATCAGTGGACATTCTAAAGCCACATTCCCCAATACAGTAGTAAATATTTATTCAGTAGATCCACTCATATTTGCAACTATATATATATAAGTATTGCGTATACTATATATAGATAGATACATGCAGAGAGAGGGAGAGATTGATGGGCTAACCAATATAGTTAAAAGAAAAAATAAAAAAGATAAACAAAAAAGCTACCTGGAAGAATTTACGGGCAGTTTTATTGTTTTTATATCGAGACAGACCTGACAAGCAAATACCAGACTTGTATTGATCTCTAGAAGGAATAATGAATGGTAATTAAAAAGCCATCAAAATAAAACCAACAAAATGGAATATACCTGCCCTGGTGTGGTATCCAATGTATACCAAACTGCACCAGTTTGACCTTCACTTTCAACTGGAACAGTCACGGAACCAAGAACAGCACTTTTCCAAATTATATCCCAGTCATATATTGTCACGTTAATCTGCTATGCAGTAGGGGGGAAAATCAGTTTCACACACCAGACCTACTTAAAGAAGCCAGTAATGCCAACAAAGAGATCAGCATTAAAATAAACAAAATACAAATGGACATTTATCTTTCTTTCATCACACCATATATTTAAATGTGCATGTCCAACATAGAAGGATTAAATATTGCCTTTGATCATAGTGCGAAGTCCAAAAGCATAGACATAGAGATGGAACCGTTAAACTCAAGTTCCACCTGCAACTCGGACAAGAATACTAAAATAATATTGGTAGAAAGGTCTTAGATACTTCCTGTGTACTTGAGTTGCGCTCTTCACTTTTTAATGAATTTCGATTACTTATCCCAAAAAAAAAAAAAAAGGTCTTAGGATCTTAGCCTCAAGCCTGAGACCTAGGATCAACTCCCAGCCTCATCCAGATTAGGAGGTTTACAGATAGAAGGAGGGCAACCCCCTTTGAGTAGCCCTGCCTTTTGACCAAAGAAAGAGAACAAGAAAAAGGGTCCAAGGATATTGCTTACTGATTTATTGATAAAAAAAAAAAGCTTACAAAGGCGATGAAGAAAAATTAAATGATACTTTTTACAACTAAATTTTTTAATGAAAATGCAAAGGGACAGAAACCAAGTACACAGAAACAACTAACTAATTAACTTGTACATAGCATGCGACTAAGATGTCAATAAAGGTATCTGAAAGAATAAAGCCTTGGCTCAAAAGTGGGATAAACTCACCCACAGAAAGTCCCTACAAATATGTATTTTGAAACCGTACCATCTCAATATAACACTACTTCATAAGAATAACTTGTGTTATGTATAACTTCAATAAAAAACAATGGACAAGTGGGCTGTCAGTTTTTCATCAACAGCATGCCTACTTTGAAAGAAATTGGACATGCATATTAGTGCAAAAACGTTAATGCATAACTTGTGCACAAATAACTATTTCAATGTGAAACCATTTCATAAGAATAACTTCAATAAAAAATAAAAATGAATAATAAATAATAAATAAATAAAAAACCAACAGAGAAGTGTGTTGTCAGTTTTTCATTCCATAGCATGCCTACTTTGAAAGGAAATGAACATGCATATTAATGAAAAAACAAAAAGAAGAAGAGATGATGATGATGAATAGAAAAAACATCGATTTAAAAGGTCATGACTCTTCTTTTCCCAATATCGTCCCACAACTAAGTCATCTAAATCTCCATCCATGAGAATTGTAAGGATGATAAATCATGATGACTACCCGAACAGGAAGCTCATCAACAGAAAAATTAAACTCCTCTCCCCACATGGGATTTCTTGAACCAGGAACCATTGAGCTGCATCAGCAACAGCATTTAACATTAGATAAAAGTAGCTATGATAAAGCTATGCACATAAGATCTAGCAATAAATCTTGCTCTTAATGAAATGAAAGAAAGAATATGAAAATAGAATAGCATTTAAAACTTCAAACAACTTGCTCAATTTGATAGCCAGATTTAAGTACAAAGCTTTATAGTTTTCTTTAATAAATATATATTATAAGTCCGCTCAAATTTCTATCTCTTTAATACTATTACTTATCAGGACTAAATAAGTACTCAATATACAGCTTCTCCTTACTCAACTCTACATCAAAGTCTCCAACTTATGGCTACATATACCTAATAATATTGAAGAAAAGAAAAAGAATAGGCAAAATCTAACACGCGTGAAGTGTATAACACCAAGATGCCACCTAAATACTGCCCTTAAAGTTTGCCAACCATAAACTCCATACATTCAAAATGAGAAACTATTCACAAAACTAAATAATCCAAAGTCAAAAACATTAAAAAAACAAGCACAAACCTTAAGAAACCCAACCCAACCTAAGTAATAAACTCTAATCCTAAAAATTTATTTAAGATTACTCTCAACAATACTCACATATTTAAGAACCACCAACTAGCTCTTTCCAAGTCCTAACAGTTAAATATGAAATTATAAAACACTAAAATTCCTAAACTTGAACTGTAATCAAAAGTACATCAACGCCTTTGACATAAAGCTACAGAATTAGATGAGTATCTTCTATTTTGTTAATTAGATGAGTATCATCATATCCAGCCACAGATGAAAAGTTCGATATACGTCATTATATATTTTTTTCTAAACCATCAACCATTCAGACAAGTGCAAAAAGTAGGGGAAAAAGATCAAAGTAACCTGAACCGCTTTTCTGCACAGCAAGTGATTATAGCATAAGGATCTGATGTGCCATTTATGTTTGCACCAATGAGATTCTTAGCTGCCAACAATTCCAACTGAAAAATAGAGCACACACCATCTCATTGTCAACAAGCAAGAGAAGATCCATTACATCAAAGCCAATATCAAATACTTAATGCCTGTCTTCATAATGGAAACAAACACCAGAACCAAACATGATTGCAAGGTCTTATATACCTTGATTAAGTATGCTGAATTGGTTTGGGGATCTCCTTTCGAGTGGCCCATCTACAAAATAAGGGCAGGACTGCACGTCAAAGAAGTTAAAAATTACTCCATGAAACAGGTACATGCAGACTGTCTGGCAGGATAAATGCATTTCCAATATATGTCGAGATGGCGTGAACTTTAAACAGTTTAGCATGACTTTACAAAACCAAAAAGAAACAAAAGAAAATTAATGATTATAGGAATAACAACAACAACAATAAGGAAAATAATAGTGAAACATAAAGAAAAATATACACATAAAAGGAGACAAAAATCAATTTCTTTTTTTTTTGATAGGTAAACAAATTGCATGAAAAAAGCGAAAAGGCGCCCCTAAGCATATAGGGAGTATACAAAAAGGACACCAAAACAAATAAAAACAAAAAATAAAGGAAGAACATCTGAAAAACCCAAAAGACAGAAGAAAAGTTACATCAATCCCCCAACTTCTTGCCTCTAACCCGACTGGAACCCACAGCCCTAGCATCGAAATTAATCGAACATTCTAAATTCTTGACCTCTCTTTTCCCCTTTTTCCTTTTTATCTTTTTTTCCTTCTTAGGAGGGGAGTCAGAGACATAGCGCTAATCCTCAGTCCAGTCAAAGACATAGCGCTAATCCTCAGTCCAAGTCAAGAAGTCCAAAAAACCTTTCTCATCAGATCCCAAGAACGAAACCCCCAACGTGCGAAAACAAGATCTAGCATCTTGCACAACCCTGGAGTAAACCACATCTCTTTCCTCCGGACCGGCCCCCTTTGAAGATTCCCCCACCTCAAAGACTCTAGACGACACAGACTGGGGACACCCATACACAGGGCAGAACGGCCTTGGCCACGGAGGATACAAAACCCACTGAAAAGGAGGAATGGTAGCCAAAACCCCAAGAGGACCTCCAAACTTCCCAAAATGAGGACCCCACCAATAATCCTTACCAAGGCAGGGGCATCCGAATGCACCACTGCCTGCCGAAGGAGAGAACTTGAAGGAGTACCAGAAGCAACGCTGCCTACAGAAGGGCGCCCAAACTCTGCATGCCCAACACCGCCAGACGAGGCACCATGCTTACCAAACTGATAGTCCTCAAAACCCGACCTCACCAAGACAGAGCCAGCCGACGGAACTGCCTGCTGATGGATGAGCCCTAAACCGGAAGAACATAAGTCCACAGAAGACTGCGCCCTAGAAGGAAAATCACTCAGAAGCACCGGAGGAAGCAACACCAGCGCCAACAAAAATCAAATTCTAAATCAAAACTATACACTTACAACTGTTTGGCAAACTTTTGCAAACACTTTTCGCTTTTTAAACACTGAAAAACACTTTTAAGACAATAGTTATCTAGACGAGTTTTTAGATGTAGCTTCCACTACTAATACTCATTTCAAAACAAAACACATAATATTTTTCAGAAAAAAAAAATACAAAACATTTTTTATAAAATTTCCCCCACATTCAAAGAAGTTTTTGTTTTAAAAACTCATGCTCACTTTTTTAGAAGTGGAGCTGACCTTTTTACTTACAAAAAAATTAAATAAAAAATAAAAGTGGAGGCCGCCCCTTCACTAGAGGTTGGTCTTCCTTACACACCTCCAGAGTCCACCCTCTCCACCACCGCAGAAGGTGGCAGGGTTGGAACTCCACACCCTCACCATCGTCTGTAATGATGGTGACCCACGCCCAAGAGAGTGGGGTGGAGTGTGGAGACCATCCCCTTCGCACCTCTCACAAGGGCGCAGAGGGTGGCAGCCACCACCAATTGGAACCCAACCTCTAGTAAGCCCAATTTTTTTTTTCTTTTTCCCACCTCTCACAAGGGCGCAGAAGGTGGCAGGGTTGGAACTCCACACCCTCACCATCGTTTGTAATGATGGTGACCCACGCCCAAGAGAGGGGGGTGGAGTGTGGAGACCATCCCCTTCGCACCTCTCACAAGGGCGCAGAGGGTGGCAGCCACCACCCATTGGAACCCAACCTCTAGTAAGCCCAATTTTTTTTTTCTTTTTCCCACCTCTCACAAGGGCGCAGAAGGTGGCAGGGTTGGAACTCCACACCCTCACCATCGTCTGTAATGATGGTGACCCACGCCCAAGAGAGGGGGGTGGAGTGTGGAGACCATCCCCTTCGCACCTCTCACAAGGGCGCAGAGGGTGGCAGCCACCACCCATTGGAACCCAACCTCTAGTAAGCCCAATTTTTTTTTCTTTTTCCCACCTCTCACAAGGGCGCAGAAGGTGGCAGGGTTGGAACTCCACACCCTCACCATCGTCTGTAATGATGGTGACCCACGCCCAAGAGAGGGGGGTGGAGTGTGGAGACCATCCCCTTCGCACCTCTCACAAGGGCGCAGAGGGTGGCAGCCACCACCCATTGGAACCCAACCTCTAGTAAGCCCAATTTTTTTTTTCTTTTTTCCCACCTCTCACAAAGGCGCAGAAGGTGGCAGGGTTGGAACTCCACACCCTCACCATCGTCTGTAATGATGGTGACCCACGCCCAAGAGAGGGGGGTGGAGTGTGGAGACCATCCCCTTCGCACCTCTCACAAGGGCGCAGAGGGTGGCAGCCACCACCCATTGGAACCCAACCTCTAGTAAGCCCAATTTCTTTTTCTTTTTTCCCACCTCTCACAAGGGCGCAGAAGGTGGCAGGGTTGGAACTCCACACCCTCACCATCGTCTGTAATGATGGTGACCCACGCCCAAGAGAGGGGGTGGAGTGTGGAGACCATCCCCTTCGCACCTCTCACAAGGGCGCAGAGGGTGGCAGCCACCACCCATTGGAACCCAACCTCTAGTAAGCCCAATTTTTTTTTCTTTTCCTTTTCCTTTTCCTTTTCTTTTTTTCTTCTTTTTTTTTTGTTTTTCTTTTTTTGCTTTTTGTTTTATGTTTTGAAAAAAAAAAATTGTTAAGTAAAATAATTGAAAAATTAAATCAAAACGCTTTCAAATTTTTTTTCCTTTCAGAAACAGTTTTCATTTATCTAAATGAATTTCAGATATGGACTCCACAGACAATACTTTCTCATAGACAACACTTTCCAATACAAAATTGAAAGCACTTTTGGAAAATATTTAGATAAACATTTCAATGCAGCAAGCAATGGTTATTCAACGCAACCACCCAACAAAAATATTTTTAGATAAACAATTCGATGCAGAATTCAAGCTTGAATTAAAAATCAGCACTGCCATAATGCATTTGGTAATGACAATTACATGTAGGAAAATTCTGGAATTGACTAACTCAAAATTGGAGGCTTTCATTTCCACATAATAAAGAATTCAAATATAAAGTTCACGATTTTCCAACTCCAACCCCTTTTCGGCACCCAAGCACAGCTGGTCAGAGTCCAAAACTAAACATCTACAATTCATATGAACCAACCAAATTTTCACACTCAAAACCATCACTTCTCAAACACCGACATAAATTTACACCTAAAATTACAAAAAGTCCAAAACAAACTAAAAAAAAATTGACCTTAATCCTCATTGCCAAGGGAAAACCCAAAGAAATCCACATCAAAATTCTTAGAAAAACAAAACACTCACTGTAACCCCAGGATTCAGCGAATTACGGTCGAGGCGCTGTCGATCAACGTCGACGTCTCCGCTCCGGTATGTGAAGAACCAGTAGGCGACGATCACGAAGAGCGAGGCGGCCACCGTAACCTGGATCTCCCACCACGAGGGACCAGAATATCCATCGCCGTCTCGATCATGATCACGTCGAGCCTGAGAACCGAAGGAAATCCCAGAGTCAAAGAGAAACCAGAAAACAAGAAAATGATCAGAAATTGAATGGCTCTAGGGTTTGTTCTAGGGAAGGCTAGGGTCTTGAGGTTTTGGAAGGCCATGGTCCCGGAGACGTTGAATTTTCAAGCAGAAGAGCAAAATTCAGAGTCAAGGCTGGACCGTTGGAAGGGCATGGAGGTTGAAAATTGATTATTGTACGTTAATGACTGGCATGCCCTTGAGGTCGTAACGTAATACCGGCGATACCCTGCTGTGCGTGTGGAAGTTTTGGGGGGACTGTGAGGGGTGGTTTCGGAAGTGAGGTTCTTTTTCTTTTGAGAATCATGAGTTGAACGTGAGTAGAGAAGCGCGTGCGAAGATCTGACACATTCAACTCCCTGTTGATCGTGGAAGTTAATGAGTGTGTGTGAGTCTGAGGGGGGAAGAAAATAATCGTTGGAAGTGGTGTTATGACTGAATGCCCCTATCATTGACAGGAAAAGATTACAATATAATAATTACGTACTTAGTTGTAGGGATAAGATTTCTCCTCCGAATAAAAGCAAAAAATTAAAGAGCTTTTGAGAAATAAAGCGTACTAATTAATTCTCATCGAAGTTTCAGTCGAGTGGGAAGGCAAACTTGATGAGGATATATTTTAAGGAGGGGTACTGTTGGCTCAAATGGCAATGACAAATTAAAGGGTTGAACAACTTCTACTTTTTTTAACTTTTTTTCTTTTAACTTTATGCATTAGCTGGCAACACAATTCTAGTGGATGAGATCTAAATTTCCACTGCTACATCTTTGTTTCCAATTATAACGGTTTTGACTGAGTTTTGCAAAGCTTTTTCTTGTTCTTTGTATGAATAGTTGGCTACGTATAAGGGCATCTCTAAGCAGGAGAGCTACTTTAACTAATAAGTTAAATTTGGATATTTTTTTTCTCTTTTTCTTCCTCCAATAGAGTAGCTATTCTAATTTTTTTGCTAATTTCATGACCAGTAACTCTTCACATATCTACTATTTTTTTATTTTTTTTTTCTCTTCCTTCTTTCTCTCACTCCTCTCTCGCCCTCTCTCTCGCCCACTAGAGAAGACGAGGTCCGACGCCGACGCCGACGCCGCTCCTCTAAATAGGCACCGGTCTCCTCTCTCTGGGCCGACGCCGAGATCCGACGATCCTCCCAAAGCTCCGGCGCCGAACGAGGCCGTCCTTGACGATCCAGATGTCGACGTCGTCTACATGCCCCTGCCCACGACCTCCACGCACGCAGGGCCATTCTCGTTGCCAGAAGAAGCAACGCCTGCTGGTCGAGAAGCCACCATCGATCGCACCGTTCTAGGTCTTAAGTGTGGGTGGGCAAGTGGAGGTAGAAGTTGAGGGATTTAAGGAAGGCCCGGTAGGTGTAGACGTGGAGGCAATCGATGAGCTCGTCTTCGTCGACACCAAGCCCGACAAGCTTCGCGGCGAGATGCTCAACCTCCAGCACGCCGTTGCCTTCTTCCCCCACACCAAAATCCACGCCTCCATCGACTACGCCGTCACCGTCGGATCCGATCTCTGCATCGTCACTGCCAGAGATGGGTTGGGGTTGGGGTTGGGGGAGAGTGAGAGGGAGAAGTGAAAAAAAAATAATAAATAAAGAAAAAGATTAAAAAACAATATTTTAAGAAAATGAAGAGTGGAATAGAGATTATTGTTGGAATTTTTTAACATAGCCAGTGGTTAAAGTAGAAATTGGTACTTTTTGAGTAGTTATTTTAACTCCAACAGCTAGAAATGGCCAAATATGGGAGCGCCCAAGACAAAGACCTCGTGCGGCCAAGACAGCATAGCAACTACTTTCGGCCAGCTTAACCCTCAGCTGAACCCCAAAGAGCAGGACCGGATAACGAAATTATCCCAACTCTCCAAAATATGAACCTCCTAATATTCCAACAGAATTTCAAGTTGAGATGTAGCACCACTAAACACCACAGACCCAAATCACATAACCTCCTCATCACAGCCACATTGAGCTGCCTTTGGGGCATATATAATCCAGAGGCTAATGAGAGAGATTGTGAAAGTAGTACGAGAAACCATACTGAGGGACCGGTCCACCATCGCCCCAACAAAGACTCCAAGCTCAAGCAGCGATACACCCAACGGAAGGGAACACCAAACGAGATTATGTGTCGGCCTTCCCAGTCACATTGAAGGACGACGTACCCACGATATACCTTCAACTGAGTTCATCAACTTCAACTGAGTTCGATTGGGCCCTTTGCCAACTTGGGTAAGCAATTCATTACCTAGTTCATCGGCGGGAGTAAGAAGTAGCAGAGACCAACGATATACCTTCTCACCATTAATTAATGAGGTGAGATTGAGTCCCTCAAGGACTTCATGACCCACTTTAACTGGGAAATGCGATTACAAATCTCATCCCTGTAAAGCGATTTGAGGTCATATTGTAGGTATTTGCACCAACATGAGTTCGATATAGACTTCACCCTCGAACGGCAATAAAGGCCCAAGTAGTCGCCGACTTCATCACCAAGTTCACTGAAGGAGAAGAGGATCCACAAGATGAAGAAGGGTCGAACAGCCCAGTACGTGGGTAGTGGATGTCGACAGGTTTTCAACTAGTCCAACAAAGGAGGAGGCTTAGTCCTTACTTCCCCCAACGGCATAACAATGGAATGTGCTATTCGATTCAGCTTCAAAGCCACTAACAACGATGCAGACATGAAGCCCTCTTGGCAGGGTTGTCGATGGCAAAGAATTGGGAGCATAGGCGGTCAATATCAGAAGTGATTCAAAGCTAGTCGTCAGCCAACTTATAGGGAAATTTGAAGCAAAACGGGATAAGATCAAAGTAATACCTTAAGAAGGCTTTGGAAATCAAATACCACTTTACTAAATTTCAAATACAATACATCCCGAGAGAAGAAAATAGCCGAGCTAGCTAGCTGGCCAACCTAGAAACGGCTCCCAACGAGGATCTGGGGAGCAAGGCTATCCCCATCAAACTACTCCGTACTTCTCCCATAGCTAGAGCCAAGAAGACAGTCAACTAGATTGACAATGAAGTTGGGTGAGCAAAGCCATCATTGATTACTTAAGCAAGGGGGAATTGCCCGATGACATGAAGGAAGCAAAGAATGTGAAATGTCAGGCAGCAAAATACATCATGGATGGGAAAATACTCTACAAGCGGAGCTTCATCCACCCCTACTATGATGTGTTTCAAAAGCCGAGGCACAATATGTCCTGCAAGAGATCCGTGAAGTTGTATGTATGAACCCTTATGGGCTTGTATGCTAGCTCGAAAGCTAGGCCCTTCGGGCGGGATACCACTGGCCCTCAATGGTGAATAACTCATAAGAGATAGTATAGAAATTCCAAAGATGCCGAGAGTCCTCTAATATGCTACATTGCCCACCTTAAGAGCTAACGTCGTTGCCTCTCTCTGACCATTCGCACAGTGGGGAGTTGACATAGTTGGACCCCTCCCGCCAAGAAAGGGGAAGGTCAAGTTCATAGGG
>JAJPGS010001841.1:0-31600 GCA_028654335.1 Alnus rubra | reverse complement strand
AAGAATAAATAGAAAAATAAAATGAGAGCGGAACGAAGAGAATGAGACACAAACGATTTTATGTAGTTCGGTATATGACTTACGTCCATAGGATAAAGTTCTAAGGGCTACATTGTGTTCTTATTTAATTAATCATTTGATTGTATACAAGACTCTATTTATAAAGAAAAAAAGTCTTAACAACAATAAATTTCATTTACACAAATCATCTTATAACTCTTGTCTCTTGAGTTCTTGTAACTTTTGTTTTTTGAATGCTTGTAACTCTATCTTGTCTTAATAATTCTAGCAATGACCAGATATTCTGGCATATGGAGGAAAAGATGGAAGAGTCTAGCAGCATCACAGATTGAAGAATACCACCTCAAAAGACTCAAAAGTTCAAAGGTGAACTTTTTTCTTCATGGACAATGTGAGAAAGGTACGGATGGATGAAGTAACAAGTCACAAACGCAAGGTCAGATGGAAGTAGGCCTGACAATTTTTGACACGATCCACAAACCCGACACGAAAATATAATGTTTGGGTTTGGCATTATTTGGTTTATAATCGTGTTTGGCGGGTCAACTCGCGGGTGACCCGCTAGACACGATTATAACACGATTTAACTTTTTTTTTTTTTTTTTTTTTAAAGTCTTTAGGCCCAACTGTCCAAAGGACCAAAACCCTAGCCACATCTTCTTTTCACTTCACCGTCTTCACGCAACAAGTAGTAACTCCAGTAAGCACGCGGCACGCCTCCTCCTTCGTAAGACTGGTAACTAGTAAGAGTCGATGACCTTCTCTCTCTTCTCCAGCCAGATTGTCAAATTCTTCTCTTTGGGGCTTTTCCGGTTTTCCTGATCTTGAGCCTTTTTGGTTTTGGGAGTCTTGGGACTAATCTTGGTGTAGAGGTAAATCTCCTCTGCATCATACACTTGGTTGCGGGACCATTGGCCATCGATCGATTCGACTCATCGAGCATACTTGCATCTATAAAGGCTGAAGCGGCCATGGATAATGGATGCGTATTGCGAAGGCCGAGAATAAACAGGTTCGACAAGTTCGTGTCGGGTGACCTGAGTAATAAGTGGATTGTGTTCGAGTTACAGATTTAGACCCGATTAATAATCAAATTAAATTCGTATTAAATCTGTTTACATAATCGGATCAATCGAATTGACACAAACCCGACTCATGAACTTAAATTGTTGGCCATGATCAGGATAAAGCCTGCTCTGATACCAACTGACGTAGCGGAAGACTAAGGTAATTAATCAAAGAACAGCGTCTTCGATTCTGCAAGGAGAAGCGTCTTCGTCTTCTACCCCAAAAGATAAAACAAGCCCGCAGGCTAAAAGAAAGATAAAACTCCGCAGAGTATTTGAGAGAGAATTCTCTGATTTTATAACAATTCAATTGATTGAGTTTTTACATAATAAGCAAGCCTATTTATAGGAGAGAAATACTTGTAGAGAAAGTAATCCTAATCCTAATAGTAATAGTAAACCTTATTCTAATAACAATAGTAAACCTTATCCTAGTAAAAGTAAACCTTATTTTAAAAGGAAATCAAATAAATAAAAACTATATATTAGGGATCTTCTAGAAACTTCTAGGGACATTCATGTGCTACATCAGTCTCCCCTTCTTGAAAAGAACTCGTCCTCGAGTTAAATTCCGACTTCGCTTGAGGGAAATATTGAAAAATGTCTGCCACGTTGAATGTTGAAGATATCGCCAAGTCCTCGGGAAGGTCAACGACATATGCATTATCGTTAATCTTTTTAAGTATTTTTCATGGACCGTACTTCTTATTCCTCAGCTTTCCAGAAACACCAGTCGGTAATCGCCCCTTGCGTAGATATACCATCACAAGATCTCCTTCTTGAAAAATCTTTGATCGTCGACCCTTGTCTGCTGTTGCCTTGTACTTAGCATAGGATTTTTCTAGATGCTAACGAACTCCCTCTTGGGTAGCTTTCACCTGCTCTGCTAAATGCTCCGCTGCCACACTTACTCCTGGTAACTTAGGTAAAGCTACCAGATCTACTGCAAGTCTTGGAGTTCTCCCATAGACGACTTCGAATGGTGCCTTCCCCGTAGATCGATTCACCATGTTGTTGTAGGCAAACTTAGCCTGAGCTAAAGCTAGGTCCCACTGCTTCGGTTTGTCGCCTGCAATACAACGAAGTAAATTACCTAGGGTTCGATTAACAACTTCTGTCTGCCCGTCCGTCTGAGGATGACTTGTGCTACTAAAATTCAATGCTGTGTCGAACCGCCTCCATAATGTTCGCCAAAAGTGAGACAAGAACTTGGTGTCTCGGTCAGAAGTGATAGACTTTGGAATCCCATGCAATCGAACCACCTCTCGAAAAAATAGATTGGCCACTTGAACAGCATCAGATGTTTTCTTGCAAGCAACAAAGTGAGCCATTTTGGAAAATCTATCCACAATTACTATTATAGAATCTGCTCCTCGTTGGGTTCTCGGGAGACCCAATACAAAATCCATAGATACATCTTCCCATGGTGCTTCCGGTATTGGTAGAGGCATGCATAATCCCGTATTTTGAGTTTGTCCCTTGGCGACCTGACAAGTCTGGCATCGTCGAACAAAATTACCTACTTCTTTCTTCAGTTGCGGCCAGTAACGCTCTTCGACCAGAGCAACAGTCTTGTCTCTTCCCAGATGACCACCCAAGCCTTCAGCATGTAATTCTCGGATTATTTGTTCTCGTAAGGAACTCCTTGGAATGCATAGCCGATTCCCATGAAATAAATACTCCTCCTGAATGTGTATCTCGGAAACTGGTTGCCCCGCCTTGCAACGCTTCCAAGTCTCACCAAAATCCTCATCTTCCTCATATAACTCCTTTAGGCACTCAAATCCAGTCACTTCAGCTTTCATGGTTATCAGCAAGGTAGCTCGACGGCTCAAAGCATTAGCTACACGATTCAGTTTGCCCGACTTATGCTTGAGAGAAAAAGTGAACCGTTGGATATAAGAAACCCACCGAGCATGCATCCGATTTAGATTCTTTTGACTATTGATGAACTTTTATGCTTGATGATCGGTATAGAGGACAAACTCTCGTTGGATTTGGTAGTGCTCCCACACCTTGAGCGCTCTTAAGACAGCATAAAGCTCCAACTCATATGTTGACCACTTTTGTCTTGCTTCTCCGAGCTTTTCACTAAAAAATTCCACAGGCTTCCCTTCTTGAGATAACACAGCTCCTATCCCGACAATTGATGCATCGCACTCAATTTCAAACAGCTTGTCAAAGTCGGGTAAGGCAAGTACAGGTGCCGTGCATAGTTTTTCTTTGATGATTGAGAAACTTCGCTCAGCTTCGTCACCCCAGTTGAATTTTCCTTTCTTCATACACTCAGTGATTGGTGCTACAATACTGCTGAAATTCCGAACGAACCTTCTATAGAAAGTTGCTAACCCATGGAAACTTCTTACTTCTCCCACTGTCTTGGGCGTAGGCCATTCTCTGATGGCTCTCACCTTTTCTTCATCCACTCTGATTCCATCGGCACTAACCACAAATCCGAGGAAGACTAATTGATCCATCATGAAGCTACACTTCTTTAAGTTGATAAACAACTTATTTTCACGGAGGACCTCCAATACTTTCCTCACATGATCCATGTGATTCACCGGGTTGCGACTATAGATAAGAATATCATCGAAATAGACAACAATAAAATTTTCGATAAAAGGTTTCAATACCTGATTCATGAGTCGCATGAAAGTGCTTGGTGCATTTGAAAGACCGAAAGGCATCACCATCCACTCGTAAAGCCCCTCTTTAGTCTTAAACGCAGTTTTCCATTCATCTCCCGGTCGTATACGGATTTGGTGATATCCACTCCTCAAGTCAATCTTCGAAAAAATCTTAGCCCCAGATAGCATATCAAACATGTCACTTATTCGGGAATTGGAAATCGATACTTGATCGTGATCTTGTTTATTGCCCGGCTATCCACACACATTCGCCAACTTCCATCTTTCTTCGGTACAAGTAGGGCCGGTACTGCGCATGGACTCATATTCTCGCGCAGATGTCCCTTCTGAATTAACCCATCTACCTGCTCTTGCAAAATAGCATTCTCCTTTGGGCTCATTCGATAGTGTGGCAAGTTTGGGAGACTTGCTCCTGGCACTAAGTCAATACAGTGCTGGATATCTCTCATGGGTGGCAGGCCTTCGGGCATCTCTTCAGGCATGATGTCTCGAAATTCTTCTAATATCGGTTGCATTATCTTGGGAACTTCTTGTGAGACGGAATTCGGCGTTCCCTTAGTCACCAATGCTACGATGTCTCGGCATCCTTAAACTTCTTCTATAAATTCTGAACCAGTGGATAGGAGGACAGGCTACCCTTGGAATGAGTTGAATTTCGACTTCTTGTAAGGGTCGAAATATTATCTTCCGACCATCCCGAAAGATAATGTAAACATTAGCCCTTCCTTGGTGCTGGGCATCCACATCAAATGCCAAGGTCTTCCCAGGATTAAGTGGCATGCGTCCATCTCCACTACATCACATAAAATAGAATCTGAGTAATGTTTACCGATTGAGAATGTGAAACGAACTTCTCTCGTTACTAGTGTCTCGGTTCCTCGCTTGATCCATCCGATCTTGTATGGAGCAGGGTGCTTCTCAGTTTTCAAACCCAACTTCGATACCATCTCCTTTGACACTACATTCTCCCCACTACCACCATCAATAATCACATCACATACCCTTGGTTGACTGTGCAGCGAGTACGAAAAATCTTGTGCCTTTGGGATTGATCTTCTTGCCTCGGGGTCAAGAGTAAACGTTGAATTACTAAGGATCGGGAAAGTGGGATTCCCTCATCAGCGTCAGCCAACTCCTCTTCCTCATATTCGGGTGTATCATCATCTCCATGCTCGGATCCTCGTTTGGCTCAGGTTCGATCAAGTTTACCATCTGTCTCCGGGGACATTGATGAGATCTATGTCCTGGTTGGTTGCATTTGAAACATTTTCTGGATCGGGCCGTGCGTATGGATTGTGGATGTTGTCCGGGATGTTTGAACTGCTACTGGCTCCTTTTCCCGTGGAAGTCACTGGTTGACTTGGTGTGACCGTCGGAACTAGAGATTGCTTTCCCCGACCTTGTGTTGCTCTCGTTGAATCGCTCGGGTTTCGCTCCCAAGTTGGTGCTCTAGGCCGCTCCAATTGCTTCTCGGCTCGAGTTGCCAAGCTAACTGCCTCGTTCAAAGTAAAGACAGGATGCATAGAGACTTTATCTTGTATTGCTACACGCAGTCCACCAATAAACCTTGCAACTTGCTGATCTTCTGTCTCCATGAGATCATTCCGGGCGGATAGGCGATAGAAATCATCAACATACGCCTGAATGGTTCGACCTCCTTGTCGACATTCTTGATATTGCTGGAATAGTCGTTGCTCAAAATCCGGTGGTAAAAACCGTGCTTTGAGTAGCCGCTTCATCTTCAACCATGAAGTTACCGGTCCCTTCCCTTGTCGAGCACGAGAAATCTGTAATTTCTCCCACCAAGCAGAAGCTCCTCCCTTGAATTTGTATGCCACTAATTTCACCTTGCGATCTTCGCGAATATTCATGTAATCAAAGAACCTCTCTACCTCTGTCACCCAATCTAGGAAATCTTCAATTTGAAGATGCCCGTTGAATGATGGGAGATCAATCTTCATTCGGTATTCATGGGATTCCTCCCTACCGTGATCCTGACGTCTGGGTTGCTCTCCATAAGCATCCCGGTGGCCAGCACCTTCATAGACATTCCCCATATGGCCAGCTCCACCGCGCTCATAACCTCTGAAGCCTGCGCCGCCGCCATGACCGGCGCGCCTATGTCCTTCACCTCGTCGATCTACTCCATCGTTCTGTCCGAACACCCCTTCAGCGAAGTCTTCATCGTCACTAAAATCCTCATAGACCGGTGGTCGGTTTATGGGTGCAAGTTGTCGGTGAAGAATAGGCCTCACTCGAATCCCATCGTCATCATGGGCATCATTGTCCCTATGATTACGATTAGGACCCATGTGCATGCGCTCCATCATCTCTCGCATCTGGCGCATCTCTTCTCGCATTGTTTGCTGGAACTCTTGGAATTCGGCTTTCCAAGGAGCCTCCCTGTCATGATCAGCGTCGTTAGGGGGATTGTCACCGTTGCGTTGTTGGCCATGATCAGGATAAAGCCTGCTCTGATACCAACTGACGTAGCGGAAGACTAAGGTAATTAATCAAAGAACAGCGTCTTCGATTCTGCAAGGAGAAGCGTCTTCGTCTTCTACCCCAAAAGATAAAACAAGCCCGCAGGCTAAAAGAAAGATAAAACTCCGCAGAGTATTTGAGAGAGAATTCTCTGATTTTATAACAATTCAATTGATTGAGTTTTTACATAATAAGCAAGCCTATTTATAGGAGAGAAATACTTGTAGAGAAAGTAATCCTAATCCTAATAGTAATAGTAAACCTTATTCTAATAACAATAGTAAACCTTATCCTAGTAGTAAAAGTAAACCTTATTTTAAAAGGAAATCAAATAAATAAAAACTATTTATTAGGGATCTTCTAGAAACTTCTAGGGACCTTCATGTGCTACATCAATATAAGACTCAGGGAAGGATTGTATTAGGTATGAAAATAATTATTTAGTAAAATATGTTTTGGAGATTAACTATTTTCAAATCAGCCATTGGAGTTCTTAAGCTTCTCAAATTGCCCTTCCTTATTCATCATCCATTTTTTACATTCAATTATCATGCATTATCCATTCCAATTTCATATTCATTTTCATCCATATCCTAGAAATTAAAAAATTCATTACAGATCCATATCAGCAAGTCAGCGACTAGGATATAAAAGCTCGTCAAAGTCTTTATGATTTGATACCCAGGATCTATATCAGCAAGTCAGCAACTATGATTTGCATCTCATATTTTAGATTTTCCAGAAGCAACACTTAGATGAAGTGTTCAGCAACTAGGCTTCTTATGGTACAGCATTGTGAATGAAAACATTTAACATAAAATGGTATTTGGGACACTCCAAGGATTAAGTTAGCATTTATCAAAAAAAAAAAAAAGGATTAAGTTAGCATGCTATTTGGACTGAAATAAGATAAAAGGTAGGCTTTTTTTGAGGGACTCAAATTCCATTTCACTTGATGACTTGCTACCCTTTAATAGGGTTTTCAATCATTGATTCATTATAGCACTCTACAAAGTTGGAAAAACAGAATCTCAATGGAATATTGGAGTCCTAAATATCATGGGATCTGTGTCCCTTCTCAAGGGGATTTTGTAGTTATTATCTATATAGTAGTTGTATTTGATTAGAATTTTTCATATATATCATATTATTTGTCGTATTAATGTAGTCTTTCATAAGAGAAATTCTATGATCATTTTTTCTATTTTATTGACGTAGCATTGTTAATCTACCTTTAGATCAATTTAATTAAAAAAATAAAATAAAATTCAAAGGTGAGTTGATAATTGCATATCAGAAGAGAATGATAGAAAAATGACTAGAAAATACAAAATAGCATCTATCTTTTCGTAACGAGTAGCTGATTTATTTTTCTTTGACCGTTTGATTAAGTTCCATGCAAGGCAGTTTGAGTTGGAGCTAAGGGGATTTTATCCTCAACATTCTTAATGATAAATTGCAATGAAACATGCAGCTCTTTCACTTTCTGAGTGCATTATAGTTTGTCAAGTATTTGCGTTAATGAAAGTGTAGTGCAGATGATAACTGCCTATTTGAGAAGTAATAGTATTAATTAGAATATGGTTAAGGTGGAAATGCAGGTTACGGATTCTTTGAATCACTTACAGTATTCTTCTTTCTCCCTGTATTTCCCTTCTCCTATTGCTTCAATCAATAGAGCTCCTTGAAGTAATTACTTGAAAGGTTAACTACCTTTTAATAAAAGAAGTAACATTAACAAGCTAGATCGATCAGTCAATGCTCTTATAAAATCTGAAACTTCTTAGGATCTTCGGCTCCCTGTTTTGGCGTAAAATATTCTTTAAAAAATGTTTTCTATATTTTTCCTGGTGATTTGAGGGACCCAAAATATTTTTGGTTCAACAAAAAAATAAAAAATCTTCTTTAGTTTTGAAAAATTGTTTCTTTTTTAAATTTCCTAAACCCTTTTATGAATTTAAGCTTCTCCTTCTCAGACCGTTGGAGTTCGCCGAAAGTCGCCGACTATTTTCCGTACAAGTTAAAGGCCGAAAAAATTATTTTTGAGGAATTTATTAATTTTTTTTTTTCAAATATTTTCCGACAATAAACATTTTAATAATTTTACGTTGAAATTAATAGAGCCTTCCAACATTATTTAGGTCGACTTCCTGATCTTATAATCCTGTGTTTTTTTGTCAGATATGCCCAATTTGCAAAACACATGTATCTGGCAAAATCCAATTGCCAGATCCAAGGACCAAGTCCAAAGCAAAACGCAGATAATCCAATAGTAAATTTTAATAAAATTCAAATTCAAATAATAATAATATTACAGAATGAATAAGATTTTATTTCAATTGCACAAAATTCCAGTATTAATTCCGTTGTCCATTAATGCATCCTTTGGTTACTTGAAAAACAATACAAAGAGGAAAAAGCAAAAATAAAAATAAAAAGGAGTAGAAAAACAAAACAAAAGTGGCAAACCAATTAATATTGCAAAATAAAGTTGCACACCTCCCTCTAATATACATGACTTCACAGATTGTCCATCTTAGAAAAGACAATAAACAACACATTAGCAATTTGCACCAGCCTTTTGAACCATCTGCAAGCATCAAAGATGGAGAAATATTCATTAGAGCAGAACTTCGTACTCCTATAAATATTCATTAAAGAGAGATGGAGAAATAATCCCATCCACTTCTCTTCTCCTAGAAAATTTTATGAATGAACATTAAAAATCCAATATTGAATATGATAATTAATGGTCCATATATAGTATGGTTGCGGACACAACATGGATGCCTACATTATCAACAGATCAAAATCTAGTTACGTACCTGTACCTACTTTTGGAGGAGGGGCATCTTAACAAACACCTACGATCCTGTTGTGCAAACACAACAATAATAACAACGTTTAGCAATATGCAAAAAGAAATGATGTGACAATAAGCTGAACTTTGGATTTGTTTTTTGAAACTTGCCTTGCATCAAACAAAACTCAAATTCACTGATTCTCATCTTCTGGTTCATTGATGTGCCTATGATCAATCACAACGCAAGGGATATGGGCTATCTTGAACCACTCTGGTCCTTGATCTTTCTTGCAACGTTCTTTCAATAGAGGACATTTCCAGATATAAAGATGCAGGAGTGAGGGAGAAAACCCATTCTCTGGAAAGGACGTGAGCTTTTCACAATTATAGATAACCAAATGTTTAAGAGAGGCAAGGTCTTGAAAGCCTTTAGAAGATAAGCATTTCAAATTCGGGAAGTTTTCAATGGAGAGGCGGGTTAGAGAAGTAGGTAGCACCATCTCTGGGAAGGACACCAGATTCGAAGACCCACCGAAAATTTCAAGTTCTTTAAGAGAGGTAAGCTTGTACAATCCCCACTCAAAAAAGGTATCATTAAACAAAACCATATCACTGATAGAAAGTGATGTTAGGTTGGTGGGAAAACCTACTTTCGAAAAGGATACACTAATGCTTGGACATTTTGTAATCGTCAATTCTTGAAGAGAGGTGAGGTTTAGTATGCACTTGGGTAGGACCTGCATTTGCTCACATTCGCCTATCCTAAGCAATCTCAAGTTGGTAGGGAGCAAACCTTTGTCAGGGAAGGAAACAAGAGTTTGACAATCGTAAATAAAAATCTTATCTAGATGGCTGAGGCTCTGTATCCCCATCGGTAAGGATTTAAGATTCTCACAAGATTTGATACGAATGACTTCAAGAGACGAGTTGTGATGGAAGCTCTTTGCTATTGACTCCAGCTTCTTACAATTCAAGATTTCGAGTTCTTTAAGAGTTGCAGGTAATTCTTCAGTTGACGTTAAGGATATGAGGAATGGACAATCAACAATATACAAAAACTCAAGAAGAGATGAGTTGCTACTGCAACTATTGACATAATCTCCATCCATCAAATTCAGCATATTACAATCTTCTATCCTTAGTCGCTTTAGAGTTGTAGGTAGTTGGCATATTGCAAAGTACGTCAGTGAAGTACAACTACTAATATGCATATACTCAACATACGTCATTGGCTTGGGTAAAGATTTCAGGACCTTGCAATTTTTTATCTCGATTTCTCTGAGTTTAGATGGCAAACCCAGTTGTAGTTGCTCTTCCACTTCCTTTGCCACCAAAGAAACTAGTTTGGAACAATTAGAAATCCTCAGATGACGAAGACATGTTAGATTTTGTAGCAATCCCACGTCATTTGACCACAAAGGTGCAAGCTCCTCACAAGTTTTAATCGTCAAATCTTCCACGTTTGTCAAGTCTTCCATAATTAACCCTTCTATTCGACATGTGAATTCTGAAATTGTTGAAAGAGACGAGAAGCATAGTGACCCAAATTCAACCTTACCTCTATGCACCACCCCTTCAGATCCCTCAATTTCTAGGTTGCAGAACTCTGGAAAGCTAGAAATTGAAACCACCAATTTCCTACATTCATATATCACAATATTTTCTAATAAAGGAAGGTGGTTTGGTAACTTACCCACAAGCTTGGGACACCTTGTAATAGAAAGATTATGCAGTTTTGGGATTTCTCCACAAGGAATCCAGTTCTCCCACTCTTGCATATTCTCAAAATGCAAAGTCTCCAAGGATCTAAAAGGTTGTGAGCAACCATCCCCATAAAAATCACGTCCAATATTTTTCACACTGGCCACACCTTTGATTAAAAGGTGTTTGAGTGACGGTAATTGGCCCACTGATGGCAATGATGTGCACTTTGCACAACTTTCAATCTTCAAACACACCATATTAGAGAATGAGGGAACTTTTAGCCAGGTTGGAAATTCTACACAACCATAGTGTTTGACAGTGAGCTCTTTTAAACCCTTGTGAGGTTGTAGTATGTTAAGTACATCAAATTCACTTGTTCTATCTTGTGACTCATCTAAGTTGCCGCTCCATTCCAATGACAACCCATAGAGATTGCGTTTTTCAATCAACCTAGCTTCCCTCGCATCCTCATGATTAATCACATTTTCCAATCTTGATATACAAAGTGTCTCTCGAAGATGCAACAAAGGCCCTAACTCCTTTATTACCCCGGAACAACCACCTTCTCCCACAACTATATTAGACAATGATTGGAGACAAGTTAATTTACTCATTTGTGGAGGCATTCCTTCTAATGCATATGCTCCTCGAATGTTGAGATGTCGCAGATTGACTAGGTTACCAAACGTTGAAGGTAGTTTCTTTAGATAAGAACAGTTCTCCAATATCAATGTTTGTAGATTGTAGAGAGTGGCTATTGAGTCAGGCAAGCTTCTTATTATAGTCTGAGAAAGATCAAGGAACCGCAGATGCTTCAGATCACCAATTGATTCTGGTAATTCATAAATACAATATCCACTCAAAGAGAGCACCCTTAAGCGTCCTAATTTTGGAAACAATTTAAGAGGAACATTACTAGTCAAGCAACACCCGCCTGGAAGTGGAAGCATAAGAGGCAAGAAGGTTCGTAAACATTTGAGATCATTAAAAACTTCAAACTTTTGAATGCCATCATAGTAATCACCCAGGTAAGATGAATGTCGAGCCTTTGTAGAAGGTTTCCTTCTATTATTATCCCAAACTCTATCCTCCATTTTAAAGCATATATCTCCTGCAACCCATTGAGCCAAATGATTGATGAGGTCATGCATTAGATATTGCGATTCATCCTTGAATGATTGTTGGAAAAATGACCTCGACAGCAAATTGCGAAAATACTCGCTACCCAAATCTTCCATTCGTATTTTCCCTTCTCGTGGTTGAAGTAAACCTTCTGCCATCCATAATAGAACCAAATGCTTCTCCTCAAATAAGTAGTCCTTGGGGAGTACTGAACAATACGCAAAACACCTCTTTAAATGTGAAGGGAGATGATGATAACTCAACATAAGAGCTGGAGCAATTTCACTTTCCACTTCTGGTAAATCCCATATCTTGCTCTTCAATACATCTTCCCACTCATCACGATCTATTTTACTACGCAAGACACCTCCGAGTACTTTTGCTATCAAAGGAGAGCCTTTACACCTTTTAACTATTTCCTCACCAATATCTTTGAGGTTTAGATGTGCACTGAAGTCTCTTGTGCCTAACGCATGATGTGCCAATATAGACAAACAAACATCATTTGACAACTCTTTTAAAGAGAAAGCAGCCGGAATGGTACCTGTCTTTGATGAAACTCCCTTGTTGCGAGTTGTTATGACAATTGTACTTCTCGGAGCCCCTGCTTCCAAAGGAGCACATAGGATACCCCAATCATGGTAGTTCTCATTCCAAAGATCATCTAGAACGACAAAAAACTTCTTCCCTTTCAGTTTCTCCTTTAGTTTGTTTTGCAGCCAATTTAGATCCTTACCCTCACAGTTTTCGGAGGTGAAAGACTGTAAAATTGTTTTTGTCACCCTAACAGCATCAAAATTTTCAGAAACACAAGCCCATGCCTTCACATCAAAAAAGCTCTCAACTTTTTCATCATTGTACACAAGCTGGGCAAGAGTTGTCTTTCCTATGCCCCCCATACCAATTATAGGAATCACAGAGAGTTGTGCATCCCCAGCTTTTTCACCCAGCACAAATTCAAGTAGAGCCTCTTTATCTTTTTCCCTGCCATAAACATGAGCTTCGGCCACTACAGAAGTTGGCGCCAGTATCTCCCTTGTTTTGTATGACCTCCTCCAATCAACATTTTCATTCAATTTGAGATCATCTTTTTGCTTCACCATCTCGTTGAATCGAGCAGTGATTTCCTCCATCTCTGACCCCAGCCTCATGTTGATCTTAATAGCACTTGGTGTGAAACCAGTACAACAGGCAGGGATGAAGTTCCGTACCTTACTTGTGCCGGCATGATTTCCTCCTGTCAGTTTCTGTCGCAAAGCTTCCGTGGCAAACTCATCGAGTACGTCATCCGCATCGTAAGCCAAGTCTCTGAGATCATCCAGCCACCTTTTCACAGCGACGCCATTCTCTTGCTTCTCCTCCGCATCATCAAGCACTGCCTCAATTCTTGGCAGCATTTTGCTCCACTTTTTCAGCTTCTTTTCAAGTCCTTCTTGGCGAGCAAAGTTGAGCAGCTCAGGAGAGGCCAGACGGTCAAACAGGACTCCGAGAAACGCAGAAAGGAGGGCATCTGCCATTGTTTTGGTGATGAATCGGGAAAAAGGATGCAAGGGTGTCTCGTGTGTGAAAGCTTAAGGAGTAGTCTCAAAACTTCTTACTGCAATAATTTCTAATTGCTTTGATGAACATTGGCTTCGTCCCCATGTGCATGTTTTTTTTTTATTTTTTTTTTTGTCTTCTTAGGGCAATAATTTCTAATTGCTCTGATTCTTTGAAGAACATGGGGCTGTTTATGGGGCCTTGCTGGCGTAGTGGCTTCTTTCCCATGCGCATGCTTTATTTGAAGAACACTACTACTGCAGTGATGGACGAGGTGAAAAAAAAAAAAAAAACGGAATGTGGCCAATTGTGCGGTGACAAAATTTTTCTTGGAAAATTTAGTTAAATATATAATATATATTATATGGTACATAGTTTTTTTAAATAGTGTTAAATTTTTTAAAATAAAATTCTATTAAAAAGAACTTTTTTTTTAATATTAAATAACAACACAGTAATTTTATAAATTAAATTGAAAGAAAACTAAATAGAAAATCAGTCAGATTCCACCATGCCAATAACCTTTTATATTTTAGATAAATGATATAAATAAATTTGTATTTTTTTTTTTTTGAAAGAAAGAATGATTCCCGTTAAATCAAAAAGATGAAACTTGCTCAACAAGTACGATAAACCGAATATAAGAAGGGCATTCTTCCACCCACAATTCATCTAACATTTGAGAAATTGCAAACTTAGCTAATGTATGGGTTGCTGTGTTCACAGCTCTGCTTGCGTATTGGATCACTTGTGCGTCCATTTGCATAATTAGCGATATAGAGGATTTGATGGTGAAAAATGATTCATTGATGCTTTTTTCTCTTTTTCTAAAGCAGCATCCATGATAAAATTACCTATTCCTTTTCTTTTAGTTTGAGTTCCTTTTTCTTTTTTCTTTTTTTTAAAAAAAATTAAGGTTTCAACAAATACTTCTTTGAGTTTTGAGAAGTAATTAATCACTTATTGGAATAAACAAGAAAGAACAAACTAGTCCATGCTTCTAAAAAAATTGACAAAATCCGTTAATGTATCACGTTAACAAGAATTAGACGACCAGCTCAAATGACAAATAAATTCTTGAGATAAATAAAAAAGAACAAATTAGTTCTTATTGTTAAAAAAAGTTGACAAAATTCGTTAATTTGTCACAACTACCACCGTGATGTGCCGTTTATCTCCACTCTAACCGTTGCTGCTGTTTGCCGGTTGTGTTTTTGCTTTGAATAATCGTTTTCTTCTCTTTAGATCTGCTCTTATGGACGATCTATAAGATGAAAATTAGTCAGATGTGAGGAGTTATTTCTTACGGTCAGTTTAAATAAATTTTTAGGATATTTGGCTACCCTTGGCTTAAATCTAATCTGCTCGGAGCAGATCTGCTCTTTAACTATTTTTGTACATGAATTAGCAGAAGATGAAAGTCATAGATAATACTTTATTGTAAGAATTTTGTTTGTATTTATGACTTTGTAACCTCATAGCATATGGCTATGATTTTGTAGAGCTTTATGCTTTGTGATGTAAGAGCGTTATGCCCGTAATTTTTTATCAATGAAATACTCAAATCTTTTGTTAAAAAAAAAAAAATGCACTGTCTACAAAATTATTTGAGTACGTTTAAAAACAAAAAAGTCAATTAGGTTGGCTATACACCATAGGTCATTTTTTCTTTTTTCTCTCTTTTTTTTGGGGTTTTTTTTTTTTTTTTTAAACTTTTCTTTTCTTTTTTTTATTAAGCTTAGAAAGACATTAGAAAATGTGTGATAGTTTACAAGTAAGTAAAATTTGCCTGATGTTAATATATTATATCAAAGTCATCTTAGTTGAATATATTTTGGGTATTTATCTCTCCAACAGTTATAAGATTAATAAGAGATATATTTGTATATATCTTGTAAATGTGTAAGAATAAATAGGTTTAACAAGGTACTATATGATTGTTGATGATTGTAAGAAGGTTGAAACAAAATTAAAACTTGGCCATACATAATGCTTTCACTTAAAAAAATAAAAAAATAAATAAAAAATTATGTATTTAATGACATGTTTACAGTAATTAAATTTTTTAACAGGTCATTAATTAATAACGTGTCAAATTTAACACGTCGATAGTAACAAGATTTTGCTGGCATCCACTAAGATTTTGCTGTGATATTTCCAATAGCCTTTAATTTCCATGAATTATTGGAGAGAGACCCTCGTGTCTTGGCTCTTTTTCCCCTCCGATAAAATAACAAGACTTTAGCGTCCCCTTGCACAATTAGCGATAGAGGATTTGATGGTGGAAAGTGACTGACTGATGCTTCTCTCTCTTTTTCTAAAGCAGCGTGATTAAATTATCTATCCCTTTCCTTTTTGTTTGAGTTCTTTTTTATTATTATTATTAAATTAAGGTTTTAACAAATAGTTGTTTGAATTTTAAAAAGTAATTAATCACTTATTGGAATAAATAGAAAAGAACAAATTTTTGAAAGTGATTGATTGATGCTTCTCTCTCTTTTTCTAAAGCAGCGTTCATGATGAAATTACCTATTCCTTTCCTCTCTCTTTTTTTTTTGAGTTCTTTTTTTTCTATTTTCTTTTTAATTTCTATTTTTTATTATTTTAATAAAATTTTAACAAATATTCTAAGTTTTCAAAAATAATTAATCACTTGTTGAAATAAAAAAATAAAAAATAAAAAATAAAAGAAAAAGAAATTAGTCAATAGTATTAAAAAAGTTGATAAAATTCGTTAATATATCAAGTTAACAAGAATTAGACTACCAACCCAAATGACAAATAAATTCTTGAGATAAACAAAAAATAACAAATTAGTTCTTATTGTTAAAAAAGTTGACAAAATTTATTAATGTGTCACATCAACAAGAATTAGGTGACCAACTATTTTTTGTCATTTGGGTTTAGTTCAGCCACCTCCAAATATGCTCTGAGGGGGTGGTTCGGCTGCTTTATTGCTTTTTGCTTACTCTAATTAGTGTTTAATAATTTTTTAAAACTCAGAGAACTTTTTGTCAAAACTCTAAATTATTGGGACAAAAAATACATTTATCTCTTTTTCTTTGTTGTTTTTTTTTTTGGTTTTTTTTTTCTATGGATAATTGCACCATTGGTCCCTGTGGTATGCCATTATTATTTTTTACTCCCTATGGTTTAAAAAGTTCATGGGAAGTCCTTGTGGTAAGCAATAATTACGTTTTGCTCCTTTGGTCGATTTTCCGTCCACCAGTTTGACGGAATCGGTTAACTATACACGTCAGACCCAGTAAAAAATTGACACATGTTCATTTGAATAAAAAAATATAAATTTATTAAAAAATAAATAAATAAACTTATTTTTTTTTTTAAAAAAAAAAAAATGTGGAGGGTGGGCCGGAGTGGCCTTCGGGCCACCCCTGGACCTCTAGGTGTCACCCCTTTGCCACCCCTCCCCATTTTTTTTTCTTTTTTTTTTTAAAAAAATAAATTTATTTATTTATTTTTTAATAAATTTATATTTTTTTATTGAGATTGACAGGTGTCAATTTTTTATTGTGTCTGACGTGTATGGTTAACAGATTTCGTCAAACTGGTGAATGAAAAATCGACCCAGGGAGTAAAACGTAATTATTGCTTACCACAAAGACTTCCCATGAATTTTTTGAACCATAAGGAATGAAAAATAATTATGGCATACCATAGAGATCAATGGTGCAATTATCTCTTTTTTCTAATGCATTGTCTAAAAAATGTATTTTAGTACATTTAAAAAAAAAAAATTATTTCAAAAAAAAAAAAAAAAAACAAACAAAAAAAGTCAATTAGGGTGGTCATGCAATCAACCTTGTTCCACTTAGGGTGGCTACGCATAGTGGGTAGTTTGCTTTTCTGATTTTTATTTTTTTTATTTTTTAATTTCGTTTCGTTTTTAAGCTCAGAAAGACATTAAAAAATGCGTGATAGTTCAAGGGCAAGTAAAATTTGTCCAATCTTAATATATTATATCAAAGTCATCTTAATTAGTTGAATATATTTTGGGTATTTATCTCTCCAACAGTTGATAAGATTAATAAGAGATCCACTTGTATATATCTTGTAAATGTGTAAGAATAAATATGTTTAGCAATGTGCCATATATATGATTGTTGATGATTGTAAGAAGGTTGAAACAAAATTAAAACTTGGCCATGCATAATGCTTTTTCAAGTGTATAGCTTTGATCTGGACCAAACTTTCCTCCATCATAGAAATGCCCACTTTTCCTGAAATATCAGTCACATCATAATATATATAAAGGATCACGTACAGTTGCTGGATAATTGAGATCAACTTCAAATATTTCTTCTTATCAAACAAATGAAAGAACTGATCATCAACCATCTAGAGATATGGCTATGGCTGAGACCAGGTGGAATTGTGGCTAATATCCTTTCAAAATTTTAAAATTATCTTCAAAATTTATGGTTTTTTTTTTTTTTTTTTTTTTTTTTTTTTTTTTTTATATAAAATGTCTCCTCAAAACTAAATTTTTACTCTCAATTTTTTGTTTTTTAAAATTTTGTCTCCTACCCTTAAATGTCTGGTTAGTTCCACCCTTTCCTATGGCTGTGTTGGAGGCGGCCATGGGGTCCTGTACTAGAGGATGGTGACAAATTAAGAGAAGATGGAGAAAATTGACCCATCATGTGGCGTGTGGACACTGGACAGGCCACCTGAAGGAGCACATGGTCGGAGAGATGAAGACCCAAATTAAATATCAAAGCATTTGTTATGAGCATTGCTCAACGGCAAACACTGGCTCATTCAAAATCGCATGTCTAGCTAACAATAATCATTTTACCAGATGGAAATATCAAAGCATTTGTAACCGGTCTTTGAGGTTTAATGTAACCTAAAAAGACACGATTTGAAACGAAAAGCCAATTTATATATATTTACACCACTAAAAAAAATTGGGATTTGGCATTGTTTTTATTCTAGTCGTTTTAGAAAAACAACGCGTACCATAATAGTTAACATCGCTTGTTTCAAATTGAAATGATGTAAATTAATCGTTGTTTTCTTCTAAATGACGATGTTCTTAAAAACTTAATTGTTATATTTTTGTCGTCTATTTTAAACTGACTAGAATAATTATTTTAATTCACGTCGATTAATTTCTAAACGACATTAAGAATTAAAAAAAAAAATGGAGAAAAGTAAAATTTCTCACATTGTACTTGTAGTTTAATTATTAATTAGTCCTTGTAGGGCTAAGTGCCACAATGACCGAATGTTTGTCACTTGTAAGGCGAGAGTCTATACTAAATTGTTACTCCTGTTTGTGTGGTAGTAATCAAATCTGTATCTTTTGGATATGGATATGATGAAAATGAAGTCATTACTGTTACTATTATTAATGGAGAAGATATTATAATTAGTTTCTCTATGATCAACTATACTTGTTCCTTTTAGGGTTCACAAATTTTTTACACCACCTGAAATTATAGTATTAAAGAGGAGATTTTGATTTAGAGTTATTTGCTGTATGTTCTTTCTGCAGAATGTGGTAGAAGCTACTACATTATATGCATCATTAGTTGCCCCTGTTGAAAATTTTCGAGGTTTTATGACTAATTGCAAATGTCAGGACCGAAAGAAATTAAAATCAAATAGAAAAAGAAAGTGAGAGCGGAATAAAGAGAATGAGACACAAAGCATTTTATGTAGTTCGGTATATGACTTACGTCCATAGAATAAAGCTCTAAGGGCTACATTGTGTTCTTATTCAATTGATCATTTGATTGTATACAAGACTCTATTTATAGAGAGAAAAATAAAATTTGAACGTTACACGAATCTTCTATTTTTATATTATATAACAACAAATTTCATTTACATAAATCATCTTATAACTCTTGACCTTTTAAATGCTTGTAACTCTATCTTCTCTTAATATGGAAGTAGGCCTGACAATTTTTTACTGCAATAATTTCTAATTGCTTTGATGAACATTTGCTGATTGTGGGGCCCTTAATTACTGGCTTCGTTCCCATTTCCTGTGTGAAAGCTTTGAAGAACAAGAGCTGTTTATGGGGCCCATGTTGGCTTCTAGTTCTCTCCCATGTGCATGCTTTTTTGTCTGTAATTATTATTTCCAAGTGGACCACAACTACTACAGTGATGGGCGAGAAGAAAAAAAAAAAGGAAAAAAAAAAATAAATAAATAAAGTTCAATTTTGTGAGGACAGACTATTTTTCTTCGAATATCGTTATATATATTATTTTTAATAGTACTCGTTTGGTGTAATTGCAAAGGAGAAGCATCCACTAGGATTTTGCTGTGATGTTTCCAAACAAGAGAGACTCTTTGGCCCTTCTTCCCCTCCGATAAAATAACAAGACTTCTGCGTCCACTTGTACAATTAGCGATAGAGGATTTGATTGTGGAAAGTGATTGTTTGATGCTTTTCTCTCTTTTTCTAAAGCAGCGTCAATGATGAAATTACTTATTCTTTTCCTTTTTGTTTTAGTTTTTTTTTTTTTTTTTTTTAATTTAAAATTTTAACAAATATTCTTTGAGTTTTCAAAAGTAATTAATCACTTGTTGAAATAAACAAAAAGAACAAATTAGTCAATGCTGTTAATAAAGTTGACAAAATTCATTAATGTATCATGTTAACAAGGATTAAGTGACCAACCCAAATGACAAAAAAAATCTTGAGATAAACAAAAAAGAACAAATTAGTTCTTATTATTAAAAAAGTTGATAAAATTCATTAATTTGTAACATCAACGAGAATTAGGCAACCAATCCAAATGACAAATTAATGTGTCATTTGGGGGTGGACTAATTTATTGCTTTTATCTTACTCCAATTAGTGTTTAATAACTTTTTAAAACTCTCAGAACTTTTTGTCAAAACTCCAAATCATTGGGACCAAAAGTACATTTTATCTCTTTGTTTTTTTTTTAAGGTAATGATTGAATATCAAAGCATTTGTTATGATCAAGTACTGCTTAAAGGGAAACATTGACTCATTCAAATTCACATGTCTAACAATAATCATTTTACCAGATTGAAATATCAAAGCATTTGTAACCGGTGTTTGAGGTTTACTGTAACCCAAAAAGACACCTGATTTGAAACGAAAAGCAAATTTATATATGTATACCACTACAAAAAAAAAAAAAAAAAGAAAAAAAAGAAGAAGAAGAAGAAGAAGAAGAAGAGGAAGAAAAGAAAAAGAAGACAGAAAAGGGATCTGGCGTCGTTTTTATTCTAGTTGTTTTAGAAAAACGACGCATACTGTAATAGTTGATGTCACTTATTTCAAAACGACGTAAATTAATTGTTGTTTTCTTCTAAATAATAAGGTTCTTAAAAACTTATTTGTTATATTTTCCTTGTCTATTTTAAACTGTCTAGAATAACTATTTCAATTCATGTCATTTAATTTCTAAACGACATTAAGAATTTAAAAATAAAAAATTGGGGAAAAATAAAATATCTCACATTGTACTTGTCATTGAATTTTTAATTAAATAACAAGTAGTAAATGGTTAGAATCAAATGTATTGTCGTTAAATGTACATGAAAGAACAGACATTTCATTGATAGCTTTCCTAATTGCCTTCTCCACCTTTAAGAACCCCTCCATGAATTTTCTTTATGGTCTTTTGTATTTTAGATTCTATAATTTTCTGTTTTTGTATTGATGCTTTTGTTTGTATTTGTTTATGCTGGTCTATAAGAAAAAAATAATAATAATTAAAACAAAAAAAGTAGCTAAAGATTTTTTTATCTGAAGATTTCTAAACCTCATCAATTTCCTCTGTTCCTTGTAGGGCTAAGTGCCATACTAAATTGTTTCTCCTGTTTTGTGGTAGTAATCAAATCTGTATCTTTGGATATGGATATGATGAAAATGAAGCCATTACTGTTACTATTATTAATGGAGAAAATATTATAATTAGTTTCTCTATGATCCACTATACTTGTTCCTTTTAGGGTTGACAATATTTTTTACACAAACTGAAATTATAGTATTACGGAGGAGATTTTGATTTGGAGTTATTTGTTGTATGTTCTTTAGGCAGAATGTGGTAGAAGCTACTAGATTATATACATCATTAGTTGCCCCGTTGAAAATTTTCTAGGTTTTATGACTAACAGCAAATGTCAAGACTAAAAGACAAGAGAATTAAATAGAAAAATAAAGATAGAATGGAATAAAGAGAAAGAGACACAAAAGATTTAACGTGGTTTAGTATATGATCTACGTCCATAGGATAAAGGCTTAAGGGCTACATTGTGTACGTTCTTATTCAATTGATCATTTGATAGTATACAAGGCTCTATTTATAAAGAAAAAGTCTGAATGTTACACGTTTCTTATACTTTTTATGTTAATAACAATAAATTTCAATTACACAAATCATCTTATAATTCTTATCTCTTGAGTTCTTGTAACTTTTGTCTCTTGAATGGTTATAACGCCTATCTCAATAATTCTAACAAAGACCAGATATTCTCACGTAAGAAGGGAAAAGACAGATGAGGCTAACAACATCGCAGATCGGAGAATATATATCACCTCAAAAGACTTAAAAGTTCAAAGGTAAGCTTTTTTCTTCATGGACAAAGGGAGAAAGAATTGATGAAGTAACAAATCCTTCTGTATTTAATTTAAATGTCCACAGAATATTGAAAACTGCCCCAGGATGTATATGTCCACAGAATGAGAAAACTGCACCAGGATATGTGATTTTCATTAGTTCTTGAAAGCAAAAGACAGGATGTTGGGATTGTCATCACATAAAAATATAGGCATTTGTTGATACATGACTACAGGATATCAAACATTATTGGTTTAGATCATAATAAAGACAAAAAAGTGATTAATGAAATCATGGAGAGAGATCAACGCCATCAAGAACACAAATTAGACGGTGTAGTGCTGGTTGACTGCATCAATGTCCAATCCACGAAGCTTGGCAAATGACTCAACCTTGCCTTTCAGAGTGTGAAGCTCCCTCAACCTGCAAAAAGAAAATAAAGGGAATTAAGAAAGAAGAGCAAAGAAATGAAAAAAATGCATAATGGGGTTAGGAAATAGTGAAACCTTTGTATTGGAGATACTTTATCAGTTTCAGTAGAAGACTAACCTTGCAATCTCTGCACGCATTTTAGCTTCTTCTGCCATAAGACTGATGTCCCTGAAAGTGTGTTTTTCAGAAAACCTTCTCGTTTCAGCAGACTGGAGACGATGTAGTGTTCTCTGCTCTGCTGCCAAAGCAAGCTTCTTTACCAAAGTTCTTTTTGTTAGTAAATGGAATCTGGTAAACACAAATAAATAGGTGGTCATATTAGTATTAATTCTATAGAAGTCACAATAATGGCAAAGTCAGAATGTTAAAGACACCATTAATTATATAGAGAGGAAATTCTGCAGAAGTTTCTTGAGTAAGAAGTTTGCAAATGCTTTATGAAAAAATTCGTGATATTCTAGAAGTTTTAGAGTATTGTCACGTCAGGTGAAACATTTGTATATCCAAATGACACCTGTCCAACCCCAACCAATTTTTATTATTTCAGCAAATTTCCAAGTTCAAGCAGCAGATATTATTGTTGCAACCCGCAAAGATGAGTCCAACACATCACGAAAGGAATAGAAAAGCTTATGAATTATATAGAGATATAAAAAATTAAAAAAAGAAAAAAAGAAAAGAAAAAAAAGAAGAGATATTTGGATTCAATATATAGATGATGCCAACTATATTCTGAAACATTAAAATTGCATGAGGGATGCATAAGCATGAACTAACTGTAAATTAAAACTTGAGACATTTCATGGACAGAATTTATGTTGGTGCAGAGTTATGAGCTTCTACGTTCCGTAATCGTAAAACATTTAGAAAGTTTCAAAGAAAATTTGGAAATTTTGTGCTTGAATCCATGTCCTTCTTCTGTATTTAGCAGTTTAATGTATGTTTCTCCCAGCTAAATCCATTTTGCAGAACAAAAAAAGTTAAAATTCTGTACCAGTTGAGCAATAGCGAAGGCAGTTAATTAGGAGCAAAAACCCAGGTCGTTCCATAAAAGACCAGCCCCTAGAGCGAGTCACAAATATTAATGCCTGGCTGATGGTGCTGACTTGAAGATACACAGCAGATGCCATCATTTCATAACGAGCTTTTTCATCATTTCACGAAAGGTATAAATTGTTAAGAGCAACAATCTCTTATTTCAACTCCTCTGTAAGAGCAAATACAAGAAAAAATAACAGTAAGCATGTGAAAGACCATCTATAAGATTTGTGAAAGACCACCATCCAGCCAATCTTTCGCTGCCCTCTCAGTATTCTGCTTCTCATCAGCATCATCAAGGACTGCCTCAATTCTTTTCAATGTTTTGCTCCAAATTAGCGAGCAAAGTTCAGCAATTCTAGAGATGCCAGTCGGTCAAACAACACATGGAGGAACGCAGCAAGGAAGAGCTCTCCCACTACCATCGTCTCTGTGGCAGAAAGATATGAATCAGGATCTCAGAAGCAGAATTCAACGAAGAAATTTCTAACATTAACACTATCTCAAATTGAAATACTATTCTCTCTCTTCATATATGTATATATATATTTATATATATGAGCATCCTTTCTAGTACTATATGGGGTTTAAGCTACCTGAGATACACAAATCCAACAACAATAAGAAAATCGACAGAATTATTACCCCCCCAAAAAAAAAAAATAGCCAGAATTAGATGGAATAAAGTAACTTGTTGGAGTTGCATACATACTAGAGAGAGACGTTCAAGAAAAAAACTGAGATCTTGAGACTTGAGAAAATGATCTAATTGGCCAAATTTCTCTTGCAAAAGCTCCCTTTTATCACATCATTTTACATATATTCATGAGTTACTTTCCAACAATTAAAATAACAAATATTAATCGGGGTAAAGAGTAGCATTACTCTATTCATAAATAAAGTAAAATGCTACAACACTATTATTTCATTATGTTTACAGGATAACTGCCAATGCATTATTAAATTTTTTTTTTTAATAAAATTTAATCTAAGCATAATGAAATAGTGGTGTGGTATAAAACTGTTACTCTTCATAAATATATTGTTACTATGAGTACGTGACATTGTCAATCCACCATTCAATTTTTTTCTTTTTTTTTCTTTTAATAAGAATTGATTTATGGGGGGATTGGTAGTGCATGTCAACCTAGTAAAATTGTTATGAGAAAATAATGTGATATATAACATTACTCTTTGAAGGACAAAACTAGGAACTGTATATATATATATATATATATTCTCTGGCCGGAGCAGAAACTTTATGACACTTAATTAATACATAGTGCGCATGGTTAGGCCTTTGATTTTAATTTGATTTCGTATGAAGCTCAGTGCAAAAGATTTAGAGTCAAATATTGTCCCTACTTTATTTTTGTTTGCCCATGACGCTTTTTTGGTAAAATTCTCTCACAATAATAACATGCCAAGGCCAGATTATAATAATTTTATTTTTTTTTATTTTTTTTTTATTTTATGAATAACAATCAAACATTTTGAACTATAATTTTGCCCCTGTGAATCAAACTCCATCACAGCTTTTGCCCTACAAAATCACAAGGACAAAAGGGCTCTTAACTTGTATATATATCAGGGCTTCTTTTTTTTTTTTCTTTTTTTTTTTCTTTTTTTTAGGTAAAGATGAGTAAGCCATTTGTTTATTGTATTGTGTAGTAGTTTGGGACAAGAGTGAAAACAAAAAGAAAAAAAACAGAGGATGAGGAGGTACCTGAAAGAGACAACAGCAGGCAGAGTTCTTTCTACATGGAAGCCTGCATTTCTTCCATGGTTTCGCATTCCAGTAGAGTGCAGAGTATACATGCCTCTTGATTTATTGCAACAGGGCAACCGTAGGAGAGAACAATTAATGCATAACGATAGAATACTGCTTGTACCAATTAGAAAATGCCACATGCATGGTCGCCACATGGTCAAAGAATGTATTTCCACATCACTTTTGGACTTTTGCTTTGTAAAACCAGTCACAAAACTCATTGTAAAACCAGTCACAAAACATTCACCGAAAAACACTGTCCATTAGTGCATCTTTTGGTTACTAAGAAAACAATAAAAAGAGGAGGAAAATAAATAAATAAATAAATAAAATTGGCAACCAATATTGCAAATAAAGTTGCACATCTCTAAATATAGAGGACTACACAAATTGTCCATTTTATAGGATCACAGAGTTCTCTCTTAACAAGTTATATTAATATCTGAAAAGAAATCTCTGCAAAAATATACATACATTAGTTGATGTTTCTTTTGTGCGTGCCTCAGTGATAACCAACAAAGTTGCAACAACGTCATGACCAGTTTCAGGAAATACACTAAACAACAGGTAATTAGCAAGAAAAAAATAAACATCACTTTCACATGGATATTTCATTTTAGTACTTAGAACCTTGTAACAATTTGCACCAGCCTTTTGAACCATCTGCAAGCATTCAAGAGAGATAAATATTCATTAGACAAGAATTCAATAATTTCTATACCCAATTGGATGCACAACGCCCTTAGCAATTATAAGAATTGAATTAGCAGTGAGACATACCTCTTTATATTAATAATCCTGTTCAGTTCGTTCATGGAGATACTGAATTTGTTCCCCATCTTCAAATTCTTTGTATTATTCATAGCGAAATCTCTGTTCAACAGTGGAACAAAATCCATTTTGCATCATATCTAAGGAATTTCTTGGTTCGGGCCAGTGAAGCAATGTCACTCGATCATTATCAAATTGACCGCAATCTTTTTGTTTGCTAGGATCCCACCTGAATGTCTTCTACTTCTAATACGCCATCAACTAGATCAGAATTATTTTCAGTAGAACAACTCAAAGGATGAAGTATCGTTAATTTCTCCTTCTCCATAACTGTTTGGTTTGAAAAATGTAACTAGAAGAAAATGGTTGTTTTGTTGCAATAATATTAATTAATTACCATTTTTTTATTAATGAATAAACCACAAAGATAAAGGAGGAAAAACATTACCACCAATATCCTCTCCAAGATGCACATTTTCATCATTGAAAACTTCGGCTTTGACCTACAAGAGGGTGATGCCAAATTATTGCAGAAAATGAACGGATGCTCTGTTTTGGCATTTAGGCTAGGAGTGTTGAACTCAGATTTATAAAGTTGCACACCTCTAATATACAGGACTATGTACGCAGATTGCCCATTTTAGAAACAACAATAAACAACACATTAGCAGCCTTTTGAGCCATCTGTAAGCATAAAAAAAAATCATTAGAGATGTACCTATAGAGCAAAACATCGTACTAGAACTACTGTCTTAACTAGAATCACCAATAAAGAAAATAACTATTTTTCTCGAACAGTTAAAATAGAATTGAATAACTTCTATATACATTTGGATGCAAAACTTTCTTAGAAATTATGAAAATCAAATGGGCAGTAAGACATACCTCTTTATGTTCATAATCCGGATCAGTTTGTTCATGGGGATTCAGCGTTGGGATAATCACTTCAACTTCTTCTCCTAGAAAATTATATGGATGAGCATTAAAAATCCAATATTGAATATGATAAATGGTCCATAGTATGGTTGCGGAAACAACATGGATGCCTACATTATGAAAGGATCACAATCCAGTTACGTACCTATTTTTGGAGGAGGCCTCCTCTCTCAACGTGGTCACTTGGGCATTTTAACAAACACCTATGCTCCTGTCGTGAAAACACAACAAGAATAGCAACCTTCAGCAAACCCAACGCCAACATTTATACCCCAAAATAAGAATAAAAACATATAATCAAGCGTTGTTGAGAAGAAGAGAGGCAGGCAGTACGTGATTCTCCAATAAGGGGTGATAGATGAACCTCACATCAATATGCAAAAAGAAATGATGTGACAAAATAAACTGACCTTTGGATTTGTTTCTTGAAACTTGACTTGCATCAAACAAAAACTCGGATTCACTGATTCTCCTATTCTGGTTCATTGATGTGCCTTTTATCAATCTTAACGCAAGGGATGTGGGCTATCTTGAACCACTCTGGTCCTCGGTCTTTCTTGCAACGTTCTTTCAGCAGAGGACAATTCGAGATATCAAGATACAGGAGTGAGGGAGAGAAGCCATGCTCTGGAAATGACGTAAGCCTTTCACAATTACTGATATTCAAATATTCAACAGAGGCAAGGTCTTGAAAGCCTTTGGAAGATAAGCATTTCAAATTCGGGAAGCCAAAGATGGAGAGTTTGGTTAGAGAGGCAGGTAGCATCATCTCTGGGAAGGACACCAGATGCGAAGAGCCACGGTAAATTTCAAGTGTTTTAAGAGAGGTAAGCTTGTACAATCCCCATTCAAAAAAGGCCTCATTAAACGACACCATATCACTAATAGAAAGTGATGTTAAGTTGGTGGGAAAACCTACTTCCGAAACGGATACACTAATGCTTGGACATTTTCCAATCAGCAACTCTTGAAGAGAGGTGAGGTTTAGTATGCAGTTGGGCAGGACCTGCAATTTCTCACATTTGAAAATCCAAAGCAATCTCAGGTTGGCAGGGAGCAACCCATTGTCAGGGAACGAAACAAGAGTTTGACAATTGCAAATTAAAATCTCATGTAGATGGCTGAGGCTCTGTATGCCCATCGGTAAGGATTTAAGGTTCTCACAATATCTAATACAAATGAATTCAAGAGACGAGTTGTGATGGAAGCTCTTCGCTATCGACTCCAGCTTCTCACAATTCCTGATTGTGAGTGATTTAAGTGTTGCAGGTAATTCTTCGGTTGACATTAAGGATATGAGCGATGCACAATAAGTAATATGCAAAAACTCAAGAAGAGGTGTGTTGCTAAGACAACTGTTGGCATCATCTCCATCCACCAAATTCAGCATATTACAATGACCTATAAATAGTCGCTTTAGAGTTGGAGGTAGTTGGCTTATTGCAAAGTACGTCAGTGAAGTACAGCCCCAAATACGAATATCCTCAACATGCATCATTGGCTTGGGTAAAGATTTCAGGACCTTGCAATCTCTTATATCGATTTGTCTGAGTTTAGATGGCAAACCCAGTTGTAGCTGCTCTTCCACTTCTTTTGCCACCAAAGAAACTAGTTTGGAACAATCAGAAATATTCAGAAAACAAAGACAGGGGAGATGTTGTAGCAATCCCACAACATTTGACCACAAAGGCGCAAGCTCCTCACAAGTTTCAATCGTCAAATCTACCACGTTTGTCAAATCTTCCATCATTAACCCTTCTATTTGACATGTGAATTCTAAAACTGTTGAAAGAGACTTGAAGCGTAGTGAGCCAAATTCAACCTTACCACTATGCATTACCCCTTTCGATCCATCAATTTCTAGGCTGCAGTGCTCTGGAAAGCTGGAAATTGAAATCGCCAATTGTCTGCATTCATTTATCACAATATTTTGTAATAAAGGAAGGTGGTTTGGTAACTTGCCCACTAGCTTGGGACACCTTGTAATAGAAAGCTTACGTAGTTTTGGGAATTCTTCATAGGGAATCCAGTTCTCCCACTTCTGCATATTCTCAAAATGCAAAGTCTCTAAGGATCTAAAAGGTTGTGAGCAACCATCCCCATAAAATTCAGGTCCAATATTTTTCACACTGGCCGCGCCTTCGATTAAAAGGTGTTTGAGTGACGGTAATTGGCCCACTAATGGCAATGACATACACTTTGCACAACTTTCAATCTTCAAGAGCTCCATATTAGAAAATGAGGGAACTCTTAGCCAGGTTGGAAATTCTACACCACCATAATGTTTGATAGTGAGCTCTTTCAAACCATTGTGAGGCTGTAGCATGTTAAGTACCTCAAATTCACTTGTTCTATCTTGTGATTCATCTAAGTTGTCACTCCATTTCAATGACAACCCATAGAGATTGTGCTTTTCAAATAACTTAGCATCCCTTGCATCCTCACGATTAGTCACATTTTCCAATCCTAAAATGCAAAGTGTCTCTCGAAGATACGACAAAGGCCCTAGCTCTTTTACCTGAGAACAAATACCTTTTCCCACAACTAGATTAGACAATGATTGGAGACAAGTTAATTTACCCATTTGCGGAGGCATTCCTTCCAATGCATTTGCTTCTCGAATGTTGAGATGTCGCAGATTTACTAGGTTACCAAACGTTGAAGGTAGTTTCTTTAGATAATAACAGTTCTCCAATATCATTGTCTGTAAATTGTAGAGAGTGGCTACTGACTCAGGCAAGCTTCTGATTTTTGTGTGAGAAAGGTCGAGGAACCGTAGATGCTTCAAATCACCGATTGATTCTGGTAGCTCATATATGTCGTATCCACTCAAAGAGAGCACTCTTAAGCGTCGTAATTTAGGAATCAATTTAAGAGGAACTTACTAGTCAAGTAACATGAGCCTGGGTCTGGAAGCATAAGGGGCAGGAAGGTACGTAAACATGTGAGATCATGAAAAACTTCAAACTTTTGAATGCCATCAAATCGACCACCCAAGTAAGACGAATGTCGAGCCTTTGTAGAAGGTTTCCTTCCATTATTATCCCAAACTCTATCCTCCATTTTAAAGCATATATCTCCTCCAACCTGTTGAGCCAAATCGTTGATGAGGTCATGCATTAGATATTGTGATTCATCCTTGAATGATTGTTGGAAAAATGACCTTGATAGCAGATTATGAAAATACTCGCTACCCAAATCTTCCATTTGTTCTTTCCCTTCTCCTAGTCGAAGTAAACCTTCTGCCATCCATAATAGAACCAAATGCTTCTCTTCAAATAAATAGTCTTTGGGGAGTACTGAACAATACGCAAAACACCTCTTTAAATGTGAAGGGAGATGATGATAGCTCAACATAAGAGCTGGAGCAATTTCACTTTCCACTTTTCGTAAATCCCATATCTTGCTCTTCAATACATCTTCCCACTCATCACGATTCATTAATTTGCTGCGCAGGACGCCTCCGAGTACTTTTGCTGCCAAAGGGGAGCCTTTACACTTTTTAACTATTTCCTCACCAATATCTTTGAGGTGTAGATGTGTACTGAAGTCCTTTGTCCCCAATGCATGATGTGCCAATATAGACAAGCAATCATCATTTGACAACTCTTTTAGAGAGTAAGCAGCTGGAATGGAACTTGTATTTGATGAAACTTCCTTGTTGCGAGTTGTGATGACAATTGTACTTCTCGGAGCCCCTGCTTCAAAAGGAGCACGTAGGATTGTCCAATCAAGGTAGTTCTCATGCCAAAAATCATCTAGAACTACTAAAAACCTCTTCCCTTTCAGTTTCTCCTTTAGTTTGTTTTGCAGCCAATTTAGATCCTTACCCTCACAGTTTTCGTTGGCGAAAGACTGTAAAATTGTTTTTGTCACTCTAACAGCATCAAAATCTTCAGAAACACAAGCCCATGCCTTCACATCAAAAAAGCTGTCAACTTTTTCATCATTGTACACAAGTTGGGCAAGAGTTGTCTTTCCTATACCCCCCATACCAATTATAGGAATCACAGAGAGTTGAGCATCCTTACATTTTTCACCCAGCACGAATTCAAGTAAAGCCTCTTTATCTTTTTCCCTGCCATAAACATGAGCTTCGGTTACTACAGAAGTTGGTGCCAGTATCTCCCTTGTTCTATATGACCTCCTCCTATCAACATTTTCACTCAACTTCAGATCATCTTTTTGCTTCACCATCTCATTGAATCGAGCAGTGATTTCCTCCATCTCTGACCCCAGCCTCATGTTGATCTTAATTGCACTTGGAGTGAAACCAGTACAACAAGCAGGGATGAAGTTCCGTACCTTACTTGTGCCGGCATGATTTCCTCCGGTCAGCTTCTGTCGCAATGCTTCCGTGGCAAACTCATCGAGTACGTCATCCGCATCGTAAGCCAAGTCTCTGAGATCATCCAGCCACCTTTTCACTTCGTCACCATTCACTTGCTTCTCCTCCGCATCATTAAGAACTGCCTTAATTCTTGGCAGCAATTTGCTCCACTTGTCCAGCTTCTTTTCAAGTCCTTCTTGGCGAGCAAAGTTGAGCAGCTCACGAGACGCCAGACGGTCAAACAGGACTCCGAGGAATGCAGAAAGGAGGGCATCTGCCATTGTTTTGGTGATGAATCAGGAAAAAGGATGCAAGGGTTAAGAGTAGCCAAGCACCGAAAGTAGAAAGTAACGG
>JAJPGS010001840.1:0-40743 GCA_028654335.1 Alnus rubra | reverse complement strand
TTTCTATTCTAAAATTATATGTATGCCTAGTTTCCTTCATAAAATATGAGTTTATTATGAGGATGCATTTCTATAAGAGATTTTTATATTAAACGATAATTAGAGTGCATGCATATGCATTGACCGTTTCTAATTAAAGACAGAAGTTAAATGGGAGTCTATTATGGCGGGGAATGAAAGAGTTTTTTTTATATTACAATTTACATTATATATTATTTGCAACGATGCAGCAAGTGAATTTCACCAGTTAGATGGCTTTTGCGTTCACTTAGTACGTATTATGAAATGATGCATGCATGATCAAATGGGCCTAGCTATTCCGTAGACTAGTCTATATTCCCAATATAAAATATAAGTGGGCATTTAATTTTATCTTGTACGTCTGTTTTTATTTCGTGTACAAATTAAAACATGAAAACAAATAGTGGACCTCAAATTACACACGCCATATATGTTTATAATGTCAATTACAAGATGCTTGTCTTCGTTGCAAACATGACGTACATTACGTGAGCCTTGCTTCCTAATGGCATGGAATATATACTAATTTACAATTTTTTTTTGGTCAAATTTACATATTTATATTTATGTTTGAACGTCCACCTGGGAAAGTAGATTTTGTTCTGGACAAAATTAGTATATTTGTTTGAAATTCTGTAATTTTTATAACACTAGCTAGTGTTAGGAAGGAACGGTGTAGTTGAATTATGATTGTGACTGGTGAAAGAGTTGACTGAGTAGATGCAGGTGGTATTTGCCACCATAGGATGGTGGAGGTGATTTCAGTTTTCTAGCTATATATAGCTAGGGTGTCTATCGGAAGCTCTTCTATGTATATATATAGCCGCTACTCTTCTCATTATCGATCGTCGATCTCTATCCACAACACAACTAACCACACTCTCCATCTCTCGGCGCAAATATATAGGAAATATTTCAAGAAGCAGGTCAGTCCCTCTCTCTCTCTCTCTCTCTTGCTCCTCATTATGAAAATTTTGTAGTGTTATAGACTTATAGTGCTAATCTCCATCTCTGCACAAATAGAAAATGGAAAAAAGGATGTATAGAAGAATGAAATCATATATTCTCCTATTTTTTGGTGAGTTTTTTTTTTTCTTTTATTTCTCCTTTCTTTGGTGGAATGAGAGAGAGGGAGAGTTATATATATATATATATATATTATATGATTATTAGTCATATATATTACAGAATAAATTGTTTGTCATAAATTCATTAGAGTACGGAACGGAAAATAATTTAGACATACCCCGGCCAAGCCATGTTTGCTCCAAAGCTACTCTTGATTTGAAGTGAAAAACCCGTAATAAAATTTCTGAATAAAGAGTTTAGAAGAGGTTTTATCTAGCCTATGCCTTTTGTTTAATACACAAGCTTTTTATTTATAAGCTAGGCTGAGGATCGTAAATTAGAATATTATACCTTATTTATTCCTTACATCAAGGAATAATACCTGATTCCAATTAAAATTTAATAAATAATTTTATTATTTGTAATAAAATATCAAGCACCCTTAATTAGTGTTTTATTAAACCAACCTAAAAACATGTGGCTTATATGCCACATTTTATTAAAAAATTTCTTAGAGCATTAGCAGCAGACACCCAACCGGGCCAACCATTTTCCTAAATTTAGGAAATAAAATTACTTTTTACTTTTCTATCTAAAAACACTCAACAATAGCTTCCCTTAATTTTTTCTTAAACTATTAAAATATTTTTATTTTTTTTACTTTTACTTTATTATAAGGAGAGATAAAAGAGGTATGAGAAGAGAGGTGAGAGGAGAGAGAATCAAGTTTATGATTATAATAATCGATCATAAGGAAGTTTTTTTGGTTCCCTACACATTGAAAACAATGTCGCATTCACAATGCTTATGGAACCTGTAGCGAATCTGCTACAGGTATTTTTTGTAATTTTTTTGATATTTTCCTTATATTTAAGAAAATGAACCACTTATAGGGCATCTGCTACCAATGCTCTTATATAAACGATAAACCTATCTTGACCTAGCTAGTACTCCTGAGTTCAATCACCAAAAGAAATTGCTTCATGTCATGGCTAGATTCAATCTCTTAGCTTTCTTATTTTATTGAAAAAGAAAAAGACTTAACAACATCATCATTATTATTTCAAATAATAATGATTAAGTTGGTGATGATTTAGATAAGTTTTACAAAGACAGCATTTTGGATGAGTTGCTTCTGCAAAGCTTAAGAATACAATTTGAAAAATGCATAAACAAATGCAATAATATATATGAAATTTCATTAAGCTCTCCGGACAATTCTAGAGCTATTCTAGAAATCTAATTAACAGAAATTTTCTAGAAGATTGAAAAGACACTTCAGTTTAATCTGGACACAACATAGTCAATAATTGTGGGAAAACGAATTGATTTTTTTTAAAAAAAAAAAAATTCCCTCTTCTCATGGATATATCTTAATTAATGAGATTTTGAGACCCATTTTCTCTGCTTAATTCGCAGGAAATTTTGGCAACGAAAGTGGAAAATACCATTAAGGCTGTAAGATTCAACCATGGCTAGAGAACAATTGGGAGTGCTTGAGTCACTCGATATTGCAAAGACCCAATTGTACCATTTCACGGCAATTGTAATAACTGGAATGGGATTCTTCACCGATGCATATGATCTCTTATGCATCTCTCTCGTGACCAAGTTACTTGGCCGCATATACTACACAGTTGATGGCGCAGCAAAGCCAGGCACCTTGCCCCCAACGTGGCAGCCGCTGTTAATGGTGTTGCGTTTTGTGGCACTTTGGCTGGGCAGCTCTTCTTCGGCTGGCTTGGTGACAAATTGGGCCGCAAGAAGGTGTATGGTGTGACCCTCCTTCTGATGATAATCTGCTCCATTGGCTCAGGGCTCTCCTTCGGACACTCAGCGAACGGTGTGATTACCACGCTCTGTTTCTTCCGGTTCTGGCTTGGCTTTGGCATTGGCGGAGACTATCCTCTTTCCGCTACAATCATGTCCGAATACGCTAACAAAAAGACTCGTGGGGGTTTATCGCCGCGGTTTTTGCCATGCAAGGATTTGGGTTTTAACTGGTGGTATTGTTGCTTTGATCGTTTCGGGCGCGTTCAATGACAAATACCCTGCTCCTCCATACAATGTTAATGCGGCAGAATCCCTGCCACGACAAGCTGATTACATTTGGCGCATAATCCTCATGTTTGGAGCCATCCCGGCCGCCCTGACCTTCTACTGGCGCATGAAAATGCCCGAGACAGCTCGTTACACCGCCCTAGTAGCCAAGAATGCAAAACAGGCGGCGGCAGACATGTCTATGGTGCTGCAGGTCGAGATCAAACCAGAAGAACACAAGTTACCGACTCAGGAAGCATATGGTTTATTCTCCAAAGAATTTGCGAGACGCCACGGGCTTCACTTGGTTGGAACCGCTACTTGTTGGTTCTTGTTGGACATTACCTTTTATAGTCAAAACCTTTTCCAGAAGGATATCTTCACATCAATTGGTTGGCTTCCAGCGTCGCAGAAAATGAGCGCCATTGAAGAGCTTTACAAGGTTGCAAGGGCACAAACAATAATAGCACTGTGCGGGGTCGTGCCTGGGTATTGGTTTACGGTGGCCTTCATTGATTATTTGGGACGGTTTGTAATACAACTGATGGGTTTCTTCTTCATGTCCGTCTTCATGTTTGCGCTTGCTATCCCTTACAATCATTGGAAGCTACCGCACAACCGGATTGGGTTCCTCGTGATGTACTCCTTCACCTTTTTCTTCGCCAACTTTGGACCGAATTCGACAACATTTATTGTACCAGCAGAAATTTTCCCAGCAAGGGTAAGGTCTACTTGTCATGGAATATCAGCCGCGTCGGGGAAGGCTGGAGCTATTGTTGGTGCATTTGGGTTTTTGTACGCTTCTGAAAGCAGTAACAAAGCTCTAACAGATCCAGGGTACCCGCCTGGCATTGGAATAAAAAATGCACTCCTTGTGCTCGCTTCGATCAACGTATTGGGTATATTTTTTACCTTTTTAGTGCCTGAATCCAAGGGAAAATCGCTCGAGGAGTTGACAGGGGAGAACGAGGACGAAACGGGAGAGACCGAAGTTCGTGTGTAATAAGGAGTTAATTTCAATATTTACTTGGGTTTCTAGCTTTCGTGCAATGCAATATACATGCATGAAGTTTTATACTTTGGTCGCGCGCTGGAAATTAAAGAAGTACTATATGCATGTATTTAATAAAAGGCAATTTGAACTTTGTAGTGCCCGTCTTTCTGAAGGCTTAGCTGTTTGATTGGACCTTGAAAATTCAACTGCATCTTTGATTTCAATTAATCCTTTTAGGATTATATTTGTGTGATAGCATCTTCGATCTTGAATAAATTAAACCACTTGTTGCACGTTAATGTCTGATTTCATTCTCTTTAGGATTTGTTGTTAATCTATGCTCATCAAACCTTTTTTTTTTTTTTTTAATTTGGGTAAAAATTAGAATTAATCCTTTGTCAAGCTTTCAACTTTCTCTTTTTAATAGGTGATTAGTCGAGTCTTGAGATTTGTCGGAGGGTATAATTAGATTTTAGTTTCTTTTGCTGGTTGTATATATATATGGTCTTGTTTGGTTATGATATATAGTATAGTTGCGCGCGTTGTTATATATGATTATTGTTCCTTCGGTTAGGGTTTTGGGGCAGTGTACGTACGTTGGGCAATCTCTGCCTTTGTGTGTGTTTTTTTTTCGTTTTGTTCAATTGATTATTAGGAAAAGTACATTTTACCTTCCTTGAAGTATATCTCTTTTCTTTTTCTTGTTTTTTTGGCTGTCAAATGTTCAAAAAGTGACATTCGACTCTTATAAAGTATCTAACCGTGGCAAGTTAGACTCTTCTTCATAGATCTTTTTATCTTTCTTTCGTCTTTTTGGACAGAATGTCAATCACGTGCGTCACATGTGACTTTTTACAACATGAACTCTTGATAACGTTCTTGGAAAAAAAAAATTTAAGAAAAAAAAAAAGAGTGGTCGAGTTACGTACCCCCTTTCGCCAGCCACCCCCATTTGGCCAGATGATGGTGATGTACGACGGAAGAAGGGGCGGTGGCGGACTTCAATAAAGATTAGGGATTTTGTTGATAAATTGAAAATAATTAATATGGAAAAACAGTATGGTGTTTTCGAGTTTATCATGTTTGGTGTGTTGTATTTACGTTGTGGTGTCATTTTTCATTGGAGGGCCCAAATGACTTGATTTGTGCAAAGTCTCTATAAAAGTTATTCTTTTAAAATATATATTTCATTCAAGATATAATTACAAAATAATTTTGTTTTTCTTATCATCTTATTCATAGTGAGTTTTTGGTCCATTTTACTAAGCTAACATAAGCCCGCACACTAGAAGCCCATCTCCTGGGGCTTGCCTATGGGCTAACCTAGCTAGGTCTAATATATAAGGGATATTACATAATTGCTCACAGCCCATAAGGAGCCAGACAACCAACACTTACTATGACTCACTTTGAAAGGAACATAGGCAGTTAGGCACTGCACGATGCACAAGAAAGGCAAAAGCACACGATGATTGATAGACTTCAAAATTAACCTAAACGTCTAAGCTGTACGTGTAAGCACCACTTACAATGATTCAGTGCAAAAATATTCAGAAGATCAATGGCTGCGATGCGTAGGTCGAAAACCCTAACACCCAGCAGCCTCTAGAGCTGCACTGTCTCCTTGTTGACAATAGCTTCTTCTTCCTCCTCAAATCCTCCTCGGTCTTCTTCCACAGTAGCTTATTTTATTTTGATATTTTTGTTCTACTCACTTTCCTCCTAATAGTCTAGGCTTGTTTAACATTAATTTGCGTGTAGATATTTCATATTTGACTAGCAGAAATTGCGTGGCCGCCAAATCTGTGTCTAGCGACTTCTAACTTCCACGCCAACCTCAAATTTCGATCAACTAGTGCACTCAAGATCAGTTGTGAAGAGTACTCGGTGATTCCATAATGGACCACTTTTTATATATATGTATGTTAGTCTTAACTCGCTTGTTGCCAAAATGCATCTTCACTCTTTCACTGCTTCTGGTTTACTTCCTGATTAGGAAAAGCTAATCAATGAGGGCATAGATATGGAGGGACAGCTCACCCAAGCCAAGGACTGGGCCGGCTGGGATATGACAGACAAGTTACAAAAGATGGGGAGTTCTTGTTCGATCTACATGAATCTCATTACCGTATATAGTAGTGACCGCCATTTTCAGCCAAACTATATATATATCCTAGTTGAGCTGGCCATGGCTACTTCAAGCATTAAGCGTGGGTCACACTTCCAAATTTGGGGTTTGCCGGGTTGGTAATGGCGTACGCGTGCTCACGTACTGCTTAGATGAGTACCACCATGTGTTAATCAGATCGGTCAACTTTCTTGAGTGATTTCGCCGTCTGCCAGCGAAGAAGTAAGGTTTACAAAAACCGTCAGACGGACCATTTTCTTATTAACAACAATTATTAGAAAGAGAAATCAAATTCGGTTCATTTAATATATAAATTATTTGTTAACACAAAATTAACCTCGATTATAAAAATGGGAGATATTCATATAAACTCATTTTAACTCGATTAATGTTCATTTATATAACTCGTATAAGCTTAGGATAAACGCACGGATATTTTGAGAATCTTGATAGAATCTAACAAAAAATTCTAATTAAATATTAAAATTGAAAAAAATTGAAAGATCGATACTTTTCAAAATTTGAGTATCTTCTTACAAAATAATGAAAGATTAAAAGTTATAAATAAAATTTTTCTTATATATAACTAAACCGGCCGGCCAATTAACTAGCTAATTAATTAGTTAATTAAGTTTAATACACACAATATACTATATAACTAATTATACGCTAAATGGTCCCATATAACAACTGCCCCTCCTCGATTTTCACCACCAGTAATCTCGATCTTCGCAGGGTGACTGGTTGAGGAAGGGGAAGGGGAAGGGCGACGACGATGTACTCATTGGCTCAAACCCGCTCTTAGCCCCAACTGCTTTTGTTTTTTTGGAATTTTTTGGGATTTTTTTGCTGGGACATTATTGGAATCGTAAAAGAATTTTGTTAAACAAAAAAAAAAAAAAAAGGACGTATATATAGAGATGGAAGGATTTGATAGAAAATAGGAAAAGAAAACTTGTTAACAATTAGAATCTAAAAAAGCTATTTAAAACCTAGAGCAAAAACACATGATAATAGTTTGACATTTTTCTTATTTATTTACTTTTCTTCAATTCATACAAGACACTTGAAACTCTTTGTTACTTGATCCAATATTTATGAGCGTATATATATCAATTATTGTTTAAAACATATAAATGTAACATACAATTTATTTTGTTATGCCTAGCCTAGCCTTTTACTTTGTTCAATTATCTTCGACGAGTCTTCATAATTAAAAAAAAAAAAAAAAAAATCTTAAGCAAAGATATGTTTTTATATTTGTTAAATCTACCTCGGCACAAACTCATTTAGAATTTGATTGGAGCATAATGAAATCATTGTTGTTTTTCATAAATTCAAGTAACTACAATTATATATTTCATTCAATTAAAATATGTAAGAAAAATTATATATATTCATAACAGTTAATTTAATTGAGCAATCTAAATTTAAAAGCTTAATCAAAATTGAATTAAGTTTGATTACATACTTGAAATTTTTTAAGAAATGGGAAATTTTAAAAAAGCAATCGATTTGAATCGTTAAAGGCTTGAATAAAAAGAATTGGCAAACTGAAAGAAAATTTTCAGAATTTGAAAAAGTCTAAATCGTAATTCTCAATTTGCAATTTTGTTTTTCGATATCAATGACCTTTATCTATTGCTCAACTTTTCCTTTTAGATTTAGGCCTTAATATACTATTTTGTGCTTCTTCTTTCTTCTTCCTTTTAGTATATGCTTTAGAGTTTAGACTTTTGTTTTTAGTGGTGTTGGTGCTGTGTTGTTAGAAGAGTTTAAACTTATGGACTTTTGAAAAGTCTTTGGAGTTTGGTCTCTCAACCAAACACTTTGGCCCACAGACTTTTTTTTTCTCCTAAGCCCACTAACGCCTCAAATGAAAGAAGGTAATGCAACTTACAACAAAAAAATAAAAATTAATTAATTAAAAAAAAAAAGAAAAAAAAAAAGGAAGAAGCGAAGGCATTACGTGGCCCACAAACAATCCAATAACAACTTTATTGAAACGGTGTGTTTAAATGTATCGTGCTTCTCAAGTTGACATCATCTTCTTCCGTCATTTTCTTCTAACCTAAACCTAGAATTCAGACAAAATTTCAGACGACATTCCCGCAGGCCGTAGCTGAAGTTTGCCCTTGAAGTTTGGTGACTGGGTTTCAGTTGTCCCTGATTTTGCAATTGAGGGTGAGCAAACAGGGCATCTAAAAGATTTTCTACTACGGGTAAAAAATATTTTTGGAGGTTGAGGGGGGAAGCATGTGCTCCTTCTCGACCCTTTCTAGCTCCACCCCTGGCTACATTAATGTGCTCTCATTGAGTACTTAATTTATTTACAATATAAATGTTCCTATTTATAAAGTATGTGAGCGAATACAAGTATAATAATCAAATCTTAATCAAGCCTTAGCTTAAAAGAAAATAATCCCATATCAACCAAATATGAAATATATTGAAAATATATTATATTTTTCATATATTCGAACGTCCACCTCAGTAATGCTCTCTCTAATTTTCAGCTTTTTATCTATAATAAAAACTCGGAGGGATTATTTTATTTTTTATTTTTTATTTTTTGGGGATAAAGTCATCTAGCTAGAGTTGGTTTAGTTGTTTGGTTTTGGATTATTTTGGATTGGTTGCAAGTCTACTGTCGTCGTGTTTTTATAAGGGGCTTGCTTGATTGTCCTCAATATTGTGTACGTATATCAGTTTTGTCTTAATGAATTTCTTATTCATAAGAGGAAAAAACAAGTTATCACGAAATTTGGAGTAAAAAACGACTACGTACGTATGTATTTAGTATTTACAATGTATTATTATTTCACGTCAGATAAACAATTTAGAGTACCCTACAGCATTACTGAATGGGCCTAACAGTACCTCAGGAAAATAATTAAGAGAAAAGGAAATCCACCTGGTCCACACGTTAAATGGGTCCCATATACTTTGTTTGTTCCTCGTTTGTCAAGGTTCGAATCGGACATTAATTAATTAACGACACATTTGTCATGTATATATATACCTCTATTTCACCGGTTCTTCCACGGCATCGTTTCATGGCTATTGGCTACGCTCTTTGCTTCCGCGTGAAGACTGAGGGGCTAAACGACTTTGACGTTTACTCGGAGCTTGACGTAATTAATTGCCCTCCCCCGTACTTCATTTGCTCTTCAATTCCTGCCCTGTTTTGTCATCACTTGTCTAACAATATCTGAGCAGGTTTACCTTCTCAGAGAGTAACCATCTCCTTGTCATTTATACTGATGGTCATTGGTCATTGTCCAGCTAACTTCAAAGAAAACTAGTTTTTTCTTCCGGGGAAACTTCATGGAAATAGTTTACGGTAATGAGAATTGACCAATGTTGCTTTCAGGAATGCTGCATTTTGACGATAAGGTCGAAGGAATTAAATCCAAGTTATGTGTTCATATGCATAATTAAGACTAACAATTACCCGTCACATCAGGTGAGTATTATCCTCTATATTTTTGTTAGGACAGTTTTCGATACGGTGTGAACTGTACGTTCTTTGATTTTTTTTTAAAGCTCTCTAAGAATACTGCAAAAATAACTAAAATTAAAAAACTCTTTCGGAGATCTCACTCCAATGCCTAAGTCAGTCTCTGAAAGAAAAGTATACTTTATACACAAAATATTAAGTCTGTAGTTTATACTTGAGGTATTAGTCTATTTATAAGCAAAGAGGTGGAGTCAAATCTAAATTAGGTTTTCTACTCTCACTTAAACTGTGAGTACCTAGAATTTGATTTGGTCTAGGAGTCTTATCCCCATTCAAATAAGAGTTAGACTGTTGACCAGATTCTTCAAGGAGTCCTTATTGGACATGGATTGAGACAACTACTATCCCAATTCGACTTGGAGTAGAATTATTCACAATAGTTACCATCAATTCCCTTATCCGAGACATGCTCTGATAATGAAAATTTTATATCTCAAAAATCCGAGCCTTAGCTTGTTCCGAGACTTGAACAATCTTTAGCTTCCTCCCTTCAAATGTCTCAGGTTTGAAGTTGCCGAAGGTGGTGCTCCTTAGTAAACTTTGTAATCTTTTCCCAGTAATGAATGAAATAGCTTTTTTCTGTAATATCTTCCGAAAGTATGTAATGCCTTTGTGATTTCTGCAATCAAACTTGTGAAAGTGCAACATAATATGTACCCCCATAGCCTCGGCTAAACCTGAAAATCGATGGTTAAATCCAACCCCCACACTTTTTTGTTTTTCCTTAGGGTTTTCTTCCTATCTTCCTACCTTGTTTTTTCTGTAGAGTTGTCTCACTACCTTATTTTTTATAAGGTTTTCTCCCTGGCTTGTTTCCATGTAGGGTTGTCTCACTACCTTTCTTTTTTTATAGGGTTGTCTTCCTGCCTTGTTTTCTCTACAAGGTTTTGTCCTTGAATTTGCCTTAGGGTTTTCTCACATCCTTGTTTTCTCTACAGAGTGTTCTCCCTGGATTTGCGTTAGGGTTTGCTCCCTTCCTTATTTTCTCTCCAATTTTGTCTCCCTTAATTTGCCTTAGGGTTTTCTCTCATCCTTGTTTTCTCTTCAAAGTTGTCTCCCAGAATTTGCCTTAGGGTTTTCTCTCTATCTCATTGTTTTTAATAGGGTTGTATCCCTATCTTATTTTTGATTAGGTTCTCTCACTGTCTTGTTTTCTCTGGAAAGTTGTCTCCCTGAATTTGCCCTAGGGTTTTCTCCATGTATTATTGTTTTTAATAGGGTTTTCTCTCTATCTTGTTTTCTCTGCAAGGTTGTCTCATTGGATTTGCATTAGGGTTTTCTCATTTTCTTGTTCTCTGCACTTACACGGTTATGAAAGGTTACATACTAACATGTTAATAAAAGTAAGCACTTTTATTTATTATTTATCTTAGCAAAACCTTCCAGCACTAGTTTAATGAAGGACTTAGTTTTTCCTTCCAATAATAAAGCATTCAAGATATAATACTTATCTATTCAAACTTTTGTTTTTAACATGTTAATAAAAGTAAGCACTTTTATTTATTATTTATCTCGGCAAAACCTTCCGACACTAATTTAATGAAGGACTTAGTTTTTCCTTCCAATAATAAAGCATTCAAGATATAATACTTATCTATTCAAACTTTTGTTTTTCTTGTAAAACCAATGTTCATAAAATTTTACAATCCTCAAAATTACGGAAGGCAAGTATTTGAATGGAAAGTCACAGAATAAGACAATAAACTGCTAAAATTGCTAACTGCTACTAACAATGATAAAGGGGAGAATGTAAACTTATCTCGCACACTCGGTGAAGACCAGCACCGACTTGGTGTGCATGAATATCAATATGTGGCCGTTGAACAAAAATCTTTGCATAACCGAGGGAGGTGAATATCGATTTGGTGAGTGAATGAAGATCTGTTACAGTTGGATACAGATTCGTTGTGCAAAAACACAAAATTGCATGGATTTGTACATATCCGTTATACATGAGTTTTGGATTTGCTATCGGTGCATAGGGATTGTTTCAAGTCCCCAAATCATCATAAGTACTCCCAGTTCTTCTACAATCTTTTGAACGCATGTTCATTACCATGATAGATTATATATATATATATATATATATATGATAAACGAATAATCATTCTCATAGACAGAGCCAAACTGTTCAAACAGTTTTCGGTACGGTGTAAACTGTACGTTCTTCGATCTTCTTCGTGCTCCCCAATAATACTGTAAAAACAACTAAAATTAAGAGATTCCTTTCGAGGATCTCACTCTGATGCATAAATCAGCTTCTAAGAGAAAAGTATGCTCTATGCATAAAATATTAAGTTTGTAGTTTATACTTGGGGTATAGGCCTATTTATAGGCAAAGACGTAGAGTCAAACTTGAATTAGGTTTTCTACTCCCAATTAAACTATGAATGCATGGAGTTTGATTTGGTCTGGGAATCCTATCTTCATTTAACTGGGAGTTGGACTGTTAACCAGATTCTTCAAGGGGTCATTACTGGACATAGATTAAGACTACTATCCCAATTCGACTTGAAGTAAGATTATTCCCAACAATTTTCATAAATAACTAGTTGAAAGCATATCTAATTAATCATATGATTAAGCGAGGTGGAGTTAAAATTTTGGGATTGTATAATGGAGAAGTATTATCCTTAAGCAACGGATGGAGAAGACTATGATTGATTTTCTTTTTCTTTTTTGAATTAATATCAATCTTTATTGAATAAACTTCAATCACCTAGGGCACAAAAGCTCCCTATAAATAATACCACATATACAATTTGGAATTTCTTTAATCTAAACTCTATCTATGACACAAAATAGCCTCTTTGGCTACAGTATGAGCGGTTGTATTCGCATTCCACTTGACACGTTCGATTCTCCAAGATTTCATCTGGCTCAACCCAGCTTTGATTTCATCCACGATGTGTCCAAACTTACTTCAATTATTGCCTATTTTTTTAACCACGTTTACAATCTGTAGGGCGTCCCCCTCCAAAATTATATCAACAAAGCCCATTTCACTACACAGCTCCACAACATGAAAAGCTACCAAAGCTTCAGCGACAACAAGTACAACCATAAAATTCTTTGTGGTATTGGGTGCAGCTAAAACTACGCCCTCATAATCACTGACAACAATTCCAATTCCAATACACCAATTCTTTTCATCCACAACTGCATCTCAGTAAACTTTATACATACCTTTTGGGGTTGGCTACCATAATAATGGAGAATCTGGATGGGTAGGGCTGCTAGTAGCCAAATCGGTTGCAGTTGCCCTCTGAAAGTCATCAAGAGACATACTTGCTTCTCGGAACACTTGTTGAGGATGAATGAACGCACCTCCATACACCACCCCATTTCTAGGAAACCAGATTTTTCGAGCCACAATCACCATAAGCTTTAGATCTGTCATATCACAACGCTCCATAAGGGACTCAAAATATATGAATAAAAGTATGACCCCTGTTGGTTTATTTTAATTGGCTCATTTTGTTTTGATAAAAACGCTTCTATATCAAGGAATTTCTTTCACCAGAATAATTAATATCCTGGTGAAGGAAAGAATCTGAAAGACTTACAGTTCAGAAAGTCGATTTTTCCTACATATCGTCCAGACGCCTAGTTGCCAAGGTCTGGACGCCCAAGTCAGAAACTCAGTGTCCAATCAAGGTCCGAACACTACAGCAGACGGTGGAGTTAGTAGCTCAAGGTCCTGACGGCCCAGTAGACGCTGAAGTCAGTAAGTCTCTATTCGCACAGGGTCTGGACGAAATTGCGATGACTGCGGATGAAGAAAGGGTTTTCATGCAACCGTCTGTATGCTAGGGTTACAAGTTCGGACACGCGTCAGAGATTTACTGTAAATTTAAGTAAAGGACCGGACGCCACAAGCACCATCTGGACACCACCTATGTAAATCCAAGTTTAATTAAAATTAGAATTTTGAAGCCTATTTAAAGGGGCTTTGTGCTTGTAATTTGTAAGAATTCAGTATTGAATTCCAGTGTACTAAGAGAGTGTGTTTAGGCAGATATCATTAGATGTGCTAACTCTCTTAGTGTATTTATGTGATTTGATCAACCATTGAAGTCTAGCTTAGAGATGGGCTCTAAGCTAAATAAATCCATTGAAGAACACTTCAAACATGAGGTCTGGTTGGGAGGCGTTCAAGTATAGGAACGTGTAAGAGTTAAAGGTACGACTACTGCATTGGGTTATGTGAGTACGACTCCTTAATTTGTAACTAGCTTTTTCTTCTGAATAGTGGATTGCCAGGGTTTAGCTGCCCCAGAGTGGTTTTTCTCTTTAATAGAAAGAGTTTCCAGTTCGTCACCAAAATATTTGTGCTCTTTATATTCTTCATTTAATATTTTGGTATATTGGCTGATTACACACACACACACATAGGAGTCTTAATTTTTCAACCCCCATCCGTACCTTTTAGAAGCTTTTGGGGGCCGTATCCCAATACATCTTTAGCCGAATGGCAGCTCTAAAGGATATGCTTTATAGTTTCTACATCTCTTGTACAAATTGGGAATAGGGCTACACTACATCTGTGTAGATTCGCTTTGGTGGGAAGAAGATTATTACACTCCCTTCACATGAACATTTTACTTGCATTGGGGATTTTAAGATTCCAAATGGTCTTCCAGATTATATTCTTTGCACCTTGTCGAGAACTTCTACTATGCCGAATGGCTTGTAAATCCTTCTCCATATGATACGCACTTTGAATTGAAAAATCCCCACTCAGTTTACCGTGCCAGATAAGGGAGTCTTTAGTCGGCATAGGACTCAACGGAATTTGGCATATAATACGGGTCTCCTCCTCTTGAAAATTTTCTTTGATAAGGGGTGAATTCCACCACTTAGTATCTTGGTCTATGAGCTCCATTACCTTTGCATCCACCGTTAAAATTCTTCGTGGGGATTGAATTGAGAAAGATATTGGAATCGAAATCCATTTATCGCCCCAAATTCGGATATTTCTCCCATCCCCCACCCTTAATACAAGCCTATTTTTCAATACATCGCACGCAGGCATCAAGCTTCTCCATACAAAAGATGGTCGTTTACCCAACGTGGCCTCCAAAATTGTGGATGGTATTTTGCCTCAATAATCTGTGTAGCGCTAGTGAGTTAAGGTTCTTCAAAAGTTTTCAGTATATTTTGGCCAATAGAACTTTGTTAAAACACACCAAATCTCTGAACCCCAAACCCCTTGAGTCTTTGAAATCCCCATATATTCCCAACTCATCCAATGTATCTTGATGAGTGCCAAAAAGTGTATATTTGGATCTCTTAATTTACATTAGTTAAACCTTTAGCTTTGTTACTTTCTAATGTTTTGATTAGTTTTAGTATTTTTGCATTTTGCAGGGCAATAAGAGAAAAATGACAATTTTCAAGGCAAAAATACATAGAAAAGCTTGATTTTTTGAAGTGCTGAAAAAGTAGATCGATTAATTTTAAAATCGATCGATCGAATTTATACGGAGCTGGAATTTCAGAAACCCTAGCTAACTCTATAAATACCATTCTTTTCTCTTTTGTTCGATGAGGAGGCCACTTAGGAGTGCCCTAGGGGCCGATTTCACTGTATCTTAGGGTTTTTGGGTCGATTTTGACCTAGAACTTCAATCTTTTGTAAGTTTATTCGTTTTTAATGCATTCTTGTAGTTTATTTATGCTTTCTTTGTTCATGTCTAGCTAATACTTTCATCTAGGGTTGAGGATGAAACCTCACCAGTGAATAGAAACTGAGTTTCATGCTTGTTTATGCTATTTGAGTTTATGAGCTTGATTTCTCATTGTTCTATCTCGATTTTTGAGATTATTTTTGGATATCTCATGTGATTTTCGGATACAAGTGATGATTTGATATAGTTTCATTAAATTGATGGCTTGGGTTTTCATGTATGTTGGATATTCATTGTGTTTCATTCTATGGATACATTTGATGATTTAGTCGAAACTAGATATCTTTTGTGATTTGTGAAAGAATGGATTCATTGAATGATTTAAACAATTTTTAAAGCAAAAGTAAAACATACCTAAGATTGGTTTGAAAGAATTCGAAATATGTGTGATGATCATGAGATTAGGTTGTTGTGATTTGTTGAGTGTGGATTCCAAAATCCTAGACCCCTTTATTTTCATTAATTTTGTTTATGTTTTATTTTATCAAAAACCCCTAAATTTGGAACTAGATTAAAATAGGATTAGTTTGAATAGAGATTAATTTTTGCAACACAATTCTCTGTGGGATCGACCTCGCACTTGCAAAATACAATATTGCAAAACGATTCGTACACTTGCGAGTATTATAATTTGCACAACATATCTTAGCCTCATTCTTCTCATGTCTCCACCAAAACTTCTGCATCAGCACATTAATTTCTTTGCAAAGTCCAAATGGAAGTTGGAAAATACTCATATTGTATGTTGGAATAACTTGGACCATAGTTTTCAGAAGAATCTCATTCCTTGCTTGTAAAAGGAATTTAGGCCCCGTTTGGCAACCCACTTCCCTCCCCTTCTCCTATTTTTTTTTTTTCACTTCTCCAAAAAATAAAATAAAACTAAAAAATCAACTTGAAAACATTTTAACTTTTTTTACTTTTTACATCACATCAATAAATTTTTATTATTATTTAAATTTTTTTTTCAAAAAAAAAAAAGAAAAAGAAAAAAAGGCACTACAATACAAATTTTTTTTCCACATTTTCATATATATTCTTTCTATTTTATATATCACATCAATCACTTTTTATTATCACTAAAAAAAAAAAGAATTCCCCCATACTCTTTTTTTCTTTTTCTTTTACATGTTCACACAAGAGGGAGGATGGAGGATTCAAACTAGCGATCTCCGTTTCATGAGGCGTGGTCCCCAACCGATTGAGCTACCCCTTGGGCACGAATTCCCCCCATACTTGAGGGGAAGAGGTTGCCAAACAAGGCCTTAATCTTCCAATTGTATAATCGATTCCAAACTTTATCATTAATACTCTTGAAAGCCTGGGATCGAGACTTTCCCACTAAAATTGGTAGTCCAAGATATTTCTCATATTTGTTCATGGCTGAAAAACCAAATAACTCGGAAATCTCCTGTTGTTGCGCTGAACTTGTATTTCAGCTACATAATTTCTTATTTTTCAAAGAAACTCAAATCTTAAAAAAAATAAAAATAAAAATAGTAGACCTTAGATCTGTGGGTGGTCGGCTACCCACAGATCTGATCTAAATTCTTTGTTTTTTTTTTGGTTTAATTTTTAAATTTCTTTTTTAAAAAAAAATTTAAAATTTTTTTTTTTTTTTAAGTTTATTTTAGAAAAATTAAAGAAAAGTACGGTTTTTTTTTTTTTTTGAAAAGGTTGTCTAATCCTCTAAAAAATAAGAGGAATAGCTATTCCTCTTCGTAAAGAAATAGTTATTCCCATGGAATAGTTATTCCAATGAATATGTCCCTACTAAATAAAAGAATAACTATTCCAATAGAATATATTACATTCCAAAGACTTATTCCACGACCTAAATGAAGCCTTAATCTATCTTCACTTTCATGAGATCAAATAAAAAAAAATTTAAAAAAAAATGAAAAAGAAAAAAAAAGGTAGAGGTACACCCGATCTCTTTACATGTGCATGCTATACTAATCACTTTTCAAGTAGAAGCAAAAATATAATCATTTGATTTATCTACTAATTGAAGCGAGATTTTGAAGATGTTCAATTTTGTAGTTTATAGATTTATTTGAACATTTAGATTTATTTCCGTTTCACCAATATATATTGTTGGGACAACAGAAGTTTTAGTACAAATATATCGGAAATGATTTGTGGGAGACGAAAAACCGTCTTCCATCACCCTCTTTTTGGTTTTTTAAGCCAAAAAAATAAAAATTTGTTCTTTGATAGTCACATCAAATGACAAATTAATTTTTATTTTTTTATTAAAAAATAAGAAAGAGAGTGTTTTCCGTCCCCTGTATCAGCTCCCAAATATATAGTAGACATTTAGGGCTAGTGGAAATACAATCACACAAACAAGAAATTAAAACACCCAATGCTCACCCCCGATCACCATCAAATTAAGCACATTAGTTCTTCCCTTTCCCATGTATTGCTTTAGGAAAAAAAAAAAGATTAATAAAATAAAATCAACCATGGGTAGAACTAACATGTGAGTTGTCTCCTGCCACTATTGGGAGCCACCATCACACAGTACTCATCACCATCAGAACCTTTCTTCATTGTTCACACTTGTCTTGGATCGGATTGATGCCAAGTTGTGGCGTTGCCAACTCCCTTGAGAACGAAATAAAATTATGGGTGTTGCCCTAGTTCCGGGGTTCTCTTGAAGGTCACAAGGTAGGGACTGAGCCATAAGTTTTTACGGGCAGAGGCCAAGGACCAAAAAAATTATTGGTAGGGACCAGTACGTAGGCTAATATATATATATATATATATATATATTTTAACCTAATAATTTTTCTTTTATCTAATTTTTTTTTTCTTTTTTGGAATTGAGGGGGGGCCATGGCCCCCCGCCAACTCCCCCTTAGTTCCACCCTTGTCACGAGAGATAATGATCTATAATTTTTATTTCAAATGAAATGAAGAGTTAAAATGTCACGGCGTTATGTACGTACATCATTAAATGTTATAAAATAAAAATTTCACTATAAAATGGCTATAAATGGCGGAGATCAGGATATATCATTATCCTCCCATGGTTTAATTATTCAAACTCTCCAAAGTCAACCCATTTTATAAGATAACCACGTCCTATATATGCATGCTGTTTATTTTTAGAAACTCGAAGTTAATTAGTGCAAGCGATGATGCAATCAAAGTTCTATTGAAAAAAAAGTGTTGAAAGGTTCTTATTTATAGGTCCATGACCTATTCCTCATGGCTACACTTATAAATTGGAGTAATTATAAACGTCATAACAATGTTTCTCTAGACGTCATCATTTGATCAAAATTTAATAATATTCAATTACAAGTCTAATGGTGATTTTAAAAGCTACTTCATTATCAGAGGAACATGAGTATGCCGTCTAAAATTACTTTATAAATTTATGCAAAGTTGGAACTCCAAATTCCATTTCTTTCTTGGCCTTCAAGGCAACAAGGGATACAAATTACAATGGCTTAATTGTGACGCCAGTTTGACACTACAATACGACATTATATATTCAATAGATCGATGTAGCTATCATGATGTGGATATTTTATTCTTTTTTATTTCCTGTCTACTTGCTTCTGCCAGAACATGGATGATTAACTTAACATAAAGAATATGGATGATTTAAATGGAATTCTTTCCTAATATTTTAGATTGGGAACGCGCGTTAATAGTTGACAATGGAATTAGCACGCCCGCGACACCATATTTTAATTCAACTTTTATGTGCAAGTCAAATACTTATCTTATTTTCCAGCCAAAAATAAAGTCAAATATCTTATTTTAATTTAATTCTTTTTTCTAAAAAAAGATAATCTAATGCCAGTTTTAATTTCAACACCACCGTGCCCCTCCCTCCCGCCTACTAAAAAGAAAAAACCGCTTTTGACTAAAGAAAACCTTTGGTGTACCCATGTCATCCCCTCATGATCAGAAGATAAGAGTAGTGGGGCACGTTTAGAGGCGTTAATGATACATTAATTAGAAAGTTGTATAGAATCTTAATCCCCTAAAAAGATTGTTAAATCGTGGAAATGGCCATAATTAATCATTTTATCTGCCTAACTAAATATTGAGATCGATTTGAGCCTTTGGGGACAAAATATTGCAAATTATTCTTCTTTTGGTTGGGACATTGTTGCATATTCAAATTAAAGCCTTACTTTTTGGGGACATGGGAATGTGAGATTGAGAATAATTTAAGAAGGCAATATATATGACATTCGAATATGTAACGCCAATGGCATAACAACAAGCTAGAGATTGCCATGCGAAAAAGACTGATTGTGATTGCATGGGATATATGCGACATTCAATTGGTAGCTCGATCATCACTCTACATGCGCCCCTCTTGTTGTCCCAACATAAGAATGTCATCGATCGATCAGTTTGGATAGATTAGGAGTATGAAAATTGACATACACCTAAAAAAAATTGGTAATCGACAACTATTTAAACCTATTTTTGTTTGTTTGACAAAGTTAGGTACGATTGCCAATCTTACGTGTATCAAGTTTTCTACAAATTTTTTTTAAAAAAACAAAAAACAAAAATCGTAAATTTTGAAATTACGGAATTTAGGCGGCCGTTTCTAAGCATCAATCAAAATGCTTGAAAAATGCCACATATTAAAAATGTAATACGTTACAATTAAAAATTGAGTATATTTTCATCAAGTTATTGCTTTTTATATATGTTGTAAAAAAGTTTTGAGCAAAAAACTGTCTTTTAGTTTATGAAAAAAAAAATAACGTGTTTCTGCAAAAGAAAAGAAAAAAAAAAAAAAAAGGCCTTTTAGGAGAAAAATTATTTCTGATTGCCTTGATAGCATGCCTCATTTTTAATAGATAGCATTTTCTAAGCTTTTCTATACTTAAAAATGACCTAAATTCAATAATTTGAGAATTTACAATTTAATTGAAATGATCGGGGATTGTAATCCTCTGTTGCATACCTAGTTTGCAAAGCTTGTTGTCGTGGCCATAAAGAATTGTTAATAAAAGTCAATAGTTTTATCAAAAAAGTTACATGTTATCCATTAAACTCAAGTTGTCAACTTATATGGTTATGAAAATTATACATTATCTACATGAAATCTAACTGTCTTTGGTTTTAACTCATGAATTTAGTGTGTTCTAATTGTAATATGGTTGCTATTTTTATTTTTTTCTTGTATGTAATTTATGCATACAAATTTTAGCAATTTGGGATTGAACAAATATTAAAGAATATAGCCTCAAGTGTGTAAGGTGTAACTTTCTAAACTATAATTGTTAGCAACTTAAAAAATTCGATCCAAATTACAAATGGGTGAACAAGAAATTAATTATTGATACTTGTTGCTAGAAAAAGATATTAACAATAATAATTAATGTTGTCAACGTTTTCGCTTGTAGCATGTGGCCGGTAATACCCTTCATATTAATGCCATTCCATTTTGAAAATTAAAATTCATTACTATATAGAACGTCAATTGTAAATGTGGTCGACCATTTTTTGCGACTAGCCAGTTGGAATATTTAACTATAAGATTTGCTTCTCATGATTGTCTGCATGAAATTAAGCGCCAATTAAGGGTGTAACATTCAGCGGGTCCTTACATATATGACAATGAGATATTCAAAATACAACTATTTATCACTTTGCTTATGTGGCAAGGTGGTCCCGTAACTAGCTTTAGGTTTTTTTTTTTTTTTTTTTTTCTAAAAAAATAAAAGTACAAATTGTCACGTGGGTAAAGATAGTCAAAAGTTATGTTTTGAGGGTGACAATGTATTATATCTCTATGGCAATTGATCTTCGATCATATATACGGGAGAATTATACTCATTATGTGCGACACAATACCGAGCCGACATTAATTTGGAGTAATTCTTGAATTTTTTTTCTTTCGAATTTCTCAAAAATAATATAATATTTAAAATTATTATGTGGACATTAATTTGTACCGTTTGTCGAAAACCAGGAGGGCACGCTGTTTTCATAGTAATGTTAAAAGTCCTTAATGTGTCACTCTTGCAAGTATACCTTCAACTATGAAGTAGCTTTTAAAATCGCGTTTATAAAATTACTCTGGTTTTCAAGGAAAAAAAAAGTTGGCGGTTTCACAAAAATGGGGTTCTCCCCAATTCTTCAGATTCTTTGAAATGAATCATTTCAAAGAACCATTTTTCCGTACAGGACAGGAGGAAATTGTTTGACAATTCCTTGGCTTTGAAATTTCAAAGGCAATTTAGCCTGCTATTTTTTGCACGTACAATATTACATTAGAATTAAGCAGCACATATAGCTAGTTGTCATGATAAGGACATAAATGTTAGAATAATGGCCCAAATGCGTTATTAATATCCCCAGTATATTGTCTGGCATGAATTCATGACAAATATTTTGTTATTTGTAATTGTAGGACTTTATTTTGTAATTTCTCGCTGATATATATTCTTACATTTATATAATGCAAATAAAAAAAATGCAAAAAACCAAATATTCTGCTGTTAGTAAATGTTAGTAGATCGAGTTGGAAAAATTACATAGAAATTAAGTATACGTACGTAGCAATCACGTATATGGAAGAAAATAAAAGGGGTAATACAACTAAACAAATTATTAGCAGCAATTAATGAATGTCATGTTGCTTTCTCAATGGCCTTATCTGTAATATGCCCCATATATGGATCGAGTAGATCGAACAACCCGTGTGTATAGTATCAAGATTGCACGTAATTAAATATATGAATTTGCAGTAAAATTTGTTTATTTATGCATGATAGCATTTCTACTGATCACATAATAATATAGAGATATGGTATAACATCTAGCTAGTAAATACTTCGATCATCCCAATGCTGTGAAATTTTCTTTTCATAATCAATTTGTTGATGCACCATTTATGGGTCAACTAGACTTATATATATATAGTTGTAGACCTAAATGATCAACCTTGAAGTGAACCGACGGTCCTGATCTTCTCCTTTCTTTTTCATCTTTAGTTTTATAATTATGTTCCCATGGTGGTAATTGCTCACAGCAGGTGAAGCCACATTATATGTGATGGATTGCCGGTTCGTTGTACAAAAGTCTATTAATACAATAATGAGGAATTACTTGCTTCGAAAAGAGATGTAGGCCATCCTCACAGGGCAAGGTAAAGAAGCAAGGGCTGTGAAAGCTTTGACTAAATTGGATCCTCGGGTATATGCCATTGGACGCTGGACTTGATGGGCTTTCTATGAGTCCGATGCACACAATATATATAGCCGGCCTCTCTCCTTCTTATCATCGCCATTCGCAACACACTGACACCTCTCTCTCTCTCTCTCCCTCGTCGCTCTCCTCCTTCAACTTAGTTGAAGATTCAAAAAGCAGGTCAGTCTTTTTGTCTCTCTCTCTCTCTCTGCATAATGTTACGAAATGTTTCTTTAGACTTGGGACATGCATGAAATTAAACCTGATACATTCCTCGCTTATTGGAACTGGCGTCGTAGGATATCAGGACCACTGTAGTTAGATACCTCAACACTTTTTAGCAAAAGGTGATCAGAGTATTCATGGTAGGGCACCCTTCATTTGAAGTTGAGAGCCACTAGCTTTCATCCATTCTGCCTAGATCAGACTAGCTATACGTCCTTATAGTTATCTTCCAGTTTCATTACATTCTTAAATTAATATATCAAACACTCGTGAGTTATCTCATCTATGTGTTAAGCCGATCATTCATTTTAGTTTGAGATATAATATATTGCCACTCTAAGATATACAACCTTTGATTATTTTTGTCCACATAGCAATTTTTACTTTTTTATTTATGTTTTTAGAAAAAATACCTTAAAATTGTGTCGTAAAGTAACAAAAAATTATATCTCTCTTTTAGTTTTTAGTATCGTTCATATATATATATATATATATGAGCCACAGAAGCGGCCGGGGAACTCTCGATCTCTTACTTTATTCTGCTATAATTAGTGCCTGCTTTGAACACACATGAGGATTGAGCAGCAGCTCTCTTTTCATATTTGAATGTTCAGTTCCATTGTTTTACTGTTGCTCATCTGGGTCAATAGCTTGCATGTCCTTGCGACGTTGACAGGGGCGCCTAACTATATGTATTTTGCTGATATTTAATTTCGTACCAACCAAATGTACTATATATATATATATATATATATATATATATATATATATATATATATATATATGTATGTATTTGGTAGCGATCGACCCACTTCTTTGTTTCATTTTATACGTAATATTACTTAATAAGAGTAGAAAGTTCCGCAAGCCATGTATATAATTGCCTCTGATATTTTCTTAAGGTCTTTGACAGGCTGGATTTGCAAGTTGCAAGTGCAAGTCGGCCACAAATTTTTTCTATCTTCAACCAAAGGCTTTAATTCTTCTACCAGAAACATAATACAATGGAAGATTTTTATTCAAGTCGTCTCTATATATCCGTGGAATGGAATATTTGGAATATAGAAAAATTGGAAAAGAAAATAGTTAAATGACAGAAGGATGAGGAATAATTTTTAGTTCATAAAAATTAATTGTGGAGCAATAACCAAAAAAAAAAAAAAAAAAAAACTCTAAATAGTAATTAGTTAAGTAGCTGATCAATCTGTATCAAATTAATTAATTGGTTGATCCATCAGTTCAATTCTATTGTTCATGATTTAAGGAGAAAAAAACCTACTTCAAAGTCAACATGCTAATATGTCTTTTTTCCTTTATTGATTTTTTTTTTTTTTTTATTTCTCCTTCTTTGTTTTTTCCTGAGCATTTCACATTTTATTTGTCGAACATCATCAATTACAATAGAAAAAAATGGTAATAGGACATCGTGGGCGCTGCATGTCTATTTATCGGTGATAGAAACAATAAATTGGGCAACAATCCGATTGGTTGGGATAAATAAAAAAGGACCATTTGCATTAATAACTGTACGTCTTGGTCCATAGAAATAGAAATAGAAATACAAGTCACAGGTCGTGCTAGCTAGCTACACCATTTGCATTCATATACGGAGAATTCATTTATATTAAATTTATATATTGTACGTTTTATGCAGGAAACCGTTGGAGGAACAGTAGCAAGAGATAGCCATGGCTGGAAACCAATTGGGAGTGCTTAACGCTCTTGATGTGGCCAAGACTCAATTGTACCACTTCACGGCAATTGTAATTGCCGGAATGGGATTCTTCACTGATGCATACGATCTGTTCTGTATCTCCCCTGTGTCCAAGTTACTCGGCCGACTTTACTACACCGTACCAGGCGCAGCGAAGCCCGGCACATTGCCTCCTAATGTGGCTGACGCTGTTAACGGCGTGGCGCTTTGTGGCACTTTGGCTGGCCAGCTCTTCTTCGGCTGGCTTGGTGACAAATTGGGTCGCAAGAAGGTGTACGGTATAACCCTTATTCTCATGGTGGTCTGCTCCATTGGCTCAGGGCTCTCGTTTGGACACTCGCCAAACAGTGTCATGGCCACGCTCTGTTTCTTCCGGTTCTGGCTCGGCTTTGGCATTGGCGGAGACTATCCCCTTTCCGCTACAATTATGTCTGAATACGCGAACAAAAAGACTCGTGGGGCGTTTATCGCCGCTGTTTTTGCCATGCAAGGTTTTGGAATTTTGGGTGGTGGGATTGTTGCTTTAATTGTGTCGAGCGCATTCAGGAACAAATACAGCCCTCCCGCATACGAGGTTGATGCAGCAGCCTCGCTACCACCGCAAGCTGACTACGTGTGGCGCCTGATTCTCATGTTCGGAGCTCTCCCGGCCGCCCTCACATACTACTGGCGTATGAAAATGCCCGAGACTGCGCGTTACACTGCCCTGGTGGCGAAGAACGCAAAACAGGCGGCGGCAGACATGTCTAAGGTGCTACACGTGACTCTTGAAGCTGAGGAGGAGAAACTCGAAAGGATTAATACTCAAGAGTCATTTGGGTTATTCTCCAAAAGATTTGCGAAACGCCACGGGCTTCACTTGGTCGGAACCACTACCACTTGGTTCTTGTTGGACATTGCCTTCTACAGCCAAAATCTGTTCCAGAAGGATATCTTCACCGCGATTGGGTGGATTCCAAAGTCACAGACAATGAGCTCACTCGAAGAGGTTTTCAAGATTGCAAAGGCGCAAACACTTATAGCATTGTGCAGTACCGTGCCCGGGTATTGGTTTACGGTGGCTTTCATTGACTATCTGGGTCGGTTTACAATTCAATTGATGGGTTTCTTCTTCATGACTGTGTTCATGTTTGCGCTTGCTATCCCGTACCATCACTGGACTCTGAAGCCCAACAGAATTAGCTTCGTCGTAATATACTCCTTGACCTTTTTCTTCGCCAACTTTGGACCCAATGCCACCACATTTGTTGTGCCGGCGGAGATTTTCCCTGCGAGGCTAAGGTCTACGTGTCATGGAATATCAGCCGCAGCGGGGAAGGCAGGAGCTATAGTTGGGGCGTTTGGATTCTTGTATGCTGCCCAAAGCCAAGACCCGAAACAAGTAGATGCCGGGTACCCGACTGGCATCGGGGTCAAGAATTCCCTTCTTGTGCTTGGAGGAATTAACTTCTTGGGAATGGTGTTTACCTTCTTGGTCCCGGAATCGAAGGGAAGATCGTTGGAGGAATTGACGGGAGAGGAGGAGGATGAAACTGCGGGGCAGGCCACCGAGGCCGGTGGTAGTAGGACTGTTCCAGTGTGATTGATGATTTGGGCCGGTTTTCCATATCAAGTACTTTATGTAAGATGTTGATTTGTGGTTTCTATTTTTCAACTTCATTATATGCAATTAATATTGCAATAATTATGTAGATATGTGCTTTGGCTCGCTTGATGTGAGGGGGTTTGATTGCTGCATAACACTCACACATCATAGGTATAACACCCCCTCACATGAGGGTGGAGTTTACACATTAGGGTCCACCCTCATGTGAGATGGTGTTGTGTGGATGTTGTAAAACTAACATTTTCCTTATGTGAGATGTTTGCATTTAGAGGACTGATTGCTGCACTACACCAACACAACATAAGCACAACAGTTTCTATGAGCCCCACCTCATGTGAGGGGTTGTTGTACCATATTATGTTGGTGTTGTAAAAGTAGCATTTTCCTTGCCTTTATTTGTCTTCTTTGAAATATTTGTAGCAAAGCTTCGGAGTTGTCTTGAAAGTTAATATCATTGAATTATTGTTTTCTCTTTTCGCTAATTGTAATTAGCTGAGACCAAAATTTGTGTACATTCGACTAATTAGCATGCACGCCATTCAAGAAAGACATTAGGAAAAAAAAAAAAAAAGGAATTAATTTAGAACTGAAACCAAATGCCGCAGCTAATGCCCTTCATTTTTTTTTTTAAAAAAAAAGATATATATATATATATATATATATATATATATATATATATATATATATATATATATATATATATATATATATAATTATTGGGTTTTATAATCACCTGCCAAATTTATCATTAAACTCCTATATATATCATTCAAGTATTTCCACTCCCTATTCTAGTAAAATGTGATTTAAATTCAAATAAAAATATAAATAAAAGCATATATATATATGTTCAAGCCTAGCAACTAAAGTTCATAATTTGCATTTGGATTTCATTCAGCCCCAAATCAATAAACTAAAATAGACCCTTGAATGGCAATAACAGCTTTTCCTCTTATTGGTTAAGTGCAATTTTAACCATGTATATATAAATTCTTGGGCATCATCCCTTTGCAAGCCACTTTTCAATGTGAGTTCTACATAAGGTTTGTTACAATTGGTATGAGAACGAACACTACATTACAGGTTCAAGTCACGGAGGGGTAACTTATAGGCTAGATTAAGATGTCTTAGTACTATGTGTGGGCACAATGTTAAGTCATTAAACACTGATAGACAATATAAGTTGACGAAAGGCAAAAGGCTACCACCAGGTGAGTGTCGATAAAGTGGCATGGGCCGTTGTTGGATTCAGAAGCTTGGTGAAATTTTTACGATCTCAAGTGTCTCACATTTGGTTAAGTGCAATCTTAACCATGTGTATATAAATTATTAAGCATCTTCCTCTTACAAGTCGATTTTTACTGATGAGTTCTACCTAAGATTTATTACAATTGGTATCAGAACAAACACTACGTTACGAGTTTGATTGTTTGAGTGAGGGAGATGTGACAAATAGGATGAATTAAGATGTGTTAATATTATGTATGGGCATAATGTTAAGTCATTAAATATTGATAGGCAAGATAAGCTGACAAAAGTAGGGGTGTGCAAGACCCGCAAAAAACTGATCCGCCCCACAAACCCGACCCACCTACCCTGCAAAAACACTTAACCCGCATATAATATTCGGATTTCGTTTCAGTTTTCTGCAAAGCGCACAGTGCGGTGCGATTTGTGGGTCGGGATTTTTCAAAATCCAGGGGACCCGCCCCGCACCGTGTAAATTAAAAAAAAAAAAAAAAAAAAAAAAAAAAAAAAAAAAACCCTTAAAGCCTTAACCCTAGCGCTCCCCAAACCCCCTCTTATTTTTTCCTTTCTTTTCTTCTAGTGCCGCACTCTCCTTTTTCTCTTCATTTTTCATTTTTTCTTACTGTAGTACTCCTTCCTTTTCACGAACCTCTCAAGATCTCTGAGTCCATGGTGAGTGTTGCGAACATTGTGGGGTGGTCAAGGTTGCTGGAGGTCCACGAGGTTCCCATACATGCTCTCATAGCTGACGGTGAAGATCTTCAAGGTCTTTTTCTCTGGCACTCTGATTTGTATTTCTCTAACTCTCTATTTTGTTCCTTAGAAAATATTTCGAGATTTCAGTTGAGAAAATATTTTGAGATTTCTTTCTTTTGAAGTTTTATTTTGTTGTTTGGTTTGTGAATTGTGAGTGGCATCCCGTTTGGTTGTGGAGAAAATGTGATAAAAGAAAAGAAAACTGAATATTTAAAGATGAAGAGAGGTCTCTTGACTCTCTTCAACAAAACCCACCGTGCCCCGCAGGTACCTGCACTGCATGGGGTTCCTTTAAAATAAGCAGTTCACGGGTCCAATTTCCCCAACCCACAGTGGTGCGGGGGGGGGGCAAAAAGGGCGGAAAATTGCCCCGCCCTGCCCCGTGCCCACCCCGCCCATGCCCACCCCTAGACAAAAGGAAACGGGCTACCACCAGTTCAATGTCAATAGAGTGGACCGTTGTAGATGTTGGATTCAGAAGCTTGGTGAAATGTTATGATCTCAAGTGTCACACATTTGGCTAATTGCAATCTTAACCATGTGTACAAAAGCATTAGGCATTCTCCTCTTACAAGCCAATTTTCATTAGTGAGTTCTACCTAAAGTTTGTTATGATTGGTATAAGAACAAACACTAAGTTTTACAGGTTCGAGTCATAGAGGGATGACCTATAAGCTAGATTAAAATGTCTTAATATTATGTGTAGGCATACTGTTAAGTTAGTCATTAACTGTAGGGGGCTAATTATCTGCCTACCACCTACCGACCGCTTACTGAACCGAACCACCATCGCCCGCCTACCAACTCTACCGACTAATTTTGGTCCGGTAGTCGATATAGAATTTTGTTCCGAAAGCCAGTTTGGTAACCGAACCGCATTTATTCAGACCGATTAACCGAACTAACATAAAATGAAACGACATCGTTTTCGTAAGAACGAAACATTTTATCTCTTTTTTTAAAAAAAAAAATCAAAATCAAAAAATCAAAATCAAAAATCAAAACGACGTCGTTTCATACCCATGTTAACAGACTTAATCAACTTAACCAGCCGCCTATTAACTGACTTAATCGACTGCCTATTAACCGCTTAACCGAAATAAATTCACCGACTGCATTCTGAAAAAAGTCGGTTAACCGACCGAATTAACCGATTTAACTGTCTACCGAACCGATACCCACCCCTAATTAACTATTGATAAACGAGATAAGCCAACAAAAGTGAAAGGGCTATCACCAAGTCAATATCGATATAGTAGGCTGCTATAGACACATTGGATTCAGAAGCTTGGTGAAATGTTACGATCTCAAGTGTCTCACATTTGGTTAAATGCAATCTTAATCATGTGTATATAAGTTATTGGGTATTCTCCTCTTGCAAGCCGGTTTTCACTGGTGAGTTCTACTTAAGATTTGTTACAATTGGTATGAGAACAAGCACTATGTTTTACGGGTTCGAGTCACAGAGGGGCGACTTATAGGATGGATTAAGATGTTTTAATATTATATATGGGCATAGTGTTAAGTCATAAATACTCATAAATGAGATATGCTGACAAAAGGGAAAAGGCTACCACCATGTCAATGTCGATAGAGTGGGCCGCTATTGATGTTAGATTCAAAAGCTTCATGAAATTTATGATCTCAAGAGTCTCACATTTGGTTAAGTGATTTCTTCACCATGTGTATATATGCTATTAGGCATCCTCCTTTAGTAAGCCCGTTTTTACTGGTGAGTTCTACCTAAGGTTTGTTATAATTGATATAATAACAAACACAACGTTATGGGTTTGAGTCACGAAGGGGTGACCTATAATTTGGATTAAGATATCTTAATATTATTTATGGACATAGTGTTAAGTCATTAAATGTTGCTAAACAAGATAAGCTGACAAAAGGGAAATGACTATCACTAGGTCATTGTCGATAGAGTGGGCAGCTATAGACGTTGGATTCAGAAGCTTGGTGAAATGTTACGATCTCAAGTATCTCACATTTGGTTAATTACAATTTTAACCATGTGTATATAAGCTATTGGAACAAAGGTGTGTTCTAACTAAGATTTGTTACAATATTTGCAAGAGCTCATGATGTTTTCTCTTGGTTTTCGTTTCGATCTATGGTTCTTTAAGGCCTTTGCTTGTCACCAACAATCTGGTACTTGTTGAGTGGTGTTGCAAGAACAAAACTGTTGGTATAGTTTCCGGTATGGTCTTGATAACACGTCCTTCCCTGTCAATCTTGTCATCTGATCGCTGCAAAACAAACAAAGTCAAGAGAACACACCGGGGGTTGGCCAGCGTTCCTCCCTCTGATGCCAAAGTTAGTGTTCCTGTGTAAAATATGCTCAAGCACAATGATTCAGTCTTGTTTTCATACTTGAGGTATAGGCCTATTTATTGGCTGAATGATGAGAACCCTTACTACATTAGGGTTTCGTATTCCTTCCATTTTAACCCATGAGCGTCGTCAGAGTCCCTCATTGACCCAAAATTATTTTCCTTCTAGGTTAAGATTCTTTCCTTAACAATCTTAAAGTGAGATTCCCGGCAACGGATCCGACATTTAATGTCAATCCCGGATGTCTAGGGACGGGGCGCGAATCCAAGATATCTGGGTTCGCATATAATGGATCCCCAATCTGTTATGTTGGTCCCAGGACGATAACTTCCCGAGGCCCTTGGGTATTTGTTCTTGCAGGTTCATTTATGGTGGGCCATGGGCCCATATTCACAAGTGAGCCAATGTGGGCTTAGAGGCTCGTAATTCCCAAAATGGACCCGGTCGAGGGGGATTATTCCCAACAAAAACAATCCTATCATGTATATATGTATTACCAATTTTAATTAACTGGGCAATAGCCATTTTGGTAGAAGCGTGGTACTCGCTGCCGTTAGATTATAATAAATAAATATTTAAATCTGTATCGTTTGAACAATAAACATTATTAATAAAGTGACGTTGTTTACTGTTCAAACTTCACAAAAAAGTGACGTCGTTTACGAATATGTTTTATGTTTGATGCAGAAAAAGAAGTTAGGGATGTGTTTTGAAAACTCTTGAACATAAGGTGGAGTAGTAGTAAATGGTGCTGATCAATCCAATTTTGGCTTGGTTGATGCCCCTTGATCATATTATCAAGTGCTTTAAATTCTTTAATCATACATCTCTTTTCTATGTGATATAGCTGTTTTAGCTCTTATTTAACTGCAAATTTTGTTGCGTTGCATTGAGGAAATCTTAATTATGTGTTTTTCGAATGATGTTCCATGCTTAGGAATTGAAACAACATAGTAGTCCACATGTGGAAATTGTTGGCGTCTTCCTTGTGGAGGAGACTGGAGCTCCTATCCTATCTCTCAACCACCAAATACATTCCTTCCATCCTTGTCATCTTAATTTACAGGTACTTTGTGTTGTAGGGTTCATCCAGTAGTATTAATTTTTGTTTGGGTGTTTGCCCTCTTGGTATATAAGCTTCTTAGTAATTTTATAGATCTTCTTAAACATGTTTATTTTGTGTTCGATATGAGTTTTAAAACCTAGCTCGATCTTTTTCCTCTTCCTCTTGTGGCCAAAATTTCTCACTCATGTTACCACTTAACCTGTTAAGAGGCCTTTTATGCCAAATTCTGTTGCAATGAAAAATGCGGAGCCATCATATATATATTGAAAATTTGGTTTCTGCATTAATTGGTTTTCACCCTATGTGCTACAATTATATATATATTATTCACTTTGTTGTTTATGCTGATGTTGTTCCTGTTTGTGCTTACTTTACCCCATGCAGGTTATTTAGCTAGGCTGGATATTCCTTTATCTTTTTTCCATAGGGGTATTATTTTTTAAAAAGATTATGTCCGTCTATAGGAATGTAAATAAACCAGTCCGTTCGACAACCCGCTCGGTTTAGCCTGATCTGAACTCGAGCTCGATACTGTAGAAACTCACTCGTTACTGTAGAAACCTGCTCGATTAGTAAGTGATACATACCCAACTCGCTCGACAAAACTCGATAGGAGTTTGCAAGATCAACTCGTTTAAAGTTAAACCGAATCGCTCGCCCGGCTCGTTAGTCTAACTTGTTAACTCATTCATATCTCTTATATATTACTAAAAATGAGTTATATAAATTTAAACATGTATAATAGTAATTAAGTAATATATGTTATATATGTTACTTAATATTTATATGTGTGTATTAGTTAACATATTAACTAGTAAGATCATAAACTAACATATACCAAGTAAATGTAATTAACTATATGTTACTCGATGTATATATATATATATAGATTTCTGCCAGAAAGAAATTACTGATTTGCTTGCGAAAAATATTATTCGCAAAAGCAAATCTCCTTGGTCTTGTGCTGCTTTTTATGTTATGAAGAATGTTGAACTCGAAAGAGGTTCCTAGGTTATATATATATATAGTAGTTAACTATAGTAATTTTTTGTAATTAACTATTAACGGCACAGCCGACCTTTACATTCAAACAATCTGCTATCGCCGGATATATTTTGACATCAGTCGATGCCAGAATCTAAGAAATTATGTCGAAATCCGGCAACGTCCAGCTACCGTCGCCGGAATCTAGCCAGAACGGTTGGATCCCCGGCCATCTAACTTTGCCGAAATCCAACACAAAACGGCCAAATCCCATCCAATTGCCCGGAATTCGACACACACACACATATATATATATTATTTTATATTAATATCTTTTATGTTGTGAATAAAATTTAATTTTTATAAATTAATATGATTGAATAAAAATATAAAAAATATTTATAATTTTTCATATACACCTAACATAAAAAAATGACAAAAACTATTCTACATTGAAACAAGCGGAATATTAGTCATATGTATCCTAGATACACTTCCATGGTATCCGGCCCTCGATCTCTCACCTACTCTTATCTCTCCACGTACAGGACCACATCCCCTTGTTTTTTGTGGCATGAATTTTCCATGATTTCCCTTGAATTTAAATTACTAGAAACCTAGCTAGGTATCGTGTACTATGGGTCGAGCCTCAGCTCTCTCTTTCGGTAAAACGCAAACAATCACTAACGAACACGCTATGTTTAAAGTAATCTGGAAATTATTGGCCATTTTGTTTCTGATTGCTTCGTTTAACACGTCTCAACAGTCTCAGTTCTCATTTGAAAAGAAATTAAGCACAGGCAAGGTGCGGGGTGCCACACGCTTTTTATGTTGAAAAAACACTACACGACGGCGGAAACTATTGTCTACCGCGCGCTTCTCCCACATTAAAAAAAGGAAAATATTGATGGTCAATTCTAAAGTCAAAGAAGCAAGGTTTTGATTTTTGTAATATTAACATTGAATTATTGTGACATTAGATGGAATATGCCATTTGATTCCTGAGTTTATCCTGATTAATTAATCTTGAAGTGTTGAGATGCACATTATATAATATAATCTGGCTACTCTCAGCTAATCTTCCTCGCCATCCCCAACACATCACATCACATCGCTTCTTTCTCCTCTCAAGGATGAGGACATCTGATCTCTGTCTTCTTTTTTCTACTTTAATTTCTTGATGCAGGAAGCCTAGCTAACAAGTTCTTTGCGTATTTCAAGTGGCTTTTTAATCAGGTATAACTAGCATATCTCTTTCTGGTAACACTAGCTTTTTTGCTTTCTAAAACCCTTTTTATAGCTTTTCGTTTTCTTCAACTTTGTTGCTAATTATTTACCCCAGTTACCTAAATAGAACCACTTTAATTAGCCGGATATTAATCCTGCTGATCTATCAAAACTGCTGATGGAAAGTTATCCATGTTAATTGTTAAAGTACTAGCTAGCTAGCTGCCTGGTGAGTGGTGGCGCATCCATGTATTTCAGGAAAAAAGGAAAGATGGACAGGCTTTTTTTTTGGCTTTCCAATCAATCATGGCAAAACTTCGTTTAAACGCAGATAAGCAAGCAGAATATTCTTTATTGCCTATCAGTCACTTGGATTAAAGGGATCGATGTTTGAGACAATATATATATGCTTTAGATTTCCTTTTGTTTTTATAAATGAAGTGCTTTTTTCTGATTGAAGTGCTTTCTTGGTATAGTTTCTTGGCATATTCAATCAAAAATGAAGTGCTTAATTTCTTCTGATTAAGAACCAGTTCACTTTAAGAGCATTTCTTTGATACGTAGGCAGGAAAGCATTCAAGGAGTGTTGAAAAGCAGGACATGGCTAGACAACAACAGGGAGTGCTTAACGCACTAGATACTGCAAAGACCCAATGGTATCATTTCACGGCAATCGTGATTGCCGGAATGGGATTCTTCACCGACGCATATGATCTTTTCTGCATCTCCCTCATTACCAAGTTACTCGGCCGCATATACTACACAGTTGAAGGCTCGAAAAAGCCCGGGACATTGCCTCCCAAAGTAGCGGACGCCGTGACTGGCGTCGCATTTTGCGGCACCTTAGCCGGGCAGCTCTTCTTCGGCTGGCTCGGAGATAAGCTGGGCCGCAAAAGGGTCTACGGTCTTACACTACTTCTCATGGTCGTTTGCGCCGTTGGCTCGGGGCTCTCTTTCGGCAAATCACCAAAGGGTGTCATGGCCACGCTGTGCTTCTTCCGCTTCTGGCTTGGCTTTGGCATTGGCGGCGACTATCCTCTTTCAGCGACAATCATGTCCGAATACGCCAACAAAAAGACTCGTGGGGCGTTCATTGCGGCGGTTTTCGCCATGCAAGGCTTCGGAAATTTGACGGGTGGGATCGTTGCTTTAATAGTTTCAAGCGCTTTTGATCATGCCTACAAGGCTCCTGCATATGATGTTAATGCGGCAGCCTCGCTACCAGCTCAAGCCGATTACGTTTGGCGCATAATTGTAATGGTTGGAGCCATCCCCGCCGCCCTCACTTACTACTGGCGTATGAAAATGCCGGAGACGGCTCGTTACACCGCCTTGATTGCCAAGAATGCAAAGCAAGCAGCGCAAGACATGTCTAAGGTGTTACACGTGGATCTCGTCGCTGAAGAAGAAAAGTACTCACAGAATCTGCCTGCTCAAGAGTCGAGCAATAATTCTTTTGGTTTATTCTCCAAGGAATTCGCGAAACGCCATGGGCTTCACCTGGTCGGAACCGCTGTTTGTTGGTTCTTGTTGGACATTGCCTTCTACAGCCAAAATCTTTTCCAAAAGGATATCTTCAGCGCTATTGGGTGGCTACCGCAGGCGCAGACAATGAGTGCTATTCATGAGGTTTTCAAGATTGCAAGGGCGCAAACACTTATAGCCTTGTGCGGTCTTATTCCTGGGTATTGGTTTACGGTGGCCTTCATTGATAAATTGGGACGGTTCACAATCCAATTGATGGGTTTCTTCTTCATGACCGTCTTCATGTTTGCGCTAGCTATCCCTTACAATCATTGGAAGAAAAACCATGCTGGGTTCCTTGCGATGTACTCCCTCACCTTCTTCTTCGCAAATTTTGGACCCAATTCCACCACATTTATTGTACCAGCAGAAATTTTCCCCGCAAGACTGAGGTCTACTTGTCATGGAATATCAGCGGCATGCGGAAAGGCTGGAGCCATAGTTGGGGCCTTTGGATTTTTGTATGCTGCCCAAAGCACGAACCCGGCATTGACAGATGCAGGATACCCACCTGGAATTGGAATAAGGAATTCGCTTCTTATGCTCGGCGGGATCAACTTCTTCGGAATGTTGTTTACCTTATTGGTGCCGGAATCGAAGGGCAAATCGCTCGAGGAATTGACGGGCGAGAATGAGGAAGAAAGTGAGCAGCCAGCAGAGGAGAATCAGGCCTCCTATACTAGAACTGTTCCTGTGTGATTTGAGTTTATCAGTTTGTTTACCACAAAGGTTCATGATATATTGTGAATATACAAACAGTACTGCTTTTCTAGTGTATGTATATATGTTTATAAGATTATTTTGGAAGGGGATGCAAAACAAGTTGTAGATGACGTGAACTCAAGATCTCTAAAACATGACGTTTTTAGTCTTTTTGTAGAAGGTATAAACATGGAAATGCAAGGACTAAGAGGAGTTACTATCGCTCATGTAGAGAGGCTAACAATGTTGCTCATCTGCTAGCAAAAGAGGCCTCCACATTAGAGATGGATGGTGTTTGGCTTGAAGAGTGTCCTACTTTTATTTTGAATGCTGTACTTAGGGAGACTTTGTCTTCCTAGATCCCCTCTTGTTGGGATCAATTTGCTTACTTTAATGAAGATCGGCTACTTTGTTCAAAAATAAAACAAAAAAAAGTGTATGTACATATGTGCACTGCAATAATTATGAAGATATTTTGCTTTCGAATGCAAATACAATCTCGATCTCTAGCTACAAATTGCGATTTCATTATTTGTTTCCAAATATTATATCAACACTGAATATATATATATATATACACATAGCTTGAGAGAAGTTATATAGAGCACATTCATGTGTGAAGGATAAAGCTCAACAATCAACGGATTATTCTTGGAACAAATATTATCCTCCTCCATGCCTAAAATTAGTGATTAAGGTCTGAGATATAAAATATTTGATTGAAATAGTAGGTGATTGACAGCAATACAATTCGAACTTAAGGCATTTGCTTTGCAACCATATTTAATTATAATAAATGCTAGAGTTTTCAAATTTTCTCCAATTTCCAAATGATATCGATGTGTCACAATCCCATGATATGGTAATACATTTTTTTAAATAATTGATCGCATTGAATTGTGACACATCATTTGAAAATCAAATTTTAAATAAAAAAATCTAGGAAGTGTAGCATTTCTCTTAAATTATAAGTTATCTCCATTGCTTAAGCGATAAAAGCGCGTATAAACTGCCACGTAAATTCAGTCTTAAAATTTCAATTTTTAAACCAAAAGTTAACCACTTTCTTTCTCCAACACTCTTTTACAACTTTTCTTATGACATATGATTTCTGTCAACTTTTTACATAACTATTCTACGTGGTAAGAAATAATAGAATAGTTATGATTATTTTCTTTTCTTTTCTTAAGAACATATAATTTTCTGCCGCAATATTTGTGTTTATAGTTATTTGAAAAATTGTCAAAAGGAATATTCATGTCTCTTTAATTTCTTCTTCATTTCTCTCACTCCCCCATTTTCTCACACCTGCGCCTCCTTCGAGCGTCTTCTTCAGCTTCCTTTGGCACGAACACGACCGAAGAAGAAGAAGAAGAAGAAACGCACAAAATCCAGTCTATCTGATCCAACACACCTATTTCATCCTGTGATTTCCTGCTTGCTTTTTCCTCCTTCACCAAAACATTTCTTCCATGAAACAAAAATTAACCCATTCTATTGAAACACAGAAAATTACCCATTTGACTAAAGAACCCAAGAAAAGGAGAACCCAAACTTCTCTACCCATTCATTTTCGGTCAACACCCATAACCCGATCGGTTCAAAGAACCGAAATTTTCTACAAGATTCAAAGACAAAAGAGAGAAGGGAATCGCCTTGCTGAAAGACCACCACACCAGTACTCACGCAATATTCAATAGGTAAGTTTTTCTCTCTTTTATTTGTTTTTGGTTTATGGGTTTTTAACTTTTTCTTAGATTTCCTCTCTTTAACTTTCGCCAACCATTTTTCTTGTTGCAGAAGAACGTTCTCATTTTTTGCGGACCAGGTCCGCTCGGAGACGAAGAGGGAATTTTGATAAAGACCAACCAGAAGAAGACAATATGAGGTTGAAAAGAAGAAGACGGGCAGGGCCATGAAAAATCATATAAAAAAGAAGGCCTTTAAAATTTCGGAGAATGACTGAATGAGTGAGAATCTAAAAAAAATGGTAAAAACCCATAAACCAAAATTAGATCTAAAGGAAACCAGAGTGTAAAAAAAGAAAATATATATATATTAGAGAAAACCCACCTATGTGGATTGAAGAAAATGAAGATGAAAACCTTTTAGAGGGAAAATAGCTTTTTATTGTTGCATATCGACAAATCAAGCAGCAGTCAGATCAACGTAGCTCGTCCAAGATAGATATAGCAGGGAGCAAGATATAGATCAACATGAAGATACATATCAACATGCTGTCATTGAATAAGAGCACATGCTCTATTGTAATTAAGTTAACTCTAGTTAGTTAGAATATAGTTAGAGTTAATCATCGCAGTTTCAGTAGACTAGAAGCTTAGAGTAGCTTGGTTCACACGTTGTTGTATAAAACAATATACTTGACTATTCTTCAATACTGTTTTACCCATTTTTCCATTCCCAAATTTCTCTGTTATCTCTGTTTTTCACTAGACCTTTTGGTTCTTGACATTGCAGCCCGAATCAGTTGCAAAAGCTTCTCAAAGCACAGTTGCAAAAACCTCTCAAAGCTTCTTTGTTTATTTTTTCTTAGAAAAAGATGTAGGAAAGAAGACAACATGAAGAAGAAAAGAAGACAACCTCGGTACCATGCACCTACTAAAAGTTTAGTAGGCCAGTGGCATGTTCTCTATATTGTCAAAAGTGCTACACGGCACTTTTAAAAAGAATTGCCGTGGATCTTCTTCCAAACAAAGGACCTTCCGGCCAACCACGGCTTCATTACAGTCGAAATCAACTAACTAAACCAATAAAAAAGAATATTTAAATAAATATTTAAAGATAGAATTGATGTTTAATATGTTTAGAAAGTTGCCAACTAAAATAAGAAAAATAAAATTTTTATTTAAAATTTAACTAAAGTTTGGAGATCGAGCCCAATAATAGAAATGCTCTCAAACTTCACGTTAGCATCGATTCCTACTCCAAATTTGAAATTAGGTGCATGTACATGTGTCCGACCTTTGACTTTCTAATTGAAATTTGAAACGGAACCTTTTGACACAATCCTTAAATACAAAAACTGAAGAGGTAGTGGATTGAATAACAAGGCCTCCCCCCGTCTCAGTGGGTCCGGATATATTCTATCTCTTGATCAATGACAATTTTTTTTTTTTTTTTTCCTACGCATGCAGGAACCATAAGACTTTGACAACCTGTAATGTGAGACCATATATATATATATATATGTTGGACCACCTCAAAACGGAAAGCAGCAGAAACCTTAGACATGAAAAATGTAGAGCCAAAGTTTTGAAATCTAGCTAGAAAAGCTAGTTGGAAGGTCAAGCAATTTGATAGGTTTATGGGCCGGGTTGAGTTTTGACATAAGATTATGGGATTCGATCGAGTAGCTCTTTTCGAGTAAGAATGACTACAATTGTTCCTTTCGGGTAAGAGGGATCACATAACTCTTCGGCCGCCGCATGCACCTTTCGCCTTTAGACTTTAGCACTTCCATCTACTTAATTCCAGTTAGAAGTCCTAAAGATGTTGAAGAAATGTTATGCTTTTCTCTTTGTCCTTTGCCTACGTACGTATGTTATGTTAAAGCTAAGGGGAATCGAATCTTTGCAAGTTGCAAAGATTGAAAATTCAATACATCTAATTGCTCAACACATTCTAGATGAAGTTTGTGCGCAAACGTGCCGAAGTCTCGACGTTAGGAAGATTCAGACGGAAAGTGCTTGATAAAATTGAACATTGAACATTGATGAGATAAAAGTGCTAATAATTACAGATAAGTAATTAAATTAGTCACTATAAATGACAGATAACTAGAGATCAATCTTCATTGATGAAAAATGTTTCAAGTTGATCACTCGAGTTAAAATAAATAAATAAAAATTAAAAAAAAAAAATTGGATGGCGTTTTCCATAATCACCTTAATTAATTTAAATTGACCATTTGTACATTTTAATCAATTTATTTACAATACCATATCTAACATCTTTCAGCCTCACCATTAACTCCGATTGAATTGACCGGCTACCTATTCGATTATATGTAGATTTTATGTGAACGTACTCTTTCACATATGCTGCTCAATCAAATTATTAACAATATAATAAATAAATAAATTGTTAGAAATTCTTATCGGACTCCATGGTAATGTGTTCAACATTGGTAATTAAGAGAGAGTCCTCGATCGGATCATGTACCAATCGGTCAACAATCAACATCTAGCTAGCCAGTTATTGCTTGGTTAACTTCATTCCATGATCTGACTATGGCGAGACAAAGAATGCAAACACTTAATTGCTTTTCCAAAATCGATCTCAATCATGGGTTCCAGATAATGAATCCAAACCTAGCTAGTCAATATTTTTGCGTGAAGAAATGATAGGAGATCTGTGACACATATAACACTGCACCATCTTGAAACGAAACCTGTTAATTAAGGAATTCCTTTAATTAGTTACGAAGTTGATTTGATAATTAAGCTTACTTTGCGAGTGATATCTTGTCAACTATTTCCTTTTATGAAGTGACTTCAATTCTTGATGTAGCTTTTTGAGATATTGTTTCAAAAAGCAAAAGTGTAAAATCCTATATTTTTCAAATGACAAACAAAAAGATAATTAATTATCAAGTAAGAAAATGCTTCTTCGTCAATTAATTCTTCACTGCTCACATTAATATTGTGTAGACTGAGCGAATTTTAACGATGCAATAAGACTTCAAAATCTG
>JAJPGS010001839.1:0-34176 GCA_028654335.1 Alnus rubra | reverse complement strand
TTTCTTCTTCTTCTTGTTAGTGATGAACCAAACACATATGTTGCTTGCAATTGAACTCAAAATCTTTAACAAAATGTTGTTTTCTTTTCCCTGATCTTTCTCTCTGCTTTTATATGATCAATGGAAAAGGATGAAACAAGAGAAAAGATGATGGCAGTTGATGATGATGAGGAGGCTGGGTTTTACAGACGTTCCCTTCCTTCTCCTCCTGCTATAGATTTTACTTCCCCGAAAGCAAGGTAATTAGTTGCTAAAACTCCACTTTTTTTTCCTTCTTAATCTTTCATATCAATTTCGCCCAACACTAAAATCATCGAGGAGCTAGTTAATTTGGTTAGTTTTTCATTTATGTTCAACAAAAGAAGGTGCATATATGCATACATTCTTCAATTCGTTTGTGTTTAATTGCATGTGTTCTTCAAATTTGCTATACTTAATTATCTGCCTGCTGCTTCTAACATGTATACCATATATCTATATGGCTTAACAAGCACTCAAAGCCACGGAAACAATGTAGTTATATTCATCGATCATGAGTTAAGTTTCACATTTTTTTTTAAATTATTATTATTTTTAATGTGAGACTATACTTTATAAGCAATTTTAAAGAATTTCAACTGTGACCGATCTTTCTTAAGTGATAGCGCATGCATATGCCTTATGATCACTTTTACATATCCGCATTATGTTTAGTAACTGCATCCGCGTGTTTAATAAGTACGATTATTATTCGCTATTCGAATATTAAGTAATAAGCTTAATTTTTGGGCCTCTTTGAGGACCTATTTTAAATGATTTTAAAAATAAATTAAGATGATTTTTAGTATTTTATACTTGTTTTAATTCATTTTCTTCTTCTTTTTTAAAGCCATTATCTTTTGAAAATATATTAATTTCACATTGTTTTTTTTTTTTTCCAAGTGTTACACGAAAAGCGAACACAACCAACAAAACTAATGTAAACATAACATATACCTAATAAAAAACAATGACATTTTGGTATTAACCACCAAAACATTAAATATAGATATAAAGTATATTATATATTAACCACAACCGCATACCTTAAAACCGTCATCCGCATATGTAGATAGTGATTTTTGTTGACCGTATCTGCATGTGCAAATAACGGACACAAACAATTAATATTCGTCAGCAGTACACCCCTAAATGCAAGTATACAACTAGCACTTTTTCCATGTCCATATGACATTGTTGTACTTATTAGCCAACTATAGACACTCTCGCTAGCTTTTTCTTTAATTTATTTAAATTCAAGAATTAAATTATTTTTTTGCTTCCTTAAGAAATCTTGTACCCGCTAGGTTAAATATTAGATTTTTCTACTTATATATCCAGTTTAACAAAATATATATTTGACATAGTAGACAAACTAAAAATATATAGAATTCCTTAAAATTAGTATATGTAAATTAAGACTCTCGTAGTAATAACGATGCTTCGGCTTGGATAGGATTTACGGCTTGGATTTCATTTTGTTGTAGTAGCCGCAAGCATTTTTTCTGATGGAGATTCGAATTGAGAGAGCCTATATGGAATTTAATATGCCCGAATAGATATTGGACAGCTTACCATTTGTTTGGGATAAGCGGGTCTCATAAAAATCTTTTTATATTTATTATTCAAATTAATAGCAATTCAAATAACAAATTGCTAAAAATTAATTTAGGTCCCATTTCTCCAACAACATGCTCAATGATGTCGGTGCCTTAGCCTCGGCTGCCGTAATTGTCGATTGTTTTCTCTTTCAACCGACACAAAAATGGAATTTATTTAATTAATGTTTGCACAATTATACTCTTTTAAAAAATTTAAATAATATCAAATAATTTATACCGTTAAATACATCAATTTTAAATTTTAACCGTAAAAGTAATATTATTCATTTCATTTGAAGCTAAAAGGAATTTCCGTCCGACCATGATGTTACCAAGTTGCACCCTCCCTTTCTCCCAAATGACAATTTCATCCCCTCCTCGACGTTGACGGTTGACTCTGGAGCTTTCGCGCTTTAGAAACCGTTACTTTACGCTCTCACGGCGTTCTAGCTCCACAGTAAAAAGCTCGATTTTCCAAATCCCTATCATTTATAGAGGAAGATAGCGTAATTGAAGAAAAGAAACAACTAAATGGCTATGGCAGGGTTGTACCGACGAGTACTCCCTTCTCCTCCAGCATTCGATTTCGCTTCCCATGAAGGCAAGGTCAGTTACGGTTCGCTCCTCTGCAGTTCCTGAAATTCACTTTTTTTAAACGAAATGTTGATGATTTCGATGACAATAAGCTAATGGGTTTTCTGGGTTTACGCTGTTTATTTGCGTGTGATGTTGTGGTCGTGCGTTTCGGATTTCTGCGTTAAATTAATTGCTAAAAATGACAAGAAAAGAAAAGAGATTAACGTTCTTTTTATATACAAAGCAATGTGGGGACGATGGTCCACTTTCTCTCTGAGTTAATAGTATAGATGTGGGTTTGTGTGGATAAATATAATAATCGTGTCAATTTGCTTTTGTTGTAGTTTATATTATAATAGCTTTCTGGGTGAAGTTTTAATTTTTTGAATTGTGCTAGTTTGAGATTATTGGATGACCCTCAATGTGTATTTAGAAGTAAAGTAAGTGTATGAAGTGATTGTATTGTGGGTTTATCCTATCTATGGCTGTTTGAGTTTCTGGGTGTTTTTAATGGGTGATTTCTTGTTTTGGATTTTGGGTTTTGCCAGAAGATGAACAATTTTGTTATTGGTGACAATGTCAGTATATAACTGTATGTAGTCTGAGATATTTAGAGTAGTCATTTTTTGGTTTGTTCCAGCCAACTAACCCCGTGTGTGTGTGTTTTTTTTTTTGTGATTGCAGAAACTTTTCATTGAGGCCATCCAGAGTGGGACAATGGAAGGTTTTTATAGGTTAATTTCTTATTTTCAGACGCAATCAGAGCCTGCATATTGTGGACTGGCCAGCCTGTCCATGGCATTGAATGCCCTTGCGATTGATCCTGGAAGAAAGTGGAAGGGTAAGATCCAAGTTATTCACATCTAATAGAATTTTAACGTTCCAATTGTTTGGGCCAGAGTTAGTTATTATACGGAGTTTGTTTCTAAGGGCCTGCATGTTTATGCTTAATATTTAGTTAATATGATGCTAATAACCACCGTTTAGTACGTTTTTGTTACTGTATCTAACAGGGCCTTGGAGATGGTTCGATGAATCTATGCTAGACTGCTGTGAACCTTTAGAAAAGGTCAAAGCTACAGGCATCTCATTTGGGAAGCTCGTATGTTTGGCGCACTGTGCTGGAGCAAAAGTTGAAGCGTTTCGTGCAAATCAAAGCACGATCGATGAATTCCGTAAATATGTCATGAAATGTTCCATTTCTGATGACTGTCATGTGATCTCATCATATGATAGATCAGCTCTCCAGCAGGTGAGCAATGCAACCTCTTTTGATTCTATTCATCATCTTATTCTCTCTATATCTGAGTGCCTGTCTTTTTGTTAATAACAAATTCTTAAATTGTGAGTTTGATCATGCATTGTTGACCTGTATTTTGCATGAGCATTGTGATATATTGTTTACCATTTTGAAATTTGTGGTATCATAAACAAGAATTATGAGATTTTTTGTTGACGATTCAGTATCTGAAGTAGCTGAATAATAGTACCAATTTTGAGACACTATTTTACATGTAAAACAATTGATGAAAATATCCATAAAAATTGTTGGCAGACAGGAACTGGTCATTTTTCACCTATTGGCGGTTATCATGCTGGAAGGGACATGGCGCTTATATTGGATGTTGCACGATTTAAATATCCTCCTCATTGGGTTCCTCTCACACTCCTTTGGGAAGCAATGGGTTATGTTGATGAAACAACTGGACAACAGAGAGGGTAGGCTTTCGTGTATGTTTTCTTTAGTCAAATTTATTATATCACCTAAACACAATGATATCAGATATATATGTTACAAGAAATTAATTTCTTGAGTATTTCTTTTCCTGGAGAAACTGCATTGATGGACTTTCTTACCTCTGTTCAATACATGATCAATAATCATCAAAATGGTTAGTCAGGGTTGCAATTAGCTGATGACATTTCGGTTTTACAGCGGAGCAGCTGACTACTCAATTAAAAGTTTTGCGAAACCGTTGTCAATAGATATATGCCACTGACTTGGGGAGCCCTTATTCTGGATAAAAAATGAATCCATTTTTGTTAAAGCACTGAAATGTTAATATTATCTTTAATTTGAAGGAATATATATATATATATATATATATATATATATATATATATATATATATATATATATATATATATATCTGGGCTCTCTATGATAGTTGGTAATTTCCTTATTTCTTCTTGATGTTAAAATAATAGCGTCAAGAGTTTGATTGATTCAGTATATGAAGTTCTCAGGCAACACAATACAACTAGATGTGTTGTCTCTTTCCGCCTCCCTCGGTCACTAGACATTATTTTCCCTGGATTATTCTTTTTCTTTTCTTTTTTAGCTTTTATCAATTTTTTTTGGATAACAAATGTGTTACGATCCTAAGTGTCCCATATGGCTTAAGTGCAATCTTAGCTATGTGTATATAAGTTGTTAGACACCCTCCCCATGAAAGCCGATTTTCAAAGGTGAGCTCTACCTTAGTTTTGTATCAAAATGAATGAAAGGAGATTATAGTAGGAGAAAGGAATTCATCTTAAGGCAAGGGGAAGAAACCAAGAATATCCAGACACAGATAGCAGAAACCCCAGCTTAAAAGCCTACATATAGAGATTCGGCTAATTCTTCCATGCATCTTCAACAAACACAAGTGCTGCTTTGTTTGTAAATCTGCTTTGATTTCATTGACCCAGGAATCCAATAAAAAAAGCCTTGACTAGTACTCAAATTAATCGTTGCTTTTGCATGCTGTAATCTTCTTTCATTGTTGCTTTTCCATTGACTTTGTTAACTCTCAAGGTGCATTCCATGTCAATCATGTATTGGGGTCTGAAGTTTTATACTTTTACAGGTTCATGCTGATATCTAGGCCTCACAGGGAGCCAGGACTGCTTTATACCCTGGTATGACAAACTTCAGGATAGAGTTTTAATTGTTTATGAGTTTGTCTCACTCATCCACCTGATTGTCAGTTGTTATATATATGAACATATATATCATTCGGGAACTTCTTTGCAGAGCTGTAAAAATGAGAGTTGGGTCGGTATTGCGAAATACCTCATGCATGATGTTTCTCTTCTCTTAAAGTCAGTGGATGCGACAGATATTCAAAAAGTTCTCTCTGTTATTTTCTCATCACTCCCATCAAATTTTGGGGAGTTCATCAAGTGGGTTGCAGAGGTTCGGAGACGAGAGGATGGTGATCAAAGTTTGAGCCCAGAGGAGAAAGCCAGGGTTGCTGTCAAGGTGTTATAGAAGTTCCAAGTCCATTTACACATTTCTCTTTTTCCTTTGATGATCAGATATCAATTATGCAGTTTATTTACTTTCCTCTGAAGAGGTGTTAAACACAAGATTTGTTATTGCAGGAAGAGGTATTAAAACAGGTGCAGGAGACTGGCCTCTTTAAACATGTAGCTGCATTTTTATCTTCAGCAAATTCATGCTGCCGGAACTTGCTGCCTTTAAGTCATCAGGATGATTTTCCTGACATCGCTGCAAGAGTTTGTTGCCTAGGGCAGAAATTTTGGCTGGGAGATCTGGCTCCTCAGACGAGTATTGCTGTCAGGAAACATGCATAAAATGCTTGAAAGCTAATGGTGACAAGCCTGTTACAGTAGTTTCTGGGACAGTAGTAAATGGAAAGAGAGAGCATGGGGTTGATGTGCTGGTTCCTTCATCCCGTACGAAACTCGGTTGCTGTTGCTCTGCCTCAAGCAATTACAGTGGGATACACCCAGCTAGTAATGATGTTCTGACGGCACTTTTACTGGCATTGCCTCCAGAAACATGGTCTGGTATAAAGAATGAGAAGCTTCTGCAGGAAATTTCCATCCTTGTTTTGACCGAAAATCTTCCCACCTTGCTTCAAGAAGAGGTAATTAAAAGTCTCGCTTCTGTTGTGATGGTTTGGCACTTTTATGTGGAATTTGTGGTTGTTCAAACTTCAAAGTGTTATTCATGCTTGTTGCATCTTGGAGCTGATCTGGATTTCTTGCCATATACAAGTCAAGAAATTATGCATGAGATCAACACCTAGAAATACTGCAAACGTTTTGTTGAGAGACAGACGATTACTTGATTTTTCAACATGTTGCAGTGCCCTAATTAGTTTTCTGCTGCTTATTTTACCCTGTATTGTACTCTAATTTCAAAGGTTTCTCATCTTTTGGTACGGCAGGTTTTGCACTTAAGACGCCAGCTCTACCTTCTCAAGAGATGCCAAGAGAACAAGGTTGATGTGGATCTTGGTGCACCCCTCTCTTAGCATCCGGTTTTCCTCATTTTTCTCTGTAATTATAGGTCTAACCAACGAGCACTGTCTTACCCACTATAAGAACGTAGAGTGTTAGCTATTTACAACCCATTTCTAGGATATTTGTTGAGAAGCAACATGAATCTCCCGGCATTGAAATGTGGCGGTTAAGAGGCAATAGTTCTTCATACCAACTGAATTGATAGGAAATTGTATTTGTTTTGAGGAATGTTATATGCAAAATTAGGATAATGATTCTTAGATCATCGGATTTTTGATCCGTTGGCTATTACGACTATATACAAGCTGGATTGGGATTGACTACAATCTCTTGATCGGATTGTAGCCTACCCGACTGCAATTGTAAGAGGCCCTTGATGGGGTCAACCTCTCTCAATTGCTTGCCGCAATTGTTGGAGATTCCGAAGAAAAAGGGGATGCTAATGGCAAGCATTAACTAGTTCACATGGTTTGGGCCTCTGGATCCCTGCAATTGTGGCAAGAGCTAAGATTGTTTTGATTTATCCAATGGCATACAAATTTTCCACATCACCACTCAAGAACTATTCAACTTATCAATAGAAAATAATAATAATAAAAAAAAAAAAAAAATTAACGCATTACAATTAGTTTTTTGGAAAAGCTAAGCCATCTCCGCGGGTGGGTCGATGGGGAACTTCACCACTTCCTTAGTAGAGGATTTTCCTCATTGTTATCCCTTTGTGTTTTTTAGTGCATTTTCTGATGTGATAAAGATGTACATGTGACAATGTTTGATAGGTTTTATGTACCCTTTTTTTTTTTTTTTGAATATTTATACAAATAGCAAGTAAGCCTGATGTCAAATAGAAAAAAAGGACTACTCTTGGTTAATGTTATATACCACATCCTTATATTCATTTTGTTGATATGATTCGGTCGGTGTCACTTTAACAAAGGAAAATAAAAGTGTGGTTTGTGGTGTATAACATTTTTCTTCCTATAAACTCAGAAAGTAGAAGAAGCAATTTTATCAATTCTAATACTTAAGTATTTTGATAAACATATGGACCATCCCTTTTTTTATAAAAAAAAATAAAAATTAGCCATATCTTTATTAAAGGGAAAATTGCACAATTGGTCATTGTCGTTGACCTAAATGACAAATCGCTTCCTGTGGTATCAAAAAGAATTCATAAATTCCTGTGGTTGGTTTAATTTACAAATCACTCTCTAGAGTCACATTTCGTTAAAATTTTTGACAGACTTCGTTAGGTGCCACGTCAGTGTCATTGGCTAGGGATGGCTCGTAGGTCACCCCTTTCCTTTCTTCAATTTTTTTTTTAAAAAATAATTTTTTAAGTTTTATATATTTATATTTTTTTATTAAGAGTGACACATGTCGCTATTTTATTGACAGTGACGTGACACCTAACGAAATATTTTAAATTTTTTAATAAAATATAACTTCAAAAAATAATTTATAAATTAGTCCAACAAAAAAGATGCGTAAATTCGTCTTGATGTTTACATGTAGCAATTTATCATTTCGGCCATTCACAATTATGCAATTTTCCATTTATTAAAAGCATCCCATCCACTTTTGACTCAGCCCAATAATAAAGATTAGAAAAATGTTAGATTTACAACTGCACAACAACTCTTCACATGAGGGTAGGTCCCACTCTCACGTGAAGAGTTGTTGTGTGATTGTTGTGATGGTGTTGTGTATGAATCAAATCTCTAAAGATTATTAGAAATAAAAGAAGGAAAATGATAGATTTACAACACCACCACAATAACTACACAACATTCCCTCACATGTGGGTGAGGTTCAGTGTGTGGAGCCACCCCATGTGAGAAAATGTTGTACAGTTGTTGTGTAGGAATCAAATCCCATAAAAGAAAGGTAAAGGGAAATAGAAAGCAGAAAGGTCAAAGGCCAAAGCCATGCCCGCCCTCACAAGCGGACGACTGTTCCACTACCAGTCCAGCATCAAAGTACGGTCAAGCTTTCCAAGCATAAAAAATTCTCAATGTAAAAGTTAAGTAAATAGAAAATCCGATTCCCAGGAATTCAATTCTCAGCCAAACAAATTCCATCCTCAAACGAAGAATGTCGACGACGCCGTTGCCGGGTCTGTACCGCAGATCCCTCCCTTCTCCACCGGCAATAGAATTCGCTTCCCCCGAAGGCAAGGTACGTAATTCTCTCTCTCTCTCTCTCTCTCTCTCTCTGTGTGTGTCTCTGAAGTTGAATGTATTTTGTTTGAGTGTGTGTGAATGTTATGTTGCTGTAGAAGCTGTTTGCGGAGGCGTTAGGAGGTGGAACAATGGAGGGTTTTTTCAAGCTGATATCGTACTACCAAACGCAGTCGGAGCCTGCGTATTGCGGGCTCGCCACCCTCGCTGTGGTCCTCAACGCGCTCGCCATCGATCCCGGCAGAAAATGGAAAGGTATGTTAGTTTTTTTTAAGCAATAGTGCAAATTAGTTTTTTTTTTTTAAAAAAAAATAATAAATCATTTTTTTAAGTTTAGTTTCACGTTTGATGGAATCCAGTAGTATAAACAGAAATGAGTGGTATGTGTGGTTTGTATGTATTATGTGTCATAGGTGATGGTAATCGGTTAGTAAATTGTCAAGAATTTACATTAAGAGTGTACAAAATTAAGTATGCTGAGCAATTTGTCTGATATTACTACTTGAAGAGTGGATTTTTGGGAGGGTCTTTGCAATTGAGGGAACATATTGTGGAGCTTGAAATTTTCCATTGATGTAATGTGTATGATATATGTCGTACTTTTATCGCTCTTTTATTACATTAAGCCATCATTTGGATCTGCGGAGTGAATGAAAAGTGGGGATTAGAATTCTCTAGATTTTCTAGGCAACTCCATGATGGAGTTTTTAAAATCTTAACCATTTTGCCTCCTTTGCATACAACTTATAGTTTCGTATGTAGGCCCTTGGAGATGGTTTGATGACTCGATGCTAGACTGTTGCGAGCCTTTGGCAAAGATAAAAGCTGAAGGCATCACATTTGGCAAAGTTGCATGTTTGGCACACTGCAATGGAGCTAAAGTTGAAGCTTTTCGAACTAGTGAAAGAACCATTGATGACTTCCGCAAGCACATAATCTCATGTTCTTCTTCAGAGGATTGTCATGTGATCACGTCATACCATAGAGGAGTCTTTAAGCAGGTCTTGTGAGCTTATCCATATTACTGTCTAATCACTAACTTTTCTTCTTTTATGTTATGTTCCTTATTCTTGGGGATACTTTTGAAAAAGAAAAAAAATCCTATGTCCAAGTCAAAAAATGATTTATGCCCATGAATCATTGTTATCTGTGTTTGCCAAAAGGTAAAGTGTTAATGGTACTTAAAATATGATGTATCCTTACTGTTTGCTGATGGATATAGAACATGTTACAAAATTTGTCAATACTGATAACCTTGTTAGACACATGATTTCTGAGGTACATAACCATTATGCACTTATAGATACATAAAAAAGGCAATATAATTTTTACTTTAATTTTCATCAAATTCGGCTTGAAGACCCTTGCACCTGAACTATTGGGTCTGATGTATTCGTCTGAACTGTGCCTTTGATAAATCTTTTTAGTTTATATTTATGCTGTTTTCATCTTTACTGTTAATAGGCAAGACTGACCATTTGCATTTTAGAAGTATGTGACAACTTTCCAAAGCAATTGTAGCAGTTAGCTTTGTTGCCTGTACTCTTTTAATTGTTGAAGCATTTTTGGTTCATGGAAAAAAAGAAGAAGGAAATAGTCTCATTATGAACAGAATGGGCTAGTCTAGGAATTGTTAGTGGAGTATTAAATTTTCCTGTGTGACATATAATAGTGACTATATTCTGGTTCATGATAGAATTGCTTATAGTCTTTTGTGCTTTGAAAATACAAAATTTCTTATCCTTGTTGTATGCTTACCTTTTAGAATTTGAGATGGGATTGATTTTCATTTTATTGTCTGGAACAGACTGGAACTGGTCACTTTTCACCAATTGGGGGCTATCATGCTGAAAGAGATGTGGTTCTCATATTGGATGTTGCTCGATTTAAATATCCTCCTCATTGGGTTCCTATCACACTTCTTTGGGAGGCCATGGATACTATTGATGAAGCAACAGGACATCGTAGGGGGTATGCTCTCCTATTATGAACCTCCATGTCAAAGTATAAGCCATTAGTTAAGCTGTTTATATTTGTGATTGTTTAAATATTGCTCAGTTGCATTGGTTGTGATATCTTGGATTGTGAAAGTTAAGTCCTCACGTTGGATGTAAGGTGCGTATATCCTAAATCCTTCATTAGTTATGTACTAGGTGAGACTAAGCTATATAAGTGACTTTAGTCTTTTGGAGTATAATGAGATGGAACTAGCTCTTTTCTAGGTCATGAAAAATGGTGTCAAAGCCAACCTAGTATTGACATGTAGCATTGGGGCATTGCAGCGCAACGTAGGCCTTGACAAGGACGTCGGAGATTTGGGTGTAGGAGATTATCATACATTGAAATGTAAAGTTAAGTCCCATATAGAATGAGTATATTATAAGCATGTATGTGTTAAGTCCCACGTTGGTTGTGTACTGGATGAGGTTGGGGCTATATAAGTAACTCTAGAGCGCTTCAATTGTAACCTCAACTAGTCCTTTTGGGATATAGTACAAATGTGACTAATGCTTTCCTGGGTCATAACATTGACATTCTATATATTTCTTTCTTTGATTCATACAAATGTATACCTTTTCAAATCTATTATTTGTGAAACTTGTGTTTTTTCTTTTTGGGTGAAGATCATAAGTTACTTGTGCTGATCGTATGCATTGTTTAGTTAAAATAGAAAATCATTGGTGAAATATTCCTATTATGTGATTATCTTCACTTTCTACAGTTACGTACAATGGCCGTTAGTGCTGATTTTTGCTTAGTATATTTAAACGCAATGCAGGTCTAGCAAATGAAGTTCTCTTTGTTTGGCCTTTGTATATGGATAAGTAGTCTCATATTTGTATGGATAGAAGTATCAAGGACTGCTGCCATATTTAATCTGCTAATTTATGTTTAGACATCAGTTATTTCATTTTCTTTCAACCCTTTTAAGACCATTGGCTGTAAATTTGGTTGAAAGTTTGTGTTTGCACAGTGTTTCTTTAATAAACAATTACAATCTTGTTTAATAACTATTTGCAAGCTCAAGTAGAATGGTATTTCTTCTAAGTTTGTTCTGCCTAAATTCTGCCTCCGTGTAATTTTGATTCTATGATGTTGGTTTTGGCTGTTTTATTTGTATTCTATTTACATTCTAAAATATACTTTTTTTTTTGATAAGTAATTCTAAAATATACTTTTTCAGGTACATGATTATTTCAAAGCATCACAGAGCACCGTCAATCCTTTATACTATGGTACTGTTTTTGTTGGCCTTTTCTATTTCTTATAACCTTGTTATTATGTTGGCTTATGTGAAATTTTGGTGCTATATATTTCTCTCCCCTATGCATCACCTTTGATTAGCACCGAAAATTGGATAAATTTCGTAAGTTGTGGCAACTTTCATAACATTTGCAATGTGCCCCCTAAACTACAAATTTGACAATCAACCCTAGAAGTTGAAGTCCCATGATAAGTAGCCCCAACTACCTATAATTGGTGTTGAAGTTAGTGTTTTTTTTATTTCTTTTTTTCTTTTTTTTATTATTTTTTTTTAGCATTTGACTTTGGCCAGAGATGTACCTCTCGGCTATGGTCATACCCTTTTACAAGAGTTATCATGAAATGACAAGGAAAATCAGATTATGTGAAATGCAATACTCATTGCAGAATTTTGGAAAAGATGATCTAATGATAGGAAAAATTAACTGTAAACTATTTTGACTGTTTATTATAAGCTATGCATTAGAAATTAATTTTAATCTATTTTTCCTTTTTCTTAAAAAATATTATACCTTTTTCTTCTTATTGATTTTAGTTTGGGCCAAAAGTTGAGCTGGAATAGAAATGTAATATTTTTAATTAGACGTGGGAAAATAAAGAAAAGACTTGATTATTTTTATTCAGTAAAGAAATATGGGCATTCTTTGTCTCTCAAATACAGACGTTAAATCTTTCATGGTTTTACATGCATTGTTTATTCTCTTGAAATCTGAACTAGCATTGCATGTGACTCTGGATTCTGTGCAGAGTTGTAGACATGATAGTTGGAAAAGTTTGGCAAAGTACTTAGTAGAAGATGTCCCCCTCCGCTTGAAGTTAGAAGATCTCAAAGATGTTCAAAAAGTACTCTCTATGATATTCAAATCACCCCCTGCCGATTTGAGAGAATTTATTAGGTGGGTTGCAGAAGTTCGAAGACAAGAGAATGGGAGTGTAATCGTAAGTGAAGAGGAAAAAGGAAGGGTCGCAATCAAGGTCTTCTATAGCTTCTTTGAATTCCTTTTTTCCTTTCTAATTCATTATTTTCTGTTTTCTGTGAATTTTGAGCTTTTAGAGGATGTACAAGAATTTTACATTTCTTAGACTTCTTGTACTCAAAAAGATGAACAACAAATAAATTTCTGATTTTGAGTTTTTAAGCTTTGGGATTTCAGGAAGAGATATTGAAACAAATACAAGAGACCGAACTATTCAGACACGTCACAAGATGGTTGGCTTCGGAGAATTCATTTTGTAAAGACATCACATCTTTGGGTGATAAAAATGGGTTACCTGAAATTGCTGCACGTTATTGTTGCCAAGGTGCAGAACTTTTGACCTGGAAACCCAGTGGAATATGCTGTAGGAAAACAAATATAAAGCTTTTGAAGGCCAGTGATGAAAAGCCTGTGATAATGGCATCTGGGACTGTAATTGCTGATGGCACCGAACAAGCAGTTGATATGTTCGTCCCTTCATGTCAAGCTGATCCCAGTACTTTGTGTGCTTTTGATCAAGGTGGTTGTATTGGAATGCTTCCATCTACAGCTGATGTTTTAACAGTACTTTTGTTTGCCTTGCCGCAACTTACATGGGCTGGCATTAAAGAAGCGAAACTAGTGGCGGAAATTAACAGTCTTGTGTCAATTGACAATCTTTCCCCTCTACTTAAAGATGAGGTACTATCTACATCATTGATGCTTTTTTGTTTCTAGTTATACTTAATTTGACTGTTATAGTACAATTTATCCCAAAAGTTTAAGTTGAAAGGAAATTGTGAATTTAATCATTTTAATTAATATTCTAACACTTTTTCAATACTCTCAAGTGTGGGCTTAAACTCCTCCTTTATAAGTGAGGCCTAACATGTAGAATATTTAATTGAACTAAGAGGTGAATTACATAGACAACCTGAACGTAGGATTTTTGTTCTAATATCATGTTAAATCATCAATTGTCCTAAAAACTTAAGTCATTTAATTAATATTCTAATATTGACCTCCTCTATTTCTTTAGTTTAGTTAAGTTACTGGTTTAAGGCACCATCTTAAATCAAATCCAAAAATCTTGTAGAACTTTTTTGATATTCACGGATATCAAGATATGTAGAATTGTCGATAAAGCTGTCACTTCAGAAGTTAGACTGTCATATTATTTCATGGTGACCATAATTTTTGGTGCTTGAATCCAAAATATAGCATACACAACCATGAAGAAACTGATTCTTATTTCTAACTTAATGACCATTACAGGTTTTGTATTTGAGACGGCAGCTCCATTTCCTCATAACAGATCTTGGTGCTCCTACCCCTTCATGATATTCTTGTTTTCTATATCATGAGACGGCAGCCATTTCTTCACATAGCTCCTTTGTCTTTAATTTTTTGTTCAAGATAAATTGTTGCTGAAGGCTGGCAGGCTGCACAAATATCAGTTGAACTAAAAACCTTTATAGTTTCTAGGCTGCACAATATCAAGATTAATTGGTCTGCTTGTGGATAAACATTTTTATGAGTTTGCAACTCTTGAAATATTAACTAAAATAGATCGATACCATTGGCTTGCTCCCCCAAAGACTCTTCGTCTTTCCTCTAGACCTTGTGTCCCTTCTGCTCCCCCCTAAACCTTTCTCATGCTCCTCTGATGATGTCTTTAGTGGCATGACAAAACTAATTTTAGGGATTATCAAAGAAGCAGAGAATAGCAGAATAGAAAATAACACAATCACACAAAACAATAAGATTTAAGTGGTTCGGCTTAATAAGCTTACATTTACTGGCGGAGACGACCTGGAGAATATTCATTAACAAAAGGTAGAATACAAAGAGTAGTATGGAAAAAAACTACTCAAACCGAAAAGTCCTAATACACCCAAATCTCACTCTTACTCAAAAGAAAATTATACAAAATAATAACAAAAGCGTTTTCTCTAAATTCTCGAAGTGTTGCGTCGCACCACAAACGTGAGAAAGATTGGGACCGAGAAATCTCACAAACACACATCGTGCGTAATTCTGTTTGACGCTCTCACAAGTATCTCTCCTTTTTTTTTTCTTCTGTCGTAGATACTACATCTCTTGCTCTTCTTTCATAAATGACCGAAAGTATCAAGTCTTGTAAATAAGTGAGTCGGTCAAAATACTTCAGAGTGAAGTAAAGTCTCAAAACTTAACTAAGAAGCAAACTTCACCAATAAGTGAAACAAGGAGAGATAAAATGTGTGGCTAAGAAAGCAATGGGGCTCACGATTGAGAAATGCAAGTCAAATGCAAGTCATAACACGACATTTAGTTTTTTAGTTTCTTCTTGAACTAATTGATTTGGGATTCTCCGAGAATCCATTCTCACTTGGATGAACAATAGATTAGGCTCTCTAACATCAAAGAATGCTTAGACAAAGGAATAGCCTCTCAACAGTGCTTTTATTGTTTCCCTTTGCCTCCATTCTCCATGTCCCTTTCTGTTTCGAAGAATTTTGGACCTGAGATTCCTCTTGCTCTAGTGTTATCTCTGAAGTTTGGTCCCTTAATGTCACTGACTCACTGGTTCCCCTTGCCTTCGAGCTTTGAAAAAAATTGAAAACTATCAAGACAAGCTTTTTTAAGGCCAGGACCCGATTCCTCTTGCTCCAATTTCTTTGTACTTTTTTTTTTGTATTTTTTTTTTTAATTATTTTGTTTGACTTCCTAGCAAAAGAAGAATCACGAATATTGTGGAAGCGTTAAGAATGGACTGCGTTTTGTGTTGTGTTGTGTTGTGTTTTTTTTTTTTTTTTTTTTTTTTTTAAGTTTTGTAAATTACTCAAAAGCCCTTAACTATTCTGGTTCTTCCCTTTTTGAGCACTCCCTTGAAGATATTTGGGACTCCCAATCCTGTTTGACAAATGAGTAATGCTACATACCATTCATTTGTCCTCTCAAAATTGATGTGGCTCTTAAAATCACCATTGGATCAAAATACAATAATGATCTATTATAAATTCAATGGTGATTTTAAGAGCCACATCAATTTTGGGGGAACAAATGGATGATATGTAGCGTTACTCTTAACAAATTTAAGAAAGAGAGCACCTTCATGCTGCCCTCTAGCATCCGCAGCAAGATTGATAAAAAGGTTCAGTGAACTTTTTTATGGAAAAATCAAGGAACTTGACATTTTTTGTACGTCTCTTTTTCAAATTAATAATTGAATCTATAGAACCTATATGTGGATCCAATAAATCAAATGATTAATTTAAAAAGAGAAAAAAGAAAAAAAGATGTACATGAGATATATAAAAGATGTACGTGTATCGTGTTTTTATTCCATAACAAAGTCTCCGTAAAGTCTAAAGGAATCCCATTAATTTTGCCACTAATATCGTTGACCACTATTCAATATTTAAATAATTAGTAGAATAAAAAAAGAGTATTATTGTAACAAAAGAACTAATAGGATAAATTTGCTAAAATCCGGTCTTGTGGAATGAGAGGATAAATCTAGATTAGCCGAGTCTTCTTATATTGAAACTCAAGAGTACAATGAAGAAAAATTATATGCCTAATTATTTTTAAAAGTCTGAACTAAAATATTCATTATTGAAATAGTAAATAGTTTGAATTTTGCAAATTCAATATATAATTAGGTGAGGTATGGTGAATTGAAAGAAAGTAAGGATCTTTAAAAGTTGTGATAATGAGAGTATAAAACCTGCGATCTAATTAAAAATAATAGTTATGAAATTACCTAGAAAATATATAGCTATTATTTATGAAAAACCGACTTATTATATCTGGATCCTCTCCATCTCATTAATCTTCAAGGACGTTTAAGAGAGATAAAGAAGAATCATTCAAGCATTTATGATGACCGAATCCATATCTGAATTGTGAGAGAGTTTATATGAAACTCATCTGTTCAAATAAACATTTGACTATTTGACCATCTATTCAAGCAAATAGATACAATGTAAACTTGGCCTCTGAAACTGTTGAGAAAACTCAAGCATTTATGATTATGATGACCCAAGCCTCCCTCCCTCCCTCCCTCCCTCCCTCCATCCCTCTCTTTCTCTTCTTCTAGATATCTCACAAATTCTTGTCATCATATTCATTTTTGAATAATTTCTCCCCAAAGTATTCCCCTATGCATTGTTTTTGGTATATAATAAAACATAAAACCCAACAACAATTCTTTACTTAATGTATAATATCTAAAATCCTTTTTTTCCCCCTTATAGTAATTATTTCTACTTGATAATTGAAACCCCTTATACTTATAAAAAAAAAAAAAAAAAATTGAAACCCCTTATAACTATTTTTTTAAATTCTGTATGGAATGTTATTAATTGTCGCATATAAACATACTAAATTAATTAAAGATTAGAAAAATAAAATCTAAATATAATAAGTCGGCCTTTCTTTATCCAACCAACTAGTGTCCCAAAAGTCCCAAAGTGGTAGCTCAATCGGTTGGGAATCACGCCTCATGAAGCAGATGTCACTAATTCGAATCCCTTCTCCCCCTCTTGTGTGGACATATCAAAAAAAAAAAAAAAAAGTATCAGTGATAATTGTGGCTTGGATGCTACGTACTAACTCAGAAAAAGGTTTTACGAGAGGGTTCGTGGTTTTTTTTTTTTTTTTTTAATGTCAGTTATTTAAAAATGAGACCTACTATTTTTCCAACTCCTATCCAACTCTTATCCAACCGTTTTTTAAACTAATCATTAGATCTATTTTCCAATCCTACATGTGGGTCATAAAATCTTGGGGTAATTACATTTTCCCCCCATCAACTACCAGCGATTGTCAACATGCCTCCATGAACTGACACCTCGACCAAAGAGAACATCCAACTACCAACTTTACACACTTTGCCCCCTTCCGTCAAGGAATTCCGTTAACTTGGACGGAATATTCCATTTTTGGGCGTTAATTTTAGTTTAAAGACCAAAATGCCCTCCAACAGTAATTAATAAAAAAAAATATTAAAATTAATATGTTTAAAAAAGTTGAGGGCATTTATGTCTTTTTACGAATTAAAATGACGGAATGGGACAAAGTGTGTAAAGTTGGTAGTTGGATACTCTCTTTTGGTCGAGGTGTCAGTTCCTGAGGACATGTTGACAATGGCTGGTAGTTGATGGGGGGAAAATGTAATTACCCCTAAAATCTTCGATGGTTGATTTTAAAAAAATTGTTGGAGTTGCACAAGAGTTGAAAAAATAGCATTTTTCTTTAAGAATACAAAAGAAAAGTAACTTAAAACACATGCATCACGTCAATCAATATAAAATGGGTGTGAAGAGTAACATTACTCCATCAAATAATTCGAGTAGAGCAACTCTATTATAAGAAAAAAGAAAAAAAAAGAAGTAATGATAGTACTCTTCACACCCCATTTATCATAGTCATTTCACGTCGGTTAATGTGATGTGTTTTAAGTATATAACATAATAAACCACTTAAAACATGTTACATCAACTGATGTGAAATGACGGTGAAGAGTAGCATTACTCTAAAAAAAATAATCATATTTTCATGAAAACACACAAATAAATGAGTATGAATACAATAACATATTTGGAAACTTATAATAGGATTAAGGTTCTCTATATTTTCTAGATAATTTCATAATTGGGATTAACCCCTATCTTTGAGGAGTTGCCCGAATTGCGTACAATTCGGACAAACAATTGCAAGAAATCATTATTCTCAATTCTCATAACTATTATTAAACTTATAACTATTTTACAACTTTTGACACGGGTGAGCATATGATTAATTAGATGATGTTAAAATTATTGTTTTACTGGTTGATCTGTCTTAAACCAATTGCTAACCCATGTTAAAAGTTATAAAGAAGTTATCAAATAGCTGTATATATGTGAACCATTACTCTTATTTTTAAGTAGACAGTTGACTGTTGAGTTGTTACTATCTCATTATTGCAACATTAAAAAGGTTTCTCCTTTTTCTTAAAAAAATTTATTGCATCTCACCTAATCCAAACCACATAATGTTTCAATCATGTTTCACCTAATTTTAATTTATTCATTATTACAATTAGATTTACTCACGTTTCAATAAATATCTCATGTAATTAGTGTGGTTAAAAGTCTGAGTAATACTATTTACTAGACGTATATATAACAAATGAACTATTGTATAAGTGATAACCGTTATACAATTAGATGATGTAGGCAGTCTTATTCAAATTATGCTGCAAAACTGTCCCGTCTGTTTATCCCTCTCTAAATCTTTCTCTTCCCCACTATCTGCTCTATACTCTGACTATTCCCTACACACAAAAGCCATGCCCCAAGAGTCGATTCCCCACCATCTACAATAACTCTATAAAACAAAGAAAGATATCATTACACAGAGTCAGAGAGAGAGAGAGAGAGATGAAGGAAGGAAGAGCAGTCACACATTGTTGAGAGGAGGGAGGAGAGAGTGCAGTTACAGCCATGGTTTCTCTTTAGCTCAGATCCAATCACTGGCTGCCATCTGTGAGGCTCTTATCCCTCCCCTGCCATGGGACAGCATCGGCAGGGAGAAGAACCCAGCTGATCACCAGTCCCTCCATTCCTTCTACAAAGCTTCTGGGTCTCAGCCTCCAATCCCTGATGAGGTCAATTCTTGTGTATATATATATATATATATATATATATATCCTATCAATATGTACAAGAAAAAAACATAACAAAAAAAAAAAAACAATTTTGGTAGTTTTCATCATGTAATCAATATGTATAACATGTTTAATTTCTCTTTGAATGGAAAACAGGTAGCAGAGCTCATTGTGAAGAGGTGTATACCACAGGCTGTGTTCCTAGTGAGATTAGTTCTGCAGATGCTCTCATTCAGACTGGGAACACTATTGCTTTGTGGGTATCTGTGCTTTAATGGGAAATGGCCATTTATTCTTAACTTCTCCAATATTTCTTTGGAAAAGAGAGAAGAAATTCTCAAGAAATGGTCAAGAGAAAGGCATCTGGTACCCTTAAGGATAGTGTTTGTGGCTATTAAAATGTTCTGCTTCTTTAACTTCTTCTCAAGGGTAATGCTTTTAATCCACTATGGTATCTCACCCTTCTTCTACTTCTAAATTATTGTCTATTTTTGTTGGGTACTAAGAAACAGTTCTCACAAAGAATTTTCTGGTGAGTGAGAAGAAAGTTTAGCTATCTTAGCTGCATGTTGTTTTAGTGGTTTTGGTCTTTTCCTTTTGCAGACAGAAATAGATAACAACTGCTGACATCTTATCTTGGATGTTTTGTGTATATATAACGTTTGGAAGACTAATTTCTGAAAACTGTTTTTGGAAAAACCTTTTTTTAGCAGGACATTATTGATGCATGCTTTTAGTAGTTGCTATATGTACAATTTCCTCTTTCTTCTGCATTATGGTTTCAAAATTAGTTTCATAAAAGGAAATGCTTTGAGTACCGCAGCTTTTACTACAATTCTTTTACAAATTTGACCCGACAATCTATAATTGGTGAAATGATTAAGTTTTTAATAAAAAAAAAAAAACATAAATTAGTTTTTTTTGTAAATGCTTTTAGAAGCTACTTTTTTGTTTTTTACTTGAAAAAAATGTTATGATGTAACATAAAGTGTTTTATGAGTATTTTGTGATTTAGATTAATATTTTTGTCTTGTAAACAGAAGACAAAAGGTATAAAGAAAAAGTGTCATGATCAAACAAAACCAATTAGGTTTGCTTAGTTCTTAAAACTAAACATTATTTTTAATTAAATAATTTTGATTTTATCACCTTAGTATATAATTTATTAAGATACTAAGAAAAAAAAATCCTCTACAAAAGGTAAATGTTGAGGTAGCAAAATCGTAACTATTTTATTAAAATATAGTGGTTAGGATTTTAAGATCTTTGATTTAGAATTTTCTAAGAAATCAAGAACATCTTATAACTACTATTTTAACTTCGAGAGATTGGAAGACTTGGTCTCTTTCTATTTTCCTTTTCCTTTTTATTTTCAAGCATTTAGGTTAAGGAGTTTAAGGAGAAAAGTCCGTTTGGGTCTGCGATTTTAAAATGTTCGATTTGAAAAAATGATTTTTAAAAATGCAGTTAAGCGTTTGGCAAAATCGCAGTTTAGTCTTTAAAATCGCAGGTTTAGCCTTTAAAATTCTGCGTTTTCAAAAAAATACCTCATTACCTGCGATTTGAAAATGCAGTTTTCTGCATTTTCAAATCACAATTTTTTAAAAACACAATTCTCAAACGATTCATTTTCTACGATTTGGTTTAACATTGCACTTTTTGTTTACTTTCCCAATCCCAAACGCACCCCAAGAATGATCTTGCATCTTTTCCCCTTTATCATCTAGAGGCATAGAGGAGATTTATCATCCATTAATCTTTTATCCGTGTTTGATTAAATTTGCCATCTTTAGGTGTTAAAGAATATTGGTATATCTTGGATCCTGCAAAGGAAATCTATAAACTTGCATCTGTCTATAAAAAGTTTCTCCTTTTTACTTTTCCCATCAAGAGTTTTGAGTTATTATTTTTCATTTTTCTACTTGTTGCAGACAGATGAATACAAAATTTCTCATTTTTATTGTTCCCATTAAGATTTTTGAGGTTTTTTTTTTTCTTCAATTTTTCTGCTTATTGCAGACTGATGAAAATTCAGAAAATCCAGCCTGGGAAGCAATCGGGTACCATGTTGACACCAAGGAAAAATTGACAAAACCACATGAGGAGAGACCACTCCAGAAGGGAGTGATAGAAACAATGTATGAAAGTGACTCCACAATTGTCCAATCTCTCACCCAAAAAGGCCTTGAAGTCACTGAAGATTCAGAGCAAAGTGTATACAAGATCAAATGTGACGTTGTTGTTGTTGGTTCTGGTTGTGGTGGAGGGGTTGCAGCTGCAGTGCTTGCAAGCTCTGGCCAAAAAGTAATCGTCCTTGAGAAGGGAAACTATTTTGTGCCTGCAGACTATTCTTCTTTAGAAGGGCCTTCCCTGAATGAGCTATATGAATCAGGTGGACTAATGTCAACTCTTGATGGGAAAACTATGATCATGGCCGGCTCAACAGTGGGTGGAGGCTCTGCTATAAACTGGTCTGCATCTATCAAAACACCAGATTCAGTTATCCGAGAATGGTCTGGGGATCACAAGATCCCACTTTACGCAAGCTCTAGCTATCAATCTGCCATGGATGCCGTTTGTAAGAGGATTGGTGTCATAGATAAGTGTACAGAAGAAAGCTTTCAGAATCAAGCACTCCGAAAAGGGTGCGAGACGCTTGGTTTGAAAGTTGAGAAGGTGGCAACAAATTCCTCAGAAAATCATTATTGTGGTTCTTGCGGTTATGGTTGTAGAGCAGGAGACAAGAAAGGCACTGATTCAACTTGGCTGGTCGATGCTGTGAACTGTGGTGCAGTGATCCTAACGGGAAGCAAAGCTGAGAAACTCATACTAGTGAATGAAAAGAATGGAAGGACGAGAAAGAGATGCCTGGGAGTGATTGCAACAACTTTGAGTGAGACTGTGAAAAAAAAATTGCAAATTGAGGCCAAAGTAACAGTTTGTGCATGCGGGTCTATTTTGACTCCCCCTCTAATGATCTCTAGTGGCTTGGAGAATCCAAACATTGGCAGGAACCTCCACCTCCACCCTGTTCAACTGGTTTGGGGATACATTCCAGAAAATATATCGAATCTCAAAGGCAAAACGTATGAGGGAGGCATCATTACCTCGCTCCATAAGGTGGTTTCAGAAGAATCCGATGTCCGGGCTATTATAGAAGCTTCTGCACTTGGACCTGCCTCTTTTAGCGGATTACATCCATGGGTTTCGGGGCTCGACATGAAGGAAAGGATGGTGAAGTATGCCAGAACTGTTACCCTTTTGGCATTGGTAAGAGATCAGGGTTCAGGAGAGGTGAAGGCAGAGGGTAAGATTAAGTATCGATTAAGTCGTACTGACGAAGAAAATATTCAAGCTGGGATGAGGCAGGCTTTGAGGATTTTGGTTGCCGCTGGAGCCGTTGAAGTGGGTACGTATAGGGGTGATGGCCAGAGAATTAAATGTAAAGGAATCAAGGAGGAGGATTTGGAGGAGTTCTTGGACACAGTCACAGCAGTTGGAGGGGCAACTTCAAGGGGAGAACATTGGACCGTATATTGTTCTGCACATCAGATGGGAAGTTGTAGAATGGGTGCCACAGAGGAAGAAGGTGCAGTCGATGAGAATGGTGAAAGTTGGGAAGCAAAAGGGTTATTTGTATGTGATGGAAGCCTTCTACCTACTGCAATTGGGGTCAATCCCATGATTACCATCCAATCCACTGCTTACTGCATTTCCAAGAGGATTGCAGAGTCCTTGAAAAAGCAAAAATTCTACGAGTAGAATTTGGCCTAGGTACTGTAACAAAAAAAAAAAAACTACAGCATATATTTGGTAGTTTTTTCTACAGTGTAAGAGAATAATCTAAAATAAATTCTTGTAATGAGAAAACCAAATAATTGATTGTGTAATGAGAGAACCTCAATAAATTATCTTCTTCCTAGCTTGCCTTTCGGTCCGAGTCTTTTTTTCTTCTTCTTGGTTTTGCAAAAATAGAAAAAATTTATCCATTGTGTAGCCCACACACACTCATCCTTGTCCAACATCGAATTCATGGTCTCTTTGTATCAGAACAATTATCAATGTTAGAGAAATCTAAAAGTTCTGATGGAAGGAATTTACTCCAACTCCAAAACTTTTACCTTTGCTACAATTGACTCCTCTTGCATGGTAGGAGTTTTCAAGTTTGGGTAGAAGATAAGCTGATTTTGATTGTTTGGCGGTTTTCCTCACCCAGTCTCGCCTCCTCTCTTTTTACAAATGAAATAGCAGCAATCATGGTATGTGGACGTTGAGCCTTGAATTTTTGTCGGATTTCAGGCCCAAGTCCTTTGATGAATGTTAACACTAACTATTTCGGACATACTATGAGCAAGAGTAGAGACAACTGCTCAAAACGACTTAGGTAGTGATGTTTGCTGAACTTTTGCTAGTCCGCCATTGACATTTTCAAATGCTGTGGGACCAAATTAGACAAAAAAAATCTCTTTCAAGGTTGGTTCTCCACGGCACGCCACCACCCAATGAGGCCATTGTGTTGCCTTCCCTTAACGCTACTGTCGACTCTGAGCTGCAGCGCCGCTCAATCATCGTTTAGCACTCGCACGAAAGCTCGAGACCACCATTCGATCAACACTTTCACCATTGTGACAGCGACGCAACACGAACACCCCACACACGACGTAGCACAACTGCCCCACCAAACACGAAGTTTTCAATGATGGTTGCGTTTTTTTTTTTAAAATGGGAAAAACAATGAAAAAACAAAGAAAAAAAAGACAGGAAGATCGTCGAGGAACTGCAGAAGAAAAAACTGCAAAATCCGATCCAATTTATTGTAATCAATTAGTTAACAAGTTGGTTAACCGTATTTTGAAATACGGAAAAAAATTATTGGCTTATCAAATTATCTATCGAGCTAAGAAAAAGATTCAACAAAAGACAAAAACGAATTCGATCCCTATCTGTTTTACGTCAAGCAATACGTGGAGTAATTCCCGGACATAACAGTACTAAATGACTTTGACACCAAATGATAGGGACAGGAGAGTTTGTAAAAAGAAAAAAGAAAAATGGATAAATCAACTGCTTCAATTGGAATCAGACCTCCAATTGATCACTACGAGGGAATCAATCTCCAAATGTTGCATTATGTTTTTCACTGACTGAAATTTCCATACGGCATCTGCTGCTTTTTCTAAGAAAATAATTATTACAAAATCACAAGATTGCTATCATGCAATTATCAGAATAATGCCAAAAAAAAAAAAAAAAAAAAAAAAAAAAAAAAGAGAGAAAGAGAATAATACCTAAAAATAAAGAGATTGAAATAACATGTCATCATTATGATCATAAGAATACATACTGAAATAGTTTGTAATTAGTGTTTTTCTAACATATCACCACATGTAAATGGACACATGACATTTTTAATTACTGGGTTAGAGGAAGTTTCCTCCGACCCTTGAGAAAAATCTTTGTCAAACAATCTTCTTCGACGAATTTCGATGATAGAATTCTCATAGTATTCCCATAATATTTCCATGATATTTTCAACTATATATGTTCTTCTGATTATAATGATGGCATATTATTTCAGGATGTGTTAGAAAAACACCAATTACACACTATTTACTCACCAATTACTCACATGGAGTGGCACCCCGACCACCGCTACATGGGTTCCACCCATGTGAGTAATTGGTGTGTAAAGATTGTGTAATTTGTGTTTTTCTATTATTACTCTTACATGTGAAATGTACATGCATTTTTAGTAGTTTTTTGAGAGATGTTAGAATATATTCTAGCATTTACCATATATGTTTGATTTATCGTATTTGATTTATTTTGTACATTAATTATCTGTTTTATATTTCCTAGTCTAAGTCAATTTATGTTTCCTTGTATAACTCGATTTAAGCTTACTTGTATAGGTCGACTTATTCAACTATAAATAGGCCGCTCTTGTACACAGTTTAAGACACAGAAATATAGTATTCTATTCAGAATTCTCCAGTTATTTTAACAGCAATGACAAAGTTGAAAGAAAATTTATTAAAAATACATATACATCTCACATGCAAATGGGCACATACATTTTTACAGATCGGATGTGAGGAAGTTATTCCCCAACCCAATTTAAAGGAAAGCTCGGTCCATATTTTTAAATTTTTAAATTCAGTCAAATTGCATGTTCCAAGTGATCATTCAATATAACGCACCCACAATTTGATAGAATCATAGAAATTGCGAGGAATTATCTTGATCCCCCATATTTCAAAGTCACGCACTCATTTCAAAGTCAACACACTCAGAAGGCCACAACTATAGCAAACGTATGAATGAGGGATGAGCATAGTCTATCTTCTAGACAATGAAAATGTTCAACTAGACTACAAGAGGACACAAATTCCTCTCATACTATTAAACCTTTAGTCTTTGGTTTTGATGGTATTTGATTTTGATTATTTTGTCTTAATTTTGTATTAGGTTCGTGTCAGGTTCGCAGGCCATGTCAAAAATTGTCTGACATTATGTCACGTATCGAGTTCGGACCGTGTCAAAACATATGTAGAAGACTATATAGGTTAACCCTAACTCAATCTATTAATTAAATCGGTCAGATTCTTCAATCCTAACCATTTAATTTCGTATAAAAAATTGACGGCTCTAGACCTAGAGCTAGCTCCAATAACAGGTGACCGAGTGGAGTGGAAGACTACTATTACGTACACCACAGGTCCACAGCCAATGACTTCGATGGATTTCTTACTTTGAAGTTTGAACTAAACACATGATTACAAACATTGGGCGATCGGAGACGCGTTAGTCCAATGCGGCTAGGCGTTGACTGCACTCTTCCTCCTCCTTCTTCTTCTTCTATTCACACTATATTCCTGGCGTCTCTCTGCAACAACTTGCCCTAACTATGGAAGGAGAGCATCATTGATGCTCCACGCGCGGCAGCTCTTTCTAAAAGCAATGCCCGCCCATTACATTCGCCACTATGGTTGGCCGTTGGCCACTCTGTTTCCCCGTAATCCGTATACAATTATTACTTGAATAAAAGTAGTCCAACTTTGTTGGCGGACTAAATTTTTCTAAATTGTTGAATTTGGGGCAAGTCTAAATCTGCATAGACTTATTATTTTAATAATTTGTTTGTTTATGTTTTTGTTTTGAAGACAGAAAACAAAAAATTTTAAGAAAAGTGGCCGAATTTTCTACAAATGAGAATTACTTTCTTTGTGTATACAAATTTTGTAAAGAATATTTGCAAGAATTTTTTTTTTTTTTTTGGGAATATGAGTATTTGATGCTTCGGTTTCTCCTTCTTAGGATCCGTTTCGGTTTACAATTTCAAAATTTGAGATTTTAAAATATATAATTTGAAAAAGTAATTTTTAAAAGCGCAGTTAAGCTTTTGGTAAAATCGCAGTTTGACCTTTAAAATCGCAGGTTAGTCTTTAAAAAATCAAAAAAGCATACTTGTCTGTGATTTGAAAAATCAGTTTTCTACGTTTTCAAATCGCAATTTTTTAAAAACGCAATTCTTAAATGGTTCTTTTTTTGCAATTTGGTTAAAAATTGTATTTTTTATCTATGAAATCACAATCTCAAATGCACCCTAAGATATTTTAAGTGCTCGCGGTATTTTTTTATTTTATTTTTTTGACATGTCCAGACAAGAGGAGGGAGGGGGGATTCGAACTAGTAACCTCCGCTTCATGAGGCGTGGTCTTCAACCGATTGAGCTACCCCTTAGAGACAGTTACTTGTGGTATTTACAAATGATTTTTAGATATATCAATACGAAATACTTTTATTTCTTGTGAAAAAAAAATAACGGGATACAAGGCTTTTAAATTATTAAGTAGTAATAATTATATCGTAAATAAAAAGCGTTTTTATATATTATTCATCAAAGAATTGTTGTTGGATATATATTCGTTTATTGAGAATACCTTCTATCAATGATATTCATTTCGACGTAACAAAAAAGGGTCTGCGGTTGTACAGTGAAAGTTATGCTATTTGAGAGTAAAAAGCTTAAACTCAAAAAATGGTTTACGAATAAAAAAGGAAAACCATTTTTCGAAACTAAGGTTGTGTGAACTTGTCCGCTCCGTTATGCACTCTTCGAATAGGAATTTATTTTCTGAAATATCCTGACTTTCGTACTTTAGTGGGTCTCTGAGATCTTTTCGATGACCTATGTTGTGTGGAAGGGATATCTATATGATCCGATCGATTGCGTTAAACCCGCGGTAGCAACGGAACGTAGACTACTCAAAAGAATTTCATTTCATTTATTTTCTATACTAATTTATAGTTGAATAAAGAATTCAGAAAATAAAATCTAAACGAAATATAAATAAATAAATAAATAAAAGAATGAATTAATGAAATGTTAAATAAGTTTTATGGTCAAATCAAATATTTTTTGTTACACTAAACACCGAAAAATACAAACAAACAAAAACAAAAACAAAACAAAACAAAACAAAACAAAAAAAAACAAAAAAAAAAAAACAAACAAGCAAACACAATCACAAACAAACAAACAAACGGAACGTAAGCTTAGGTGTAAATTCACTAATTTATAGCCTCTAAATGAGTGATTTGTAATTATAGTACAGGGAGTGATTTGTAATTTAGGCTAATCTCAGAGACCAGTGGTATAATTATCCCTAAATATAAAGCGGAATATAAATAAGGACATAAATAATTACTTGTTTGGGTCTATGTTCTTTGGTTTTGTTTAAACTATAATAGACTCATATTTATAGGAGAATTAGGGTAGATGTAAATATAATACAAATAGATTTTAACTAAAACTAGATAATAGTCTTCAACTTTAAGTAGGTGATAGACTGCAACTGTAATATGTCATAATCTTCAACTGTGATTAAGTGATAGTCTTTAACAATAGTTAAGTCACATTCTTCAAGTGTAACAAGGTGAAGTAAGTGATAAATTTCATCTATGGGTAGGTGTTGTTCTAACTGTAACTTGAATTCTTACTTATATAAAATAAATTAAATTTAACACCTAGTTGGGGTTTTACTCTCAATATTACAACCTTAAAAGGATTTCTATTAAGGTTCTCCAACCGGATAATGTTTCAATAATGTTTCACCTAATTTTTAATTTATTCCTTTTGTTACAATTAGAGTTTCAATAAATAACTCATTTAACAGCCATATCCCATAGAATTTAGCGGGGTTGACTAATTAAGGTTCTGCAGCAAGGCTTTCATGTCTCTTTCTCCCTCTCTCTCTGAATCTTTTTATCCCCTGGACCCGTAGGCCATAGTGTATCTGATCTATCCTGACTGCTCCAACTCCCCTACACCACAAAAGCCACGCCCAAAGAGTCGAGCCCACCATTTACAAGAACTCTATAAAACACAGAACGATATCACTGAAGATCAACACGAGAGAAAAAATAAGAAGAAGAAGAAGAAGAAAGATATCATTACACAGAGAGAGAGAGAGAGATGAGGGGAAGGAAGAGCAGTCACACATTATTGAGAGGAGGGAGGAGAGAGAGCAGTTACAGCCATGGTTTCTCTTTAGCTCAGATCCAATCATTGGCTGCCATATGTGAGGCTCTTATCCCTCCCCTGCCATGGGACAGCATCAGCAAGGAAAACCCAGCTGACCAGTCCCTCCATTCCTTCTACAAAGCTTCTGGGTCTCAGCCTCCAATCCCCGATGAGGTGAATTGTCTATATCCTATCTTTCCAATTCTTTTTTGGTATTTAAAATTCTTCTAAGTATATATGGCTGGTGGCTAGAACACAGGGGAGATGTCTTATGCCATTTTTGCTGCTGGGGTTGTGTTGAAAGCAGAGATCATCTCTTCTTTTATTGTAGCTTTAGCAGGAGGATTTGGAGAGAGCTAATGTGTAAAAATCTGATTCGATATCCTTTCCTTAAATGGGAGGATGGTAGAAGCATGAAACAGAGTTTATGTAAACTCAGTTGGGGTGCAGCTGTTTATCACTTTTTCTTTTCTTTTTTCTCTATGCAATTCAGGAAAGGGAAAGGGAAAAAAAAAAAAAAAAACTGTTCTATAATTAATTTTGGTAGTTGTCATTATATAATTAATATGTATAACATGTTTTTTTCTCTTTGAATGGAAAACAGGTAGCAGAGCTCATTGTGAAGAGGTGTCTGCCACAGGCTGTGTTCCTAGTGAGCTTAGTTCTGAAGTTGCTCTCATTCAGACTGGGAACACTATTGCTTTGTGGGTCCCTGTGCTTTGATAGGAAATGGCCATTTATTCTCAACTTCTCCGATATTTCTTTGGAAAAGAGGGAAGAAATTCTCAAGAAATGGTCAAGAGCAAGGCGTCTGGTACACTTGAGGATGGTGTTTGTGGTTACTAAAATCTTCTGCTTCTATAACTTCTTCTCAAGGGTAATGCTTTTATTCCACTATGGTATCTCACCCTTCTTATATTTCTAAATTAGGTACTAATGCTCCGTTTGTTTCGACGTAAAATAATTTTCGTCGTAAAATATTTTCGACGAAATTATTTTCAGAAAAAATAAATTTTTCGAAAATATTTTCTGGCGTTTGGTTTGTACAAAAAATTACGAAAGGTGAAAATCCGGAATCTGACAACGTCCGGTCGCCGTTGCCGGATTCCGGCGAGCATTTTTTGCTGGATTCCGGCCATTTTGGCCAGATCCGGTTGGCTTCTGACCATGGCCGGATTCTGGCCAGTTTCGGCCGGAATCTGGTCAGCCATCATCCAGCTATGGTGGCCGGTTTACTTTTTCATGTCAAGTTTGCTTAACATGGAAATCCAAATTAGGATTACGATTATCTGGATGATAACTCCAAATTTGTTCTTAAAACTAATTTTTATTTTTAATGAAATAATTTAGATTTTATCACCTCAGTATATAATTTAGTAAGATACCCAAAAAAAAAAAAATCCTCTCCATAAAGTAATGTTGAGGTAGCAAAATCTAAACTATTTATTAAAATATAATGGTTAGGATTTTAAGATCTTTGATTTAGAATTTTCTAAGAAATCTAGAACATCTTAATAATTACTATTTTTAACTTTGAGAGAATGGAAGACTCAGTGTCAACTTTGATCTCTTTCTATTTTCCTTTTCCCTTTTTATTTTCAAACATTCAGGTTCAGGAGTTTGAGGAGAAAGTTCAATTTGAACTCCAATTTCTCAAGAAAGTAGGAATATTACATTTGAGTCGTAGTTACATTTGGAATATTACAGAAAGTAGGAATGCTATTGCATCTTTTCCCCTTTATCATCTAGAGGCATAGAGAAGATTTATCATCCATTCTTTTATCTATGTATGATTAAATTTGCCATCTTTAGGTGTTAAAGAATATTGGTATATCTTGGATCCTGCAAAGGAAATCTATAAACTTGCATCTGCCTATAAAAAATTTCTCCTTTTTACTTTTCCCATTAAGAGTTTTGAGTTATTATTTTTCATTTTCTGCTTATTGCAGACTGATGAAAATTCAGAAAATCCAGGATGGGAAGCAATCGGGTACCACGTTGACACCAAGGAAAAATTGACAAAACCACATGAGGAGAGGCCACTCCAGAAGGGAGTGATAGAAACTATGTATGAAAGTGACTCCACAATTGTCCAATCTCTCACCCAAAAAGGCCTTGAAGTCACTGAAGATTCAGAGCAAAGTGTATACAAGATCAAATGTGACGTTGTTGTTGTTGGTTCTGGTTGTGGTGGAGGGTTGCAGCTGCAGTGCTTGCAAGCTCTGGCCAAAAAGTAATCGTCCTTGAGAAAGGAAACTATTTTGTGCCCGCAGACTATTCTTCTTTGGAAGGGCCTTCCTTGAATGAGCTATATGAATCAGGTGGACTTTTGTCAACTCTAGATGCCAAAACTATGATCTTCGCCGCCTCAACAGTGGGCGGAGGCTCTGCTGTAAACTGGTCTGCATCTATCAAACACCAGATTCAGTTCTCCGAGAGTGGTCTGATGATCATAAGATCCCACTTTATGCGAGCTCTAGCTATCAATCTGCCATGGATGCCGTTTGTAAGAGGATTGGTGTCACAGATAAGTGTATGGAAGAAAGCTTTCAGAATCAAGCACTCCGAAAGGGGTGTGAGAATCTTGGTTTTAAAGTTGAGACAGTCGCAACAAATTCCTCAGAAAATCATTACTGTGGTTCTTGCAGTTATGGTTGTAGAACAGGAGATAAGAAAGGCACTGATTCAACTTGGCTGGTCGATGCTGTGAACTGTGGTGCAGTGATCCTAACAGGAACCAAAGCTGAGAAACTCATACTAGAGAATGAAAAGAATGGAAGGATGAGAAAGAGATGTCTGGGAGTGATTGCTACTACTTTGAGTAAGACCATCACGAAGAAGCTGCAAATTCAGGCTAGAATAACAGTTTGTGCATGCGGGTCTCTCTTGACTCCTCCTCTAATGATCTCTAGTGGCTTGAAGAATCCAAACATTGGCAGGAACCTCCACCTCCACCCTGTTCAACTGGTTTGGGGATACATTCCAGAAAATATATCGAATCTCAGAGGCAAAAATTTTGAGGGAGGCATCATTACCTCGCTCCATAAGGTGGTTTCAGAAGATTCTGATGCCCGGGCTATTATAGAAGCTTCTGCCCTAGGACCTGCCTCATTTAGCGGATTACAGCCATGGGTTTCAGGCTCGACATGAAGGAAAGGATGGTGAAGTATGCTAGAACTGTTAACCTTTTGCATTGGTCAGAGATCAGGGTTCAGGAGAGGTGAAGGCAGAGGGTAAGATTAAGTATCGATTAAGTCGTACTGACAAAGAAAATCTTCAAGCTGGGATGAGGCAGGCTTTGAGGATTTTGGTTGCCGCTGGAGCCGTTGAAGTGGGTACGTATAGGAGTGATGGCCAGAGAATTAAATGTAAGGAATCAAGGAGAAGGATTTGGAGGAGTTCTTGGACACAGTCACAGCAGTTGGAGGGCAAGTTCAAGGGAGAACACTGGACCGTATATTGTTCTGCACATCAGATGGGAAGTTGTAGAATGGGTGCCACAGAGGAAGAGGGTGCAGTCGATGAGAACGGTGGAAGTTGGGAAGCAAAAGGGTTATTTGTATGTGATGGAAGCCTTCTACCTACTGCAATTGGGGTCAATCCCATGATTACCATCCAGTCCACTGCCTACTGCATTCCAAAAGGATTGTAGAGTCCTTGAAAAAGCAAAAGTTTTAGGAGGATAACTTATGTCTTCCATTCTATATTTGAATGTAGTCTAGCAGTATGATCTGCAATAAAGATTTTGTGTAATGAGAAACCAATAATTGATAGTTTAATGAGAGAACCTACATAAATTATCTTATTCCTTCCTCCTCAATTTCTTTTTATCATGGAGTAAAACCAATATGATAGAGAGAGCAACGAGACAAATATTTGTTAATTTTTTTTTATTTTATTTTTTTAAGTGTTCTGATATAAATAAAGTAAAAACAGTTTTTAGTGTTATGTTCTAACAAACGGGACTCCCCCTCATGGTCTAGAATTGACAGGTTTCTCATTTCTATGTATTGGGAGGCTCACCTTCTGGACGTTGTTCAAAACAAGTTACTCAGATTTCTTTTAGATCATTTTCCTATACCTCTTGATTGCGGTGATTTTCAGAGGGGTAGAAGTTACTTTAAATTTGGCAACATGTGGTTGAAAAGTGATAGATTTGTTTAGAAGGCGAGACACTAGTTGAACTCTTACTTTCAGAATTTGGTTCCTCTCTATTCGGATCCTCTCCATTTCTCTCCATTTAGTTATAAAGTAGGGGTATAGTTGTCTTTTTACATTCTATGAAATGTAAAAAGACAACTATACCCCTCATTTATAAGTAAACGGAGAGAATCCTCTCCATTTCAAATGAAGAGAATCATGTTCCATGCTTTTAAGGGTGCCCCAGCTTTGTCTTTAACTTAGAAGTTAAAAGCTCTGAAAGCCGACTTAAAGAAGTGGAATGAAATGGAGTTTGGTAATGTTGAATAGAGAAAGGGCTCTTTTTGATGACCTACAAGACCTAGATATGGCTGAGGAGCAAATGCCTCTATTTGGGGAAGAGAAATTGAGGAATGGCCCTGTTTGGCAACCCTTCCCTTCCCCTTTCCTTCTTTTCACTTCTCTCAAAAAACATAAACTTCAAAACATTTTTAATTTTTTCACTTTTTATATCACATTAACAATTTTTATTATTATTTAAATAATAAAAAACCCACTCTAATACAAATTTTTTTCCACTTTTTTATATAAATTATTTCTACTTTATATCACATCAATCACTTTTTATAACCACTCAAAAAAAAAAAAATCCCTTCATACTTAAGGGGAAGGGTTACCAAACGGAGCACAACAGAGTTGGAAAAGACTACTCTTTTGGAGGATGTGTGTTGGAGGCGAAAATTGAGGGTGTTATGGCTAAGAGAGTGGGATAAAAATACAAAGTTCTTCACTGGATTTGCTAATTCTAATAGTAGTTACAACACTATATAGAAGTTAGTTATCAAGGCCCTTTGGGTAAGTGGTTATTAAGGTTTGCTGTGGAAAGAGAGGCTTTTTGGCGTCAGATTATGAATAAAAAGTATGGGAGTTTGGTGTGAGGATGGTTTAATAAGGGGGTCAATTAAGCTTATGGAGTGAATCATTGGAAACACATTAGGAGAGGGTGAGATGTTTTCTATAG
>JAJPGS010001838.1:0-48675 GCA_028654335.1 Alnus rubra | reverse complement strand
CCTCAACCAATGAAATGCTTAAAGTCTATATGGATCTTCCTAACATACATGCCATGTAATGGGCGTCAACCATTACGATGACCTCAACATGAAAATACTTTAGTTAAGACGTAATGATAAAGCACCAAGTTTTACATTAAACAACACCACATAAAGTTAATCTATAATTGAAAAACGTTTACACTACAAAAGGTGTGGGGTGATTAATGCTCCCTAACTTACTACTCTATAAAACATCATAATAAGCATACACAATACGTGAAAACCCTAGTTTAGGCCACAATGATAAGGTATCTTAGTTTCACACCGATCTATTCCACGTAAAAGTTATTCTATAATTGAAAAACATTTTAGACTTACAAAGGTGTGAAACGACTGGTGTTCCCTAGCATACCCTATAAGGTGATTCTAATAGGTAAACACATCATGTCAAATAGAACAATTGCAAAAGACATCTTTTTCTTTCAAGAACGTTGATTTTACTAAAGAAATCTAAGAAAACTCATAGACAAGTTTAACTCATTTTCATGAATAAATAGATTGAAATCTTGAAGAAAAAACCTTTTAGCATAAGTTTTACAATCCTCTAGCCCTTCACAATCATCGAACACATCTAGAAAATTCTAAGAACATCAAGAACACTCCATGGCTTTGGAAGAGATTTTGATCTGAAAAATTGAAATGACTTCTAAAAGTAAAGTGTGTGCATAAGTATCAACAAAAATTAAAGTACAGTGAAAAGTAAATTGACACAAATATTTTTGTTGACGAAGTGGAAACTCAGTTAAGAGAAAAATCACTCCGGGACAGCCAAACCCAGGAATTCTACTATTCAGAAGATAAAGTTAGATACAAGATAGTAACACTCACATGTACCGATGCAGTGGTCGTACCTTGATCTCTGACATGTAACCCAACACGAACGCTTCCCAACCAGGTTCACCTACCTGAAGGGGTCTTCAATGGAACTCCTTACCTTAGAGCCAACCTCTAGATAGACTTCGGTTTACAGCACATCACACTTTGAAAAATGGCTTTAGAGGAGATATCACGTCTCTGAGCTCTAATGGAATTCACACTGAATTCTTGTAGCTCTAAGTGCCCAAGGACCCCTATTTATAGGCTGGGGGTCAGAATGGGCGTTAGGCAAATTTTCCTAGGAGCCGTCCGGACGGATAACTGTGCGACAGGATTTTCTGAAATTTTCGCGGAGAAATTTTCCTGTATAAGAACATCGTCCGGACGGGATGGCTCGATCGTCCGGACGGGCGCACGTTCGCTGCAAGTAATTTCCATAACAGGCTTCGCGCGTCCGGACCAAGGGGCAGGAGAGTCCGGACGACTAAATTTCAACACGCAATTTCCATATCTAATGCGCATGAGTCCGGACCATGAGGGGGAGACGTCCGGACGGTTGAAGTCGAATCGGCAGTTACCATATACGATGCACCAGCGTCCGGACCACAGCTGTCAGATGTCCAGATGGTTCATTTGAACTGCAATTCTTGCCTTATGGAGATACGCGTCCGGACGGGATACCACATCGTCCGGACGGTTGATTGATCTTCCCTTTCTTGAACTTGGAAAGAATCAGTAACCGTTCGAGAACTAATAGGTGTCCTGATTTGCTGCTGAAACGTTCGGACGGAGGCAAGCTAGGACAGAAGCTTCTCGATACGATGTAGGTGTCTTGACGGAAGAAACACATCGTCCGAACGGATGATGCTTGTCTGTCTGATGTTCGGACGGAATGACACGTCGTCCGGACGTATGGAACAGTAGACAGATGGGCGTCCGGACGGGATGACACATCGTCCGGACGGCTGACGGGGAACTTGAAATTCTTCTCATCACTCTGAAAGTGAATCCTTGTTTACTGCATCATTACACATAATGATTTTGTCCAAACACAGAATAAGGCCAAGATACTAACAAACTCCCCTTTGGCCATTCTGGGACAAAAATCACTTGACCGGTTTAGAAATACATTCCCGGTCCAAAATAAAAATTACTCCCCCTCAATGTCTCAGAAGTACAAGGGTAAATAGAGTAATAATATCCACAGACAAAAAAACTTTCTAAAATCCAAAACAATAGGAAACTAGAGAAAAGTCTGCAAGTGGCCCAAAAGAGAGGAACATAAATCCTCCAAGTATCAAATCCCAAGACCTTTAGAATTTGAACATCCGACTTCAAACAATAGTCAGTTTTCCAAAGGATGCATCTGCCAATCACTGTGCTGGGAGCCGCTGGATGTCGTATTCCTAAGTCAAAACCAATCAGAAATATCTCCAAAAATACCATTAGATCCTGTTAGTTCCAAAAATATTGTGTATTTAAGACAGCTGTCAAATGGATGCCAAAGAGAAATATAAGCAATGCAGCTATTCATAAGGCATAAAGATCAGCCCAGCACACAGACAGAAAGGATTTTCATGCACATATCTCAAGAAAATATCCCAACAAATATTCCAATATTCTAAAAGCACAAAAACTTAAAAGAATAATGGAAAACACAATGAAGATCATGGGATGAGAAGAAATGTGCAAAAAATGCCAAAATCTCGGGAGAAATCCACAAGAAAAACACACAACATGCCATGATAAATCAATAAAAATGAAAAGATGTGTGTGTGGCAGAAAAAGAGACGCAAATCTTAAACCTGTAGAGATCTTGTCCGGATGTGTCACTTAACCATCCGGATGACAACTGCTAGATCAGCATATGGCAAGACTGCGCTCGTCCGGATGTAAGAGTAGGTCCATCCGGACGCTTCACACTGAAAATTTGAAACTGGAGAAAAATTTGCAGAAAAATATTTTTCTCAAAAGTTAGCTTCAGAACACGCATGTATAATCAACTGATAAAACAATCAAATAGCATTGCAAAAATATGCAAAGATATAAATGGGAGTTAAGTATTCAATAAGCACAAATTTCCCTGCAGATAGAAATTTTAAATAGATTACTCAACTCATGCAATGCGTGTGTGTGTGTGAAGACTTTCTCAATAAGGTATGAAATTCACTGATATGACAAAAAGCAACCAGATTTTCCAAACAAGAGAGAAAATCAATGAAAGATCAGCCAAAAGTCAAACCTTATCTTACTAGGGTCTAGCCACCCTCATCTGATACACTCCCCCTAAGATGCAGTACCTAATTGTTTTACTTGTACTATGAAGGACAAAGTAAAATTTTTACTTGAACGTAGAGGGTAAGGCATATAGCAAATTCAGCACATAAGCAGTGAATATACAATTTAAAAGCGCATAATGCATATGATTTACTGCTTGATTCTTATGGTGTTGCAACCTAGAGAGTGCCAGAATTTTTAGGCTCTATGTTCGACTAGCATGTGGTCAATTTGACCATCTAAATCAAAGACCTCTTCTCTTATCTAGAATTTCTAGAAGCAAAAAGTCAGAGAAGGAAAAGATGTACCTTAGGGGAGTCTTAGGTAGTGCACATTTTCATCGCATGAGGAAAGTAACTATCTATCATTAAGATGCAACAGGAAAACTTAGCAGATATAATGCATAAACTCTCAATAATATTTAATCAATGCACAATGAACTGAGATATCAGGCAAAAACACATGCAATACTTGAAAAGCTATCAAAAGAAAGAAATAAAGTTCCGCATCTTCTCCCCAATTTTTTTTTTTTGTTGAAAACCGATAAACAGAAAAACAACAAACACATGCTCAGAGAAGGAAATGACCTCTAATCCAGCATGTAAGGTAAACCAAACCTGTCCTCATGGAGAGAGGTTTAAGAAATACCAAGACAGAAAAGCAGCCGCCCGACATGCTTCAACTGTCATCCCCAAAAGAAAATATATGCAGATGTTTCTCAAGACAACAAGAGAAAATATGGGGATAAAATAAACGGTTCCTCAAACAGAATGCAAGGCATAAGTACTATATGACAAGATAAACAATGCAATGCAAACATACCTGACATGCACTAGGATTTAGGAACCAAAATCCTAGGCATGGGAGACCTCACCTACTAGGTGAGTCCACTCCCCCTTAAGGGGTGAATTGTCTAATCCTTCCTTACCCATACCTTCTTTACCTGTGAGGCAGGGGTGTGAGCCATGTCCTAATTGATCAGTCTGACTAGGACAGTCTTCATCATGTTGACAAGTCTTTCATTGGTCTGATTCTTCTTGGGCTTGTGAGGCTTCACTTTGAAGCATTCGGCTTTGATGTGGCCATACTTACCACAGTGATAGCATGAGGGAGAATCCCTTTGAGGATAATGCCATTGTTGCCAAAAAACATGATGAGGCTTAGAAGGTTTAGAGCTAGACTTACCTGTCTTTTGCTCTGTTTTCCTGATCCGAGGCTGCTGATGTCGGATTTGAGGACAGTGTGGCCTGATGTGTCCAGAGACACCACAATGATAGCAGGTAGGCTGACTTCGTTTGCTGAAATGCTTCTTGAAGGTCTCTGCAAATTTAAGATTAACATTTTCACAAACAACAAAATCCTTACCTCTTTGAGATATATGCCTCCTATGGGGCGGGACATATTTATTTGAAGAGGTTTTCTCAATAACGCCCTTTTTGGAGTCGTCCTGCTTCTTCCAATGTCTGTGAGATTTTAACACAACACAATTTGGTCTAATATGACCAATTTTTCCACAATTATGACAAATAGGAACAAACTTACCTTGTGTTCCTAAATCCTTGGAGTTAGGCATCACACATTTATCTAAGCAAGAATTTTTAGAACAAACTGCATCGACTATCACATGCTTAATACCAACAGAGTATAATTCAGAATCAGAAGCATGTGAAGTAGAAGTATTTAAATCAGCAGTCAAATCAGGCTTGTTCGAAATATCTAAATGAATATACAGCATGCTTTTCAAATTATCACTTGAAAATTTTTTCAGGAGATCTTCAGATTCTTTTAATTTATTCTAAAGTGTATCAATGATGTTAAATAGCATGGTATTCTCAGATCTCAAAGAGTCAATTAAAGCATTTGATTCAGATAACTGAACAATCAATGACTCTTTTTCTTGCTTCACCTTTTTGAGCTCTTTTGGAGAAATAAGTTTATCAAATTTTGCAAAAACTTTAGAGAGCTCAATATCATGATTTTCTTCAGAAAACTGAGAGAAATCCATGATAAAAGGTGTCATAAAAAAATAGAAGTCACAAAGAGATGAGGATCACACTCAGGAAATAAATCCTTACAACGGAGTGTGCCTGCTCTGATACCAATTGAAAAATTGAATGACTTCTAAAAGTAAAGTGTGTGCATAAGTGTCAACAAAAATTAAAGCACAACGGAAAGTAAATTGACACAGAGATTTTTGTTGACGAAGTGGAAACTCAGTTAAGAGAAAAACCACTCCGGGGCAGCCAAACCCAGGAATTCCACTATTCAAAACACAAAGCTAGATACAAGATAATAACACTCACATGTACCGATGCAGTGGTCGTACCTTGATCTCTGACATGTAACCCAACACGAACGCTTCCCAACCAGGTTCACCTACCTGAAGGGCTCTTCAATGGAACTCCTTACCTTAGAGCCAACCTCTAAGATAGACTTCGGTTTATTGCACAGCACACTTTGAAAAACGGCTTCGGAGGAGATATCACGTCTCTGAGCTCTAATGGAATTCACACTGAATTCTTGCAGCTCTAAGTGCCCAAGGACCCCTATTTATAGGCTGGGGGTCAGAATGGACGTCAGGCAAAATTTGCTTGGGAGCCGTCCGGACGGTGGACCATGGCCGTCTGGACGGACAACTGTGCGACAAGATTTTCCAAAATTTTCGCGGAGAAATCTTTCTTGTATAAGAACATCGTCCGGATGGGATGGCTCGATCGTCCGAACGGGCACACGTCCACTGCAAGTAATTTCCATAACAGGCTTCGCGCGTCCGGACCAAGGGGCAGGAGAGTCCAGACGGCTAAACTTCAACACGCAATTTCCATATCTGATGCGCGTGAGTCCGGACGGTTGAAGTCGAATCGGCAGTTACCATATACGATGCACCAGCGTCCAGACCACAGCTGTCAGATGTTCGGACGGTTCATTTTGAACTGCGATTCTTGCCTTACGGAGATACGCGTCCGGACGGGATACCACATCGTCCAGACGGTTGATTGATCTTTCCTTTCTTGAACTTGGAAAGAATCAGTGAACCGTTCAAGAACTGATAGGCGTCCGGACGTGCTGTTGAAACGTCCGGACGGAGCAAGATGGGACACAAGCTTCTCGATACGATGTAGGTGTCCGGACGGAAGAAACACGTCGTCTGGACGGACGATGCTTGTCTGTCTGATGTCCGAACAGAATGACACGTCGTCCGGATGTATGGAACAGTAGACAGATGGGCGTCCGGACGGGATGACACATCGTCCGGACGGCTGACAGGGAACTTGAAATTCTTCTCATCACTCTGAAAGTGGAATCCCTGGTTACCGCATCATTACACATAAGTAATTTTGTCCAAACACATAATAAGGCCAAAATACTAACATGATCAAACCCTAAGGAAGAATTTAGCCACCCATGATTAAACTAATCTAAGCATGAAATTTATGGAAAACAGTAAAGAAACAAGAAGAAAATGAATCAAAAACAAATATATTAAAATTATCAAATTTAGATTACAAAAAGAAAATAAAACATAAGCTAGAACATGAAGAACTAAGAAGAAAAAGAAGAATAAATTGCCCTCTGGATTTTTGGCCCAGTGAACATGCATCAAAGGAATTGAAAAACAATAAATTTAACTAAGATACACCTGAGAAAATCGAAACCCCCAAAAGATGCATAATTAAACCTAAATCTTAATCCTCATATTTATAGAGAATTGGATTTACAAAAGGACTACAAGAGTTGATTCTAGCCAAGTATTCAGAGCTGGTCGGCGTCCATTTATGTCCATTAAACTCAACTTTTGATTTGGATCGCACAAAGATTTGAAAATATCTGGACCTCTGGAAGACGCGAAGTCGATCGATCGATTTTATAATGCATTGAGAATCGATCGATTGCATCCCTATTGATCGAAGTTGGTTTAACTAAAAGTCGATCGATCGAATTATTGACTGTACAAATAATCGATTGATCGAATTGCCTTAGACGATTTTCATCTTTTCAGGATCAACCTTGAACTTTGAAAATGACCAAATTGCTCTTGATGTATTTTCAAGTCTAATTCAAGTGTTTTGAACTAGATTTCAACTAAGACATGAAAATAAGACATAACACAAAATTACAACAAAACGTTATATATACAATACAAACTGGGTATAACAAACATAAATTAAGGGGTCTTGAATCAAATAATTCAAGACTTATCACTTTACTGCTTGTGAATTACAATCTTTTGTTAAACAACTGAGTTCACTACAAGATAACTTATACACCACGTGTATTATTACTCACTAAGTCGTGCACTTATGCTTGTATCTTTTCCACCTATGAAACATTTTTTTTTTTTTTTATATAGTTTGACTACATTTATATGTCGGATTTGAGATGAACCTCTAGGTTGATGCAGTTGTTCTGCGTAGTGATATCGATCTGGTTAATGCTTGAGAACTAAATGCAGGATTTTGAATGTCGCTCATGGTAATTAGTACTTTTGGGTGATGTTGTAGGCATAGCATTTGAGGCTCGATTGCATATTTAAGGTTTAGTTTGGATATTTTGTAACGTTGATGTGCATGATAATTTCAGTTAATGTGATAGCTCTTAGTAGATGCTCTAGTTGTAATTATTTATAATAGAATATTTTATGTTTCCGGTGCGTAGTACTCATTTTTTAAGGAGTAGAGATTCTTAAGTCTTATTCCTTGTGGAATGAGACTAGAAGGTGAACCGTAAAGTTAATTATCAATTAATTAATTTCTCAGGGTTACAATGAGTTTGTACTGATGATAAATGATGTTGTTAATATATATTTTAGGGTTTAAATACGTATTAAAATAAAAAAAAATAAAAAAAGCCCCATAAATTAACAGCCAATTTTAGAATAGCCCATTGAATTTTCAAGTGTGCACAAGTGACCCATCAAACTACCACCGTGTGCCAAAAATGTCACTTTTTTTTCGATAATAGCCTTTTCCTCTAAAATGAAATAATAATAAAAAAAATATTTTTTAAACAAAAAAAAAGGGTTTTTTTTTTTATATTTAACCCATATTTTAGTTATCTCAGATAATTTATTTCCGCTTTTCGATATAGTATAGTCTGATAGATTAGTGTTGTGTACGTAGTGATTCTAGCTAATTATCAGTTAATTAGTTTGAAGGCACTACGAGTAACACTCCTAGTTAATTAAATTTAATTATTTAAGGAAAAAAAATATAAAAAGTTGTTTAAACAAACAACCGATTTTAAAATAGCTTCATAAATTTCCAAATGTGTTAAAGCCACCCATCAAACCACCAAGGTGTGCCAAAAATGCAACTTTTTTTTTTTTTGATAATACCCTTATTCTCTTAAAAACTAAAATAAAAAAACTTCTTTTAAACAATATATATATATATATACCTTAAAAGTTAAAGAAATTAAAAACTTTAAAAATTAATTTTTTTAATTAAAAAAATAAAAAAATAAAAAAAAAAGAAGAAGAGGAGGAGGAGGAGAAGAAGAAAAAACAAAGGGGTGGCTTGGCTGGCGTGGCTTGTGAGCCACCTGAAGTGGGGGGTGGCTCGTGAGTCACCTCTAGTGGTGGATCTCGGGTGGCTTGAAGGCCACCCCAGAGGAAGCCGGGGGTGGCACTCAGCCACCCCATTGGGCTAGCGACACTTATGGGTTGCGCATGCCACCCCTAGCTTCTTTTGGGGTGGCCTTCGGGCCACCCTAGAGCCACCACTGGTGTGGCTCAAAAGCCACTCCCCACCTTGGGTGGCCCATGAGCCACCCTAGAGGTGACTGGGAATGGCGCTCGACTACCCTGTGAGCTAGGGGTGGTGGTAGCTCACCCCAGCCACCCCTTGGCCGAACCCTAGCCAAGGTCTTGCAATACAGAGAGGTGATACCCGCAAATCCATTGTATAATTGATGCCAAACATGAACATTTTTTATGGTGAGGACATAAAGGTAAGCATCAACACATGGTTGACGGTGGAAGATCAGGTAATTATATCAACAAGTGTCATGTACAGCATATCGTATGTCTTTAAACTTTCAACAATGAATGATCTAATTTGTTAATAAGAAAAATTGTATAGGCGAGAGCAGAAAAGAACAGGCAATACCAAACAAATCAAAAGTTTATTCACACATCTAAGTCTAAGAGCTATGCCAGAGTTACGAAAGAGCTTGTATGTTGCTTTCATTCACAAGAATATATATATTTATTCAGTTTCTGACATTCGTGACTAACTTTGTTTATATTGTTTGTTCTTGTAGGAGATACAAAAATGGGCACCACCAACCCGAGCTGAACATTTCGTGGCAACCCACACAAGAAGGGATGGGACGGCCATCACTCCACAATCTTTGGAGATAATTGTATGTGTTTAACTTAAGGATTTAGCTTGTGTGTTGTTGTGTTTACCATATTGAAATAATATAAGTATTTATTGAGGCAAATAGATGTTTACTTAACACATTTAATATTTTACAAGACAAGGTTAGGGAGTTCATGTAACACCCCGAGAAATTAATTAACTTTACGGTTTGTCTTCCAGTCCCATTCTAATAGGATCAGGATTCAGGGATCTACTACTATTCAAGAAGAGAATACTACACAACTGAAACATAAGATATTCTATCAACATTAATTACAACCAGAGTATCTACCAAGAGTCATTACATTAACTAAAATCACACTATGCATATCATTGATATAAAAGATTAGAGCTAAAACTTAATACACAATCGAACCTCAAATTCTAAGCCTATAACATCACCCAAAAGTACTAATTGCCATGAATGATCTTTAGAATCTTACAAATCAGTCCTCAAGCTTAACCGGATTGATATCACTAAGTCAAATGGCCACATCTGCCTTGAGGTCCATCTCGAATCCAATATCTAAAGGTAGCTCAACTATAAAACAACACATATTTTATAGGTGGAAAAGATACAAGCAGAATCATGTCGTAGTTCAATTCCATATGATCTACCCAAGATATTAACCCCTTCCCGACAGGGTTGCTGCTATTTTGAGGGACATGTAATACAACACCAGTGCCCCAGATATGTATGCTACTGTCCATCATTAGCATCCTGACCGAGTCCGACCTCGGGTGGCCCACGCTACTAATAATGTTCATAATCATGACCCCTATTCAAGCATGGTGCGCCGGTCACCAAAAACCCATTAGATCTAAGGCCAAACATTAAAATAAATAAACCTTTGACTATAGAGAACAACCTATATAATAGTAAGCTCATGGTTGTTATCCCGCACGTATCGGTGTATCATCTCATATGATGCAATTTAATATTAACCGTCTTTTACATACATGTTTTTTATAAATTCATCATTTTCATTAATTACACATTTTCACAAAATAGAGTTCATAGTAAGAAAAATGACGTTTGATGTTAGTTGTAAACATGCATGTTTTGGCACACAAAATATTTGTGCTATGTGAAAAAATAATAATAACAAGTATCCATGTGAGTTTTACTCACTTTTATCGCGAGGCTCATCCAAAAAGTCTTTTTGAGGCTCCACAACCTCGAGATGTGATAAGAACCCATCATCAGTCTTAAACTCGAGTTAAAACAAGTTTTTAAGTCCTAAACAACTCCAAATAGATTTTCTGCCCGTCTGCCGATCGTTCGTCCAGGAGGGTCGAGCATTCGACTTTGACATTGATCCTTCGTCGAGTGAAGGGCAAACGTTGGTGCTTGGACATAATCCAAAATGCGAACCTAAAAGCCACAAAGCAACTTCTAAGTAAGTCCTAAAGCCTTAACAACACTTCTAATACGGTCCTAAGCTATATGAATATATGATGCAATAATTATTACGTATAATAGCATCAAAACGCTAAACCTAAACTAAACTAGTATTTAGACCATAATAACGACTAGAGAATTAAACCTTTGATTAAGAGCAACTAACAACATAATGGCTAGAAAAGAACGGTTTAAGGTAAGGGCATTACCTCCTTAACGCGGAATGTCTCCCTCACACTGAAACAACCTCAACGCTTTCAGCGGAGTAAGATCAACTCCAAGGGTCGAAATATACGAAATAAAACGAAGGGTAGGGGTATCTATAGGGGAAGGGTCGTAGGTGGATAAGGATCATCTGATCTGCCGGCTAGCGAACGTTCTTTAAGCAAATCGCGAACGTTTGTGTAATATCTAGAGTTAGTCGATCGTTCGATGTACAACTGCGATTATTCGTCGTATGGCCTGACACATGCTAAAGGCGTGAGATGTACCTTCCGACATACAGTACAACACGTCAACGATTATTTGTGGTGGAGACCATGAACGTTACTGGTGGGGGGACCACGATCGTTCTCGATGGGAACTATGATCGTTCGTGAGGGAAGAGCAAATGTTCGTGACTCTCAGCGAATGTTTGGTCGACGCAGAAAGTGAAAAAGTCTTAATTTCCAATTAAGACATACTTAATCCTATTAATAATCTGCGACACTACAATTTATGACCGATGACACTACAAGAACGAACTTGGTATCTCCATGGAGTTCAATATTGTGGGCCGATAATGATGCATATGCAAGGGCAATGGGGAGCCCAGAATACTCAAGTGGTGTCTGCAGAATGGGGATTGGGCCACTATCTGTTAGATCTAGCTGTCGCCCATCTATGTCAATGTCACGCATGTCACAGGACCTTACATTAGTCTCTGAAATTAGTACATTGAATTCACAGATGAATGAACTGCAGCAAGAGAAGAGACTCACTCATGAACAGATGGCATTACATGATCAAATTATAGCGAACTTGAAAAGGATTATCGAAAGTGCTGTGGAGAGTACAGGAGTGGCAACACTTTGGCTACACAAGACACAAAGTCACCTGGTTCCGTGAGGTCGAGATCTTCAGTAGCTAGTCGACTAGGTTAGCTCAACATGATTAACTAACAAAGTGTATTTTTTTTTATTTTTTTTTCATTATATGGTTGAAAATGTTACCTATATCGATACTAGATTCCCATATATAGTTGCGTAACACATTTCATCTGGATCATATATGTAGGTGCCACGCCAGTGACCTAGGACGATGATCCTTGTCAGTGACTATGTATGTAGGATATGAATTTATGTTTGAGGTTGTGAGAGGCCGTATTGCCTTTTGTTTGAATGTATGTGGGGATATCAAAGTTTGTATATATGTAAACATTGTTCATATGGTTGGACTTGATCGGTTTGTGATAGTTGGTAACTTATATATTATGTTTGGACTTAGTTGAACGTTTTGGGGTTTGTATTATGTTTGGAGTTGAGTGACATTATGTTGTATAATCTAGAGTTGTTATTGTTATATGTATATGGTTTATTTGTTATTGTTGTGTTTATGGCTTGATGTGGTCATTTGAATACTCTATTGAGTATTTCGCATTTGTTATGAGTGGATGGAGTTCAAAGTCTAACTATATTACGTTTTCATATTATATGTCCAAATTTGTTATATCAGGTATTACCAAAAAAAAAAACATATTAATGATTTTTTTTTTGTTTTTTGTTTTAGTTTCGTTTGGCAGCTAAAACGACACTAATATATTAGAGTTGTTTTACTGTGTAAACAACTTTAATCATTTGGAGTCGTGTTACTGTTCAAACGACTCTAATCATTTGGGGTTGTTTTGCAGCTAAAACGGCTCTAATCATTTGGAGTTGTTCACTTTTCAAACGACTCTAAATGATTAAAGTCATTTGCACTCAAACGACTTTAATTGGAGTCGTTTGATAGTAAAATGAATCTAACCTAAAGTCCAAACCCTATGTGTTTAGTCGCTTTCTAACCGAAACTATTCAAACGACTTAAAATGAGTAGTGTCATTTTTTTTTGTTTTGCTAAAAAACGACACTATTCAAGCGACTCAAAATAATAGGTTTTATTTTTATTTTTTATTTTGGTACTGTGAGAGGAGTATCCACTACTTATCAATAAATTTTGAATTGACATAAAATAGAGATTCTAACAGTACTTTGATCGATTTTGGACAGAAAAGAACTTTTGTTTTGGTTGATGTGGCATAACTATTCTGAGGCAGTGGAATACAGATCTAATTTGATTTTGGTAATTTCTATCATTGTCATCTTCCTTTCTTTTTTGTAGCACTCGTGGGAAGCCTTTTATAACCAATTTAATTTTGAGCCGACATAAATTTACAATACAATTTTTTTCTTAAACAAATGATATTAAATTTATTGCATTAACACTAAGAAAAGAGTTGGTTAATATTGCAAGACTTGAACAACACAATTATAAATGCACATTAAACTTTGCACCAGCAAAAGGCGGTGAGTCTCATATTAACCATGGGGGTGGTTCGGCCACCTCCAAGGACCAAAACCCTTGAATATTTTTTTTTTTTTTTTTTTTTTTTTTGCTATGGGGTGGCTGGGGTTGGTTCAGCCACCCCAAACCAGTCAAGAAGGTGGCTCAGCCACCCCTCTTCCTTTTTTTTCTTTTTTTCTTTTTTAATACTACGTACAACTCGTGTCAATCCTCAGGAGTTGACACGTGGCGGGCCGTTAATTTTTGGACGGAAAACTTAACTAAGGTACTAATTCGGTCTTTTCCTAAAATTGAGGTACTATCTATGTTGCAAATTAAAACTCAGGGACAAAAACATAAAGTTTTCAAAACTCAGGGACCAGAAGTGTGTTTTACCCTAAAAATTTTTAATTAAAAGAAAAAGGAAAAAAAAAGAAAAAGAAGAAAATGGGTAGCTCGGCTGCTGACACATGTCATCATTTTATTGGTGTTAACATTGACACTAATAGAATCTGTCAAGTATTTTGACAGAATTTGACTACAATGACTAAATTATTATTTTTTGCCTACCCTTGAAGACATTTGAATTATTTTTTATTCCGCAACGAGTAATTTGTAATTTATGCTAACCACATAGATTGATTTTATTTTATTTTATTTTTTTTGAGATATGATCATTTGCCACCCTAAGACACAACTCTTGACCACCTTGCCTATGTGGCAAGGTGGTCCCCTAGCTAGCTTTAGGGTTTTTTTCTTAAAAAAAAAAAAAAAAAAAAAAAAAGAAGAAGAAGAAGAAGAAGAAGAAAAGAGTAAAAGTAAAAGCTGCCACGAATGCAAGGTGTTTAAGAGTTGTGTCTTGAAGTACGTGTGGCAATGTATCATATCTTCTTTTTTTTTTTTTTTAAGAGAGTGGGTATTATAGGAATATTTCAATAAAACATTTTTAACACACTTAGGTAGTTTGATGGTTACATTAGTACACTTGGAAATTCAATGAGCTATTTTAAAATCGGCTGTTAATTATGGGGCTTTTTTTTTTAAAATATATATATATATATATATATTTCCCATATTTTATTTCTTCAAATGATGTCTTGGTTAATCAAACGTACCAATGCACAAAGAATCAAAGATATTTAACAAATTATTAATAAAAATTATGTTGAGTCTATGTTAATGTCTATAGCTATTACAATAGATAAATTAGATAATAATATAAACCAAGTTAGTTTAATAGTTGATTTAGATCTCAACAACAGACTAAAGAAACTTTGAATGAATTAGTTTGTGAAATAGAAAATATCACGTTTGACGGAATGAATAGTCTTGGTGATAACAAAATCCTAGGATTATTCTATGCACATATGATATAATGGTCTTTCAACAAGAAATTTACTATAAATATACTAAATTTGAAAATATTAAAGAAATCGGACTATTGGAGACATATTTATAAAAATCCATAACTTTATGTTCAAAAAATAAATGAATCGTTGAAAAGATAAGAACAACTTATCTTGAAGAACTATTATTAGATCAAGAAGAATTTAGAGCTTTTTCCTTAAGCTTGAAGAGATATATGGCTTGTATATTTATTCTCGTCTTCAGCTAAATATTCAAAAGCAATTGTTTTGGGATTTCTAAATCTTTCCCATCAATTAATCTAGGACTGATTTTTATGTATCAAAAGGTCTAGGTTCAAAGATTTCTACAAAAATTTTGTCCAAATATTTTAGTAGATGTCTGGAGTAATATTTTCAATTCATGGATTGTTTTCCAATGAATTGATAGATCATGAAAACTTGATTTCATGTCTATACCTTTGGTTTTTTTTTTTTTTTAAAAAAAAATTTCTTGTTTAAGCGGTTTTTTTGACGACCAGACCGACGATAGGGCTTCTGCAAAAGAGAAAAAAATGGTCACTCGAAGTTCGCCGGTCCCCGGGAGCCGGGAGGATCGGGAACACTCTTTTGCTCAAGTAAATAAAAGTTATCAGAGAAATCTGAATAAAAAATGTGGGAGATGAGAGAATGAGCATATTCAGTACCTAAGGGTGTAACACTTTTTATGGGATCGGTTCGTTGCTTAATATGGTTGCATTGATACCAATTAGGTGTAATTTTCCTTATAGGGTGTGATTTACCATGTGAATCATATTAATGGCCATGAGGGCATTCATGGCATTAATGGTATCAATGTGGATAAGATTTTAAGAGTGAATTGATTTGTTTTTATTCAATGGCTTGATTATCTTCCATGTAGAGGCCGGCTGTTTGAGTAGAGTCCGCCTGTAGTTTATATCCCTAGCAGACTAGCAGTAGCCCTTCGATTTCCATGGCCGACATGCCCAGCTTGTCGGGCATTTATTGGACATCTTGTGTGTACTCGCAATCAAGGTTGACTCTAGCCTTAAATACTGAGGGCAAAGTGTTGGCCTTCAAGTTTCTAGTAGGGACCGTAGGTGTTGGGGTGCCTAGCGCACGGGGTAGGTCTTAGTCCCCCGAGCTTATGGCTCGGTACTTGTCGAATCGTGGTTTGTGTAGTTGTTGAATCATCATTCCTTGTCAAGTCGTTCCCAGGGCAAGGTCTTCTTGTAGGTGCGCGTGACGAGGCGGCGTCTTGAGGTGCACGGGCAATTCCGCGTCTTTAGTGTCCCAAGTTCAACTTAACACCCGAGAGCTTAAAATTATATGTTCGATACTCGAGGAGCAGATGACTTTCCCAACAACTAGAAGCTTAAAGTAGAAGTGTAGAACGACTCCAAAATTTGGCCAAAAATCTTGGATAATAAAAATTAAAGCTTGTAAAAAAAAAATAAAAAAAAAATCCATTTATAAAACTTGAGTATGTAGAGTGATATTCATCAAGTGAAAATTCCATAAAAATAGAGATCAAAGCCTATGACATGATATTCTCCAAATAAAAATCTTTGGATAGTATATTTTTCTGAAAATATATTATATATAATTCTGACTTATGCCAAAAATAAATCGATTATCCAATTTTTACCAGAGGAAGATGCAGTTGTGGAGTTTCAAAATGGCCGGTGTCTTCTTGTAGAAGGAGATATACTTGCGCGACGTCAAATCTAGCAGGTCGAGGCGTCTTGCATCGTGACCGGCAATTAATGGAGATGGCCGAAATAGTGCCTTGTCGGGCGAACTCAAGGCAAGGTCTTTTGTTGATCCTACCGCGTTGGAACGAGCAGCATCCACGACTGACATTGGTAGCAGATTTGCTGCGAGTTAGCTCAAATGTGGCGAAGCTTAGCCTAGATTAATCCGATAGATTAGTTCAAAAAGTAATAAACAAATAATTTAAAGAATTATTAATCCGTAAATGTGGAGAATTAATACTTGTACGTAAAAATCGAACATCACCCAATCTGCTCTTGGGAACACATGTCATTGGTTGGGCAATTCATTCCCCGCCAGTCGTTGGGCATAAAGGCTACTAGTCGGATAGTGCGTGCCCAACCTTGTGAATGGGTAAAGAGGAGAGAGTCAAGAGCACATACCTATGGGTCCTCAAGTGAAAGAGTTAGGGCCGTTGACCGACATTGATCCAATCGTGAACCGCAAATCCACGATTATTTGCATTTTTTATTTTGGAAAAAGTTCACATATTCTCTTCAAATTACCATTCAATTGATAATGTCGCAGCCTAGTTTAAAGAGAGACGTGATAATCAAAGACCTGTGTTGATAATCCACAAATCCACCGAGGTGTGCCAAAGCCTTGAGTTCAGGGTTGTAGCCATGCTAGCCAGAAGGGTGAGTTGGGGAATTCAATTTGATTACTATATATATATAGATCAACCTGAAATATAAATAAATAAATAAATAAGAAGATAATTTTATCATAGCTTTTGAAACAAATACATTCCATTTTGTATATCTCAATCTAGTTTAATTTACAAAACAGCTGCTTTGCTTCATCTCTCACTCCTGTTTTTCAATTTTTTATTTTTTATTTTTTGGCTTTTGTTTGGATATCTTGATTTGGTTCATCTATCATTTTTACGTCCCCAATATATTATATTTATGAAAACAAAATATATATATTATCAATTTGTTCACAACATGTGTAGCATGGTGATGAGAAAAACATACATCTACCGTTACGTTGTACGATAAACCTGTCACTGATATATTTGTTGCTTGATCATGTGTCTCTGTGTTGGAGGCTATAAATAAGGACGACGTCTTGTGTACGGAGGATTCAAGTAATCTCTACCCTAACCGACTGAATAATAATAATAAAATTTAATTGGCCACCAATCAATGGAAAAAAAAAAAAACTTAAAGCGGCCGGTTTCCGAAGGAATTATATATCCCTTCAAGTGTTTGTGTGGCCAAAGGAATTCAAGAACGAGAGTCAACAGGGAGGGTAAACCAACTGTAATGTTTAAAGTATCTAGTCAGCAAATAAACTTGGCAATTTTGACATGACCCACGAATCCGACACGAACACGATACGAATATATAGGGTTTGGGTTTAGGCTATAACCCGTTTATGACCCGTCAACCCGTTTATGACACGTTTATGACTCACCAACCTGTTTATGACACGTTTACGACCCATCAACCTGTTTATGACACGTTTATGACGCGATAATTACACATTTTTTTACCAAATTATTTAAATGGGTTGACACGGCAATCCGAATTACCAAGCCTACCAGCAAATGCCACAAAAAGGATGAAATTCTCCAGGAATTTTTAACCATAAAATTGATGCACTGTAGAGCCCCAGGTCATTAATAGGATTAAGTAGGTCTTAATTGGAAGTTTAGACCTTTTTGACTTTCTATGTTGACTGAACATTCGCTAAGAGTCATAAACATTCGCTTTTCCCTTACAAACGATCATTGTTCCCACCAACAACGATCGAGGTCCCCCACCGAGAACGTTCGAAGTTTCCACAACGAACGATTGTTGACGTGTTGTACTATGTGTCGAAAGGTACATTCTAAGCCTTCAACATGTGTGTCAGACCGTATCCCGAACGATCAAAATTGTACGCCGAATAATCGCTTAACCCTAAATAGTACATGAACATTCAAGCTTCGCTTAATGAACGATCGCCAATGGCCAAATTAGTTGATCCTTATCCACTCCAATTTCTTCTCCTATAAATACCCTCACCCTCGCCATTTTTCACCTTGTTTCCACTCATTTCTTCAGTGTAATCCTATAGGGAAAGTGAGAGAGTGTTTTTTAGAGAGAATGAGTTCTCTCGGTTCTTGATCTTCAAGGGAGGAAACATTCCTATTCTAACTCGTTTCTTAAGTAGTTGTTATGTTGTTTAGTTAGTTTTCATGCCCTAGTTTATGGTTTTGGCATCTCTATTTAGATTTTGGTTTCAACAACTAGATTAGCGTTGGGGTGCTTTGATGATGTTTAACGTACTGAGCTTCGTATGAAGGAGTTATTGAGGCTTAGGGATCTGCTATAGATCATATTAAGACCTTTAGACTTGCTTATTTGTGGTTTTGTGGCTTTTGGGTTCGAATTTGGGATTTTGCCCGAGCACCGAACGTTAGACCTTTCACTGGAAGAACGTTTGATGTTAAAGCCGAACGATCGACCGACGGGCAAAAAGCCTATTTTGAGCTGTTTAGGATTTAAGACTTGTTTTAGCTCGAGTTTAAGTCTAATGATAGGTTTTTCTCAGATTTCAAGGTTGTGAAGCCTCAAGGGGAGTTTTTGGAGGAACCTTATGATACAAGTGAGTAAAACTCACATGGATACTTGTTATTATTATTTTGTGTATCAAAACATGCAAATTTGCAACTCACATGAAATACCATTTTGATTACATTGTATTTTGTGAAAACGTATGATTAATGGTAAGATAATGAAATGGAACACCGTTTCGTGCAGGAAAAGGGCCACATGCTTACTATTATATGGGTTGTTTTTTATGGTCAAATGTTTATGATGTATTATAATGGACATTGGTTCCAATGGTTGTTTTGTGATTGACGCACCATGCTTGAATGAGGGTCACGATTACGAATTTACTAGTAGCGTGGGCCACCCGAGGTTGGACTCGGTCAGGTTGCTAGTATATGACGGTATGTACGGTTTGGGCACCAGTGTTGTATTATAGGTCACTTAGGACAATGCCAACCCTATGAGGAAGAGGTTAATATCCTGGGTAAACCATCTGGAATTGAATTATGATATGCCTCATATTATAAGTATATACTATATCTATATTCCGTACATCACCATCTTGTATAATGAAACGATACTTCAATGCTTGTGATTACAACATAAACTGGATTCGCCATATGATAACATGTGTATCATACGTATTATTACTCACTAAGTCATGGATTTACGCTTGTATCTTTCCACCTATGAAACATGTATTATTTTATAGATAGTTCTTGGGTTGGCGATTTCGGAGCAGCGTATGGTCTTGCTAAAAGGAGTGCTCAGGATTGAAGAGTTAGATCCCATTTGGTTGGCCCAAATGTGGAGAGAAGCTAGTGAACCCTACAGGGATATGCTAGATATTATCTTTATGCTTTATCTTCTTATATGTAGGATTTGACTCTTGATGTTGGTGACTATTAGATCTCTTGGCTTTGGATCTGTATCGATTTTGATGACTTGTGATGTGCAAATTTTAATACTCGCAAGCGCACGAATCGTTTGCAATATAGTGTATGTGCAAGTGCGAGATCGTATCCACAGGGAATTGCGTTGCAAAAATTAATTTTTATTTAAACTAATCCTATTTTAACCTAGTTCCAAATTTAGGAGTTTTTGATAAAAGAAAACATAAACAAAAATAATGAAAATAAAGGGGTCTAGGGTTTTGGAATCCACACTCACCAAATCACAACAACCTAATCTCATGCTCATCACACATATTTTGAGGTTCTCACATACAAATCTTAGGTATGCTCTACATTGCTTCAAAAATTATTTAAATCATTCAATGAATCCGTTCATTGCACAAATCACAAAAGATATTAGGATTAAACCAAATCATCAAATGTATTAGTCGAACGAAACACAATGAATATCCAATGTTTTGATAGATGAAAAACCAAGCCATCAATTTAATGAAACTTATTCCACATCATCACTTGTATCCGGAAACCACAAGAGATATCAAAACATCATCTCAAAAAATCGAAGTTAAACAATGAGAAATCAAAACCCATAAACTCAAATAGCATAAACAAGCATGAAACTCAGTTTCTCTTCAATGGTGAGGTTTCATCCTCAACCCTAAACGAAAATATTAGCTACCCATGATAAAATAACTACAACCTAAAACATTAAATTAAAAGCATAAAAATTAAACACTTACAAATAAAAAATGGAAGAACAACTAGAAGAGAGACTTGGTGCGTGAGGGTTGTGCCCCATTCCACACACCCCTTCCTACCCTTCTTTTTTTTTTTCTCTTTTTTCCTCCCCTTTTATTTCTCATTCTGCCGGTTGGGGAAGGGAAGCAAACATGCATGTTCCCACGTGATGTTGCTGTCCACTTGCTGCAGGTTGGGGTGAAAGTGCTGCTGTCCAGCAGGTTTGGTGCCAGGTGGCGTGGAGATGAGGAGAAGCTGCTGTCCTTGTGTCTTGATGTTGCTGTCCAGAAGATGCTGCTGGTGCTGCAGAGTGCTGCAGAATGCTGTCCAGAAGTTGCAGGTTGCTGCAGGAGCTGCAGGTGCTGCTGTCCAAGCTGTCAAGTGCTGCAGAGTGCTGTCCAAGTGCTGCAGAATGCTGTCCAGAAGTTGCAGGTTGCTGCAGGAGCTGCAGGTCACATGTATGTGCTGCTTTGGAGGATGGTGCAGGTCACATGTATGTGCTGCTAGGCGTGGAGAAGTTCTGAATTTTCGAGATGATCCAATGAATAAAATTAAAACAGCCATATCTTTTTGTATGTATCTCCAAACAGGCTGAAACTTGTTGGGTTGGAAAGCTGACATCTTGAACTTCAATTTAGACCTAAGAAAATCTCAAAACGGATAGCATTTGGTCCTGACATGATAAGTCTAAATCTAGTAGTCTGCTGCATCCGAATTTCCTTGTATTTTGCTTGAATTATATCATTTCTCTCTTATTGTCCTACAAAACATAAAAAACACCTAAACTAACCAAAGCATCAGAAAATAACAAAGCTAAAGGTTTAACTAATGTAAATTAAGGGGTCCAAATATGCACTTTTTGGCACTCATCAACTTGTCTTTTGACCATACTTTGAGAGCTTCAGTTATGTATGTTATGATGTTTTAGTTTATTCTGGCTATTCTTATTGTGATTGTAGAATTCGATCTTTATCTTTTAAAGGAAAGCCTTCTGTTAGAGACTCTCTTTGGAAAGGATGAGACCCATGTGGTCTTGTTCTTCTTAGAATAAGATTGAGAGATGAACCATGAAGTTAACTACCAATAAGTTAATTTCACAGGGGCGTTACAGTTGGTATCAAAGCGCTAGGCTCTGAAAGACTATTGGACTTATAATGATAGCCCTAAGGAGATAATCATGCCAAAGCCTAGGATAGTTACCTCGTAGAATTATGCCTTAAGGGATACTTGGTTCGAGTCGGTTTTGACTCTGCTGCTTATTACAGACTGTTAGTTTTTGTGTTCGCTGCATTCTGTTGGACAAAATCACTTCTATGTAATGATGCATTTAAACAGGGATTCAGCTTTTCAGAGATCTTTAAGAAGATTCTTCACAGTCTACAAGTCAGAGAAATTGGATCCGTTGAAGCCATCCGAACAACGTGTTATACCTTCCGGATGCCCAATTTTCAAAGCATCATTCGTCTGGATGATGAGAACTTTCCTTCCGGACCTTCATTTGTGTCGAGAAGCTTCAAACTGCTCTAGCTTGCATCCGTCCGGACGTTTCAGCAGCACGTCCGGACGCTACTTTGTGTTCGATTAGCTATGAGATTTCTTTCCAAAACACAGATATGGGAAGATCGCTGCAACTGTCCAGATGATGTGGATTCCCGTCCGGACGCGCTCATCAATAAGGCAAGTCGCGCATTCAAAATTCAACGTCCAGACGCCAGTCTTCATGGTCCGGACGTGCAAGCTACATATATGGAAATTGCGTGCATCAGATTAACCGTCTGGACGATCATTCCTATGGTCCGGACATGTGAAGCCTTAATATGAAAATTGCGTGCAGCAAAGGTGCGACCGTCTGGACGACAGGGCAATACAGTCCTGATGCGGCTCAAATCAGGAAAGAATTTCAGCAAAATTTTGGAAAGCCGATCGCATAGTTGTCCGTTTGGACGGCTCCTAGGTTTTTCAAGCCAGACGCTCATTTGAACCTGTAGCCTATAACTAGAGGTCCCTAGGCTTAAGAACTGTAAGAATTTGGTTGTGAATTCCGTAGTGCTTAGAGAGTTATATTTTAGAGTTATTGTGTTGATCTGCTCACTCTTAAGCCGTTGCCAAGTGTTGTTGCTGTGCTGAAACTGAAGTCTATCTTAGGAGTTGGTCCTAAGGTAAATGATTCCATTGAAGACCCCTTCAAGTAGGTGACTTGGTTGGGAGGCGTTCGTGTTGGGTTACACATTAGAGTTCAAGGTACGACCACTGCATAAGGGTATGTGAGTGCTACTGCTTTGTAACTAGCTTTGTCTTCTGAATAGTGGATATCCTGGGTTTTGCTACTCCGGAGTGGTTTTTCTCTTAATTGAGTTTCCACTTCGTCAACAAAATGTCCGTCTCTTTAATTTTTGCGTTGTGATATTTTATTGCACACCATTGCACACACTTGATAAATTAGAAGTCTATTTAATTTTCACAGATGATGCCGCCTCGAAAGAATCAAGTGACTAGGCCCAACGCTCAAGAATTGGGGGATACTAAGGAGGACACCCAACCTGAGCCTGTGGACATACCGGTTCATGGGGTTGTCAATCCAGAGTCGATGCAACTTATGACTATAATTGCCTAGCTACTCATAGTGATGGCGCAGGACCGAGAGGTTAGGCATCCTGCTGAAGGACGAGGTTGTACTCTTAAGGACTTTTGTAGTCATAACTCTGATAACTTTGAAGGGAATGGTGATCGTTTTAGGGCAGAGAATTGGCTGAATGACACCAGGGAGCTTTTAGAGATGATCAGCTGCACCATTTAGCAGAAGGTGAAGTATGCTACCCATAGATTGACTAGTAAGGAGAAAAGATGGTGGCAATTGAAGAAGGACCTTCTTGTATTAGACTTGGGATCAGAACATGCCACCACTTGGGAAATCATTAGGGATGAATTCCACAAGCAATTCTTTCCTTGAGTGGTGCAGGAGGCAAAGATGAGGGAATTTATGGATTTAGTTCCATGAGGCATTAATGCGACGAAGTTCATTCAGTTATCGAGGTTTACTGTATACCTCATTCCATACAAGGAAAAGAAAGCCAAGAAGTTCAAGAGAGGCCTAAGCCCACGTATTAAGACCATGATGACATGCTTCGACATCCGTAACTTTTCTCAGTTGGTGGACCGCACCTCGATGTATGAAGAGAACTTGAAGGAAAACGCAACGGCACTTGCAAAGTAGAGAAATATGACTTTTGTTCCGGAAGTTCCATCTGGAGGAGCCAGACCAAGTAAGAGAGTGGCTGTGAGAGGTCAGTAATTTCAACGAACCCTTTAAGGATGCGCCCTGTGTGACGACCCACTTTTTTTTTTTTTTTTACAAATAGAATCATCACAGTGGCATGATAATTAGTTACAAAGCCAACACATAGTACACATCCCATAATATATACCTGGTATATCAGAGTATAACTTCTATACAGTAGAAAACAATATTGCAGCAGAAATTTAAATCTTATAAAACTATCAAATGTTAATTACATCAACGGAGACATTACATCGTCTATCTATTTAAGGCTTAATAGAAGTATTAATTACATATCAAAAGAATAGCTTTACAAAAGAATACGTGTCACAGGCGACACAAGCCAATACAAAACTATACAAAATATGGACTGCCCTCGAGTCCAAGATTTATAACCATTGTGATGTGCTTCAGTCATTGTACCCCAAATATAAGGCCACTGGGTCATCATCTATATCCGCGATACTTGCAGCCAACACTTCATCATCTACACGGTCGTGGTGGTAGCCACGTCCGCATAAGTGAAAGTGTGAGTTCACCAACTCAGTAGTACAATACTCACTAAGTTTTCTCATTGATTCGACATTTCTTTCTTTCTAACATTCGTTTCCAATACCAGCTACCATTTATATAACACTTCTTTTAAAACATTTCGTAGCTAATAAGGTAAACGCCGATATTTTATAAACAAATCAAAAAATAAAATAAAACAAAAGAAAATGTACTAAGGTTTTGGAATCCGCATCCATCGAATCATAACAACATACTCCATGTTCATCAATAGTAATTTGAAGTTCTCACAATTAAAATCTTAGGTATGTTTTACTATGCTTCAAATATTTAATCAAAATCATCCCATGTATCATTCTTTACATAAATCACAAAAGAAATCCAATTTAAATTAAATCATCAAATGTATTCGTAAATCACAAGATATCCAATTTAAATTAAAACATCAATTGTATCCGTAAAATAAATCACAAGGGATATCCAATTGTTTTATAAATAAAAACCAAGCAATCAATTATGTGAAATTATCTCAAATCATCAAATGTATCTTTGATTCACAAAAGATATCTAAGAATCATTCCAAACATTGAAAAGAAGTAAAACATTAAAAAAATTAAAGCAAATAAATCGGATAATAAAGACTCTCATGAAAGTATTGTTGTTCTTCATCAATGAGGTTTCATCCTCAACCTTAGTTGAGAATTTAGGTACACATGATCATGAAAAATAAATCTTAAACCTAAAGAAATACTAAACTAAAAAGAAAATATTTATGGTCTCTAGCTTCCTCCTTCCTTCCCTATTTTCTTGAGGCTTAATAGTTTATTTATAGGGAGCAAACAAATCCTAGAAGCCCTAGAAATCCAAGAAAAATCGTACTTCAATCTCCTAGTTAAATTTGGAAGCAATCTTAGTACAAATCGGAATATGATTCATCATATTTCCGGACACTTTTGACATAGCATACTTCTGAATTAAGAAAATATTATTTGACAGTGATTTATAGTATTTTGAGTTAGCTTTCCAACACCACTAGTTTCGACTTAATCTGATACTTGAAAGAAAAGTTATGGCTAAAATACTATGACATATGTAGAATTTGAAATTTAATCCAATCTGATTTTGACTCCAATTAGAGAAATTTCGATTTAATCATTTAATTGATTTGGTTAAACATAACCACATCATCTAGGTCTTTTCAAAGTGTGCTTTCTTCCAAACTTTACATTTTTCACCTTAAAGCTGCCATTTTTATTTAACAACCTACAAAACAATAAAAATACAAATCTAATACAAAACTTTAGATTAAGATACAGCTAAAAAATTAACTATTGTAAATTAAGAGGTTTAAATGTTCAATATTTGGCACTCATCACTATGCAACTGTGAATATATATTCGTGTTCCAATCTCCTGCTTGGAATCACCTATGTATAAGCCCATTTACAGCATACTATTTTCCTTTACATACATACTATGTATGTGACTCAGCTATACTTGTATACAAGCTTTCCAATCTTTTGAAAATACTAACATTCATGTACGTTTAAGTAGAAAAACAAGTGACATCATACCTAGCTATACAGAAATACGAGCATTTTCAAACCTTTGGAAAATACAAGTATCTAAGCACAATTAAGCTTAGTTCCCTTTAAAACATCGTATGCACTCTAGCCGTAACCATATACATATGTTCTGTACCATTTAAACTCATAGGCATATCGATATGTCTTGTATGAAAACTCATTTAAAACATCACATATAACATCATATCAAACTATACCATGCATGCTTTCTTTCTTATCACTCTGGAACTTGTCTCGACTGCTTCTAGGATATCCTTTCGTGTACACACTTAACATTATGAGAGACTTGTACCTAGGTAGTGAGAGCTTACAACTCACTCCTTTCGAAGACTTGTTCTCCATAACATCGTCATCATTACATTTACAGCATCGAGGGCTCGCCCCAATGGATTTGTCCATTAGTGTGATGCTGGGAACTTGTCCTAATACTTTAGTCTCTTATGCACTTTCTCATTCACATCCATGCTCATGCTTCATGCTATTAAATCATCTTTCTTTCTTTTCCATGATCATGCTTTCAATACATCTCTTTCATAATTCATAAACATCACATGAAATCATTTACTTATCATAAATCACATAAATCATATCTCATTCTCATCATAGTTTAAAACTCATCAAAATATCATTCAATCCAAACTTTCATACTCATATCTTAAACTCATCAAAATATCTCAACATATTTAAAAGTATTGAAAACACTCAAACACGTACTATCATAAAATATTGTTGGCTCGGATTAAACAAACATGTCATTTAGTGCTATTATAAAATACACAAAACATAGTATTTCTCAGTGAGTAGAATAGAATACTCACTTTGGCTGCTTAGAATTACGATTAACGGTAGATTCCTAACCAACGCCTTGCAATGTATCTCTATATCAACACATGCATTGCATGATACATTAGAATTTGTAACTCTAAATTTCTAAATAGTTCTTGAATTGCTCAAGGGCTATACCCATGGAAAATCCATAGAATTTTAGAGCTCCATTGGCAACCCAACAACAAATAATACTAACCCATGAGATAATCTTATGGTTAGATACTTAAAATGACAATTTTAATGCTTAAACAAAAAACTTGGGCTTTGGGACCCTTACCTTAAATACACCAAAGTGTGACCCAACACTTGGACATCGCTTAAAGTGCTCCAAAATACTCAGAACTTAAAGAAAATGGAAGATTAAATTCAATCTCTCTAGTTAAGATTTATAACAAAACTAGAGAGATTTAGAAATTCTGGATTTACCTCAAATCAAATGGTGAAAACGTGGATCTCGCTCCGTAGATCACGTTTCTGAAGTCGGATTTGAGATCGGAGGTTTAGATCTTCAAGAATCAAGGGTTTTAGACAAAACCTAAGTGAGAAAGTGTGAAATCAAGAGAGAGAGAGAGAGAGAGAGAGAGAGAGAAGATTTTTTGAAAAAATGAGCTGGAAAGCTTGCAGAAGCATTTTCAATCAAGGCCTATTCGGACATAATAATAGTCTGTTTGGACATGCATCTTAGGAGTGGCAGACGGGAACATTCTATAAGTCCCGTTCGGACACAAGTTTCGGCCTGTTCAGATACGATTCACAGAAAGTCGCTACCGATTTTCTACCAAGCCCGTCCGGACACCAAATGGATCCATCCGGACACACTTCATAGAAACTCACCTTTAGGCATTTTCTAAGTGTTTTTCTTCCCTATTTTATCTATTTTCCTACTTAATTAGCCTAATTCATGTTTTAAATTCTTAATTAATGTCTTGGACATTACACCCCAACTGTTCCGTAATATCAACTGATAAGCGTTGAATGTTGCACATTCAAGCCCCTTAACTTGCATATGTTAATTCATTGTCATTGTTATTTTTTTGATTTTGTGTTGTTTTATTGTTTTCAGGATTTAAATAAAGATGCAATTAATTCCATTGATTTTGGGCTTAAAGCACACTTTGAAAAGACTTAGAAGATATGTTTAAGCTTAACCAATCATAATAGAAGACCTATATGATGTGGTTAAGTTTAATCAAATCAAGTGAAAGATTAAATCGAAATTTCTCCACTAAGAGTCAAAATCGGATTGAATTCAAATTTGGATTCTGCACATGTCACAGTATTTTATCATAACTTTTGGCTCAAATATTGGATTACAATGAAATTTATGGCGTTGGAAATATAATAAAAAAAGAAACAAATATATTAGAAATAGCTTTTCCCTAATTCGGATGTTTACTCTGCCAAAATCTCCCCGCAATAAAAGACTACAGTTCTTGACAAATTTGGAATCTTTTTCCTACTTGGATTGAAGTTTCAATTTCCTACTTGGACAAGAAAACTCAAGAGATGATTTTTCTAGAATTCCAAGAGCTTCTAGGCCTCTCTTAATCTCTATAAATTGGCCTCTAAACATTAAAGAAAGACACACTGCTACCTAGAGCAAATTTAGAGAAAAACTTCTTGAAGGCTTGAAGAATTGAAGAGAAGTAATCATGGCAGGAGGCCATTGCAGCAACGTCATGAACGGATAAAAACCTTTGTAGGGTATTGATGTAGCCCTATCCAAGTACAATGGTTTGATTCTATTTTAATTTAGAGAATTTTAGTTTATGCATGTTGGTTGTATAATTATGAGAATTGCTACAATTTGATATTGGTCTTCATCTTTTAATGCAATTGTTCTTCAATTCATAATCAATATTGGTAGAATTCTTCTCTTGTCTTAGAAAGCTTTTTACCTTTATTGAACACAAATCATTCTTCTTTACTATGATTATGAGAATGATGATTATACAACGGGTTTAATTGACATATAATCAAGAGGATTAGATAGGTCATGCCTAGGGAAGACGGGTCGTACCGCATCTTAGTGGTTAGGTGGACGGTCCGTGCCAACCGAAGATGGATTATTCTTATTCTTTAATATGGTAATTTCTTGTTTATTTATAACATGCATAGAATGAATTTCTCTAATTAGATTAAAAAAGTGAAATCAGATTAAAAAATGCATTTGCTTCAAAAAAAAAATAAAAAATAAAAGAAATGAACTTACTCAAGGGTAGAAGAAGGTTTCTCATTCTGCTCATACAATGCAACCTTCATAACTGAAAAAAAAAAAAAAAAAAAAAAAAAAAAAGAAAAAAAAGAAAAGAAAAGAAAAGAAAAGATAACTATTAAATATTTATTAATTAGCAAACAAAACAAAGCCAGACAAAAATTAAATACGTAACTCAACTAAAAAATCATAAAAAAGTATTCTAGAAGAGACCTTTGGTGAGAGCATGAAGAACCCCATTTGAGGCTTCTTGGAAGGCAGAAGAGATTTTAGATCTGAGAAAAAGAGATCAGAGAGAGTGAGAGAGGTAGAGAGAGAGATAGAGAGAGGACCTACCGGTGACAGAGAGCGGTGGCCGACGGTGTCTGTGATAGAGCAAGAGAGAGAGGAGAGATTTGAGAATGGAGATGAGAGGGAGAGAGTAAGGAAAGAGAGAAAGAGAAATAGGTTCTGTACACAGAAAAAAAAAAATGAGAGAAAGGGATAGAAAGGAGAGACAGGAAGACATGTTTTCTAGAAAGAAACAAAAATTAAATAAATAAAAATTAATAAAACAAAGGGTTTGTAACTCTTGGGATGTGGCGCGTGCGGGACACGAAACTTTCGTGTCCCGCCCAGCCCCCTGGCTCATTCATGAGCCTTTTTATTTTGAATATATATTTGTTTTTTTTTCATTTTCTTTTTTTAAAAGAAAAAAAAATTATTTTTCGTTTTTTTTTTATTTAATAGAAAACAAGTTTTTCTTTTATCTTTTTTGTTAAATTTTTTTCATAATTTTCAGTTTTTTTTTTTAAAAAAAAAAACATCTTTTTCGTTTTTTAATTTTCATTTTTTTTATTTATTTTTTAAAAAATAACTTTTTTAGTTTTTTATTTTGTTTTAGATTTTTTTTTTCAAAAAATTGGTTTTTTTTTTTCATTTTCAGTTAATTTTTTATTTTTTATTTAAAAAAAATCATTTTTTTAATTTAATAGAAAACAGGTTTTTCTTTTTTCGTTTCTTTTTTTCTTTTTCTTTTTTTTCTTTTTTTTTTCGTTTTTCTTTAATGTTTTTAATTTGTTCTTAAAAAATGACCTTTTTAGTTTTTTTCTTTTCGAAAAATTAGTTTTTTCGACCGGAGTAATACACTAAGATCGATTGGATGATTCTATCGATCATGTCATGATCGATTGCACGTTAAATCGAACTGATAACTGTGTCAAGTTTGATTGATCGGACATTTATGTCACAATAGATCGGACCGATGCCTCAGTCCAGAAAGTACCACAATTGTTAGTGGACTAGTACTTATTAGGATTGATCAGACATTCGATCAAACTAATTAATGCACTACGATCGATCAAATGATCTATTCATCCTATTGTTCTATCACGATCGATCAGACTACTCCACTAAGATCGATAGATCATCCGATTGATCGTGATAGATCAATAGGCTCAATAGATCATCTGATCGATCGTGATAGATCAATAGGGTCGATAGATCATCCGATCGATCGTGATCGATCAATAGGATCGATAGATTGTGATCGATCCAAAGGATCGATAGATCATCCGATCGATTGTGATCAATCAATAAGATTGATAGTTAATCCAATCGATTGTGATAGTATCGATCCTATTCGATTGATCGTGATTGATCAATAGGATCGTTAGATCATCTGATCGATCGTGATCGATCAATAGGATCGTTAGATAATCCCATCGATCGTGATAGATCAATAGGATCGATAGATAATCCGATCGATCGTGATCGATCAATAGGATCGTTAAATCATCCGATCGATCGTGATCGATCAATAGGATCGATAGATCATCCATCGATCGTGATAGATCAATAGGATGGATAGATAATTTGATCGATCGTGATCGATCAATAGGATCGTTAGATCATTCGATCGGTCGTGATCGATCAATAGGATCGTTAGATCATTCGATTGGTCGTGATCGATCAATAACCAATAGGATCGATAGATCATCCGATCGGTCGTAATAGATCAATATGATTGATAGATCGTCTGACCGATCGTAATCGATCCATAGGATAGATAGATCATCCCATCGATCGTAATCGATCCATAGGATAGATAGATCATCCCATCGATCGTAATCGATCCATAGGATAGATAGATCATCCCATCAATTGTGATCGATCAATATGATCGATAGATCATCCCATCGATTGTGATCGATCAATATGATCGATAGATCATCCGATCAATATGATTGATCGTAATAGATCAATAGGATCGATAAATCATCCGATCGATCGTGATTGATCAATAGGATCGTTAGATCATCTGATCGATCAATAAGATCGTTAGATCATCCGATCGATCGTGATAGTATCGATCCTCTCCAATAGATCGTGATAGATCAATAGGACCAATAGATAATCTAATCGATCAATAGGATCGTTAGATCATCCGATTGATCGTGATAGATCAATATGATTGATAGATCATCTGATCGATCGTAATCGATCCATAGGATAGATGGATCATCCCATCGATAGATCATCTGATCGATCGTAATAGATCAATAGAATCGATAAATTATCCGATTGATCGTGATTGATCAATAGGATCGTTAGATCATCCGATCGATTGTGATAATATCGATCCTATCCAATCGATCGTGATAGATCAATAGGATCGATAGATAATCTGATCGATCAAAAGGATCGATAGATCATCTGATCGGTCGTGATAGATCAATATGATTGATAGATCATCCGATCGATCGTAATCGATCCATATGATAGATAGATCGTAAAAGAGTTTGTACGATTATTCAATCTTACCACGATCAATGAGACTAGAGTATCAAGATGATAAAAAATTCAAAGCATATTATATCACAGTTGATTACAAAAAAGGAATTGGACCTTGTTAATTATTTCCTTCAAGTTGTACTTTGACCTGCCATCAATTAATTTGTGACTTCGGTAATTTCAGTATTGAGCACACATGCAAGATAAAGTTTGAGTCACTGGAGATGGAAAAATCCTTAATATTTTGCAACTTATGGTTGTATCTAGACTTTGTGAGAAAGAATGAGAATAACCTTCTGTGGATAGGGGAGAAAATGACAAAACCCTTTGATTGTATAACAAATGATCGTCAAAAATTAATTGTTCAACAACCAATTAATTTAGATTTAAAATATTGATTTTTTTTTTTTTGCATTATAAAAAAAATAGAAAAAAAAACTTTACTAAAAATTGAATAGAATGGTGCATATATAATAATAATAATAAAAAAACTCTTACAAAAAATACACTACAAGAAATATTTTTTATATATATAAATGTGGGTTTAAATTTAAATTTTTATGTTTAGATGTAATAGATTATCAGCAACGACCCTTAAAATCGTTGTTGATAACGGCTATCAGCAACGACTTTTACGATTGTTGCTAATGACTGAGTATCAGCGACGACAATAAGTCGTTGCTGATGTGTTTTTATTTTTATAATCTGTAGAGCAATAGCAACGACTATGTAGTCGTTGCTGATAATAAATTATTAGCAATGACTTTGAAAGTCGTTGGTAATGACTAGGTATCAACGACGACAATATGTCGTTGCTGATATGTTTTTATTTTATTAATTTTAATAATATGCAAAGCAATAGCAACGACCTTATAGTCGTTGCTGATAATCAATTATTAGCAACGACAATGACAGTCGTTGCTAATAATAGGGTATCAGCGACGATAATATGTCGCCGCTGATGTGATTTTATTTTTATTAATTTTAATAACGTGAAGAGAAATAGCAACGACCTTTTAGTCGTTGCTGATTAGCCACTCATTAGCAACTACTCTGAAAAGTCGTTGCTAATGAGTGAATATCAGCAACGACATTTATATCGTCGCTGGTGATCTATATATCAACGACGATAATTTTCGTTGCTGATGTTAATTACTATTTGCAACAATTATTGTCGTTGCAAATGGTATATTATTGTCGCTGATACTTTCCCGCCACGCAATGCGCGCCTTGAGAAAATTACCGCAAAGGTATTTATGACGACTTATTAGCGACGACATGTTTGTCGTCGCTGATATAAATATTTTTTTACATTAGCAACGATTTTCAGCAACGACATAGAAGTCGTTGATATAGATTGATTATCAGCAACGACTTTGAAAAGTCGTTGCTGATAAGTGATATTTAGCAACAACTTTAATGTCGTTGCTAAAAATGTCGTTGCTACAGGGCAAATTTCTTGTAGTGAAGGATTCGTCCTATTGCGAGTGGTTAATTATTATTGATATATTTTGGTAAAAAAAATACCACGTCATCAACCCTAGTAGCACCAAAGGATTAAGGTACCCGAGCTATGCTGAAAGTGTAACAAGGTTCGCTGGGCACCTTGTAGAGTAAGGTAGATGCTTGTGAGGAAAGTTTCCAGGAGTTAAAGAGGCAATTAGTGTCAGCACTTGTTCTAACTTTACCTACAGAATCAGGGAATTTGGTAGTGTACAGTGACACCACAAAGAAATGACTCGAAAGTGTACTCATACAGAACGATAAGGTGATCACTTACGCATCACACCAACTAAAGGATTATGAGTAAAACTACCCATCCCACAATCTGGAGCTCCCCGTCGTTGTTTTTGCTCTGAAGATGCGGATACATTATTTGTGTGGCAAAAACTTGTTAGATCTATACAGATTGTAAGAGTTTGAAGTAGTTTTTTACCCATAAAGAATTAAATATGAGGCAGATAAGATGGTTAGAGTTAATCAAGGATTATGATTGCGAGATCTATTATAATCAGGGTAAAGCTAATGTAGTGGCCGATGCCTTGAGTAAGAAATCATCAATCGAACTTGCAACCATTAGTATTTCTTAACCTCAGTTAATAATGGAACTCGAAAGATTGAAACTAGAGGTTGTGACAGAATATTCGCTAGTTCTTTTGTCAAGTATGGTAATTCAACCAAAATTGCTAGAAAGAATCAAGAACGCTAGGAAGACGATCTCGAATGCCAACAAATCAGGATGCAGCTTGAGGAAGGAAAAGCATCAAAGTTTCGTTTGAAGGATGACAAGACGCTTACCCACTTCGATCAAATTTGCGTACTGGGAAGCGAGGAGCAAAGGAAGAAGATCATAAGTGAGGCTCATCGATCATTGTACACCGTACACCCTGGAAGCACCAAGATATACAAAGATCTATAGACGACCTATTGGTGGAACAACATGAAAAGGGAGATTGCCAAGTATGTGGAGCAATGACCCACATGCTAGCAGGTTAAGGTAGAACACCAAAGGCCAGCAGGAATGCTCAGGTCCTTACTAATACCTAAGTGGAAATGCGATCAAATTGCAATGGACTTCATCCTAGGTCTACCAAGGACACCGACCGGATAAGATTCCATTTGGGTGGTAAGAGAGAGAGAGAGACACTGGTGCCGAAGCCGTCTGCCGAACGCGAGTAACACATGGAGAGAGAGAGAGAGAGAGGGGGGGTTCAAAATTTTTAGGGAAAAATGACATAATTTGCCCTCCAACGCAGGTTTCACGTTTTCCTTTTTTTAAAAAAATAAATAAAAAGTCATGTATGCATAGATGTAAGAAAGATGTGTAAGAGGCGTTTATTGGTTTCGGCTTCTATGTGGTAGTGTAAATTACCGCATAGATGCTATCAGTGCTAAAACTATGTCGTGTTAGACTAATAGCAAATGGCAAGGCCAACAAAACTAAACGGTGGAATTTAAGGCATAAAAAAAAAAAAAAAAAAAAAAAAAAAAAAAAAAAAACTAGTCATCTGATTTCTTATCCCTTTAACACAACTTATTATAGTTTATCTTTTCGCATTCCTAGTAGCCTTACCAAAATAGCTATTTTGGTATTTTGGTCAGGCAATTTGATGAAAACACACAAAAACCACTCCCAGCAGCTTCACCAATTTAACCCCAAAATTTTGGTGAGTGAACAATACTCACCAATTTTGATGAGTACTAAGTTTGCACTTAGTGAAAATTTTGTACTAGCAACCACCAAGGGCAACGACCAAGGTTTTATGCGTGTTTTCGGAGGAGGGAAGCCCTACGCTTCCCTCTTTCCCAGTTGTTTTGTTCTTAAGATGTGGCTATAAATAAGTGTTATCCTAGCCTTTAGGGCTGTGGGAGTTTTTGTTCCTCTAGGGCTAGATGCGGTGGAGGTTGTGTGTCTCTGAGCCTTAGGGTTGTGGAGTTGGTTTTTGTGTTTTTCTTGGTGTTCTTTGGCAGGAAGGCAACACGAGTCATCCTCTGGGAGTTTCGGTGCCCGGCGATCTCTGGCCGTTTCTTAATCCGTCTGATATGCATCTTTGAAGCCAGATTGGTGATCATTCGTCGGTCCTCTCTCGACATGCGCCCCACTACTGTGTTCGTAGTCATCTTCCGGTCCTCCAGCTTCAAATCACGGCCTCGTCGGAGTTTTGGTGCCCAGCGCGTGGCCAACACGCGCCAGTGAGTTTTATCTCCTTGGTTGGCGCGTGAGGGCCACGCCCTATCTTCCAAGTCTTGGTGGCTGGAGTCCGGTGGTCCATGGAGGTCGCCTGCTGCAGAGGGGTCTCCGGCGACGGGATCTACCTTCCGACTGCGGCTTTGTGTGTGGTTTCCTGTTATGTTGCTTTCTTTTTGTTGTTTAGTTTTTAGAAAGTCCGTCGATGATTTTCCTGTATTACTAGATTGTTTATGGCTTGTTAGCTCGGATCAGCACTATTTTCTTTGTTAGAGGAGCGTTATTGTCAAAGAGTGGCTCAATTGTCTGTCCCTGTAATATTTGTGATTTTAGTTAGCAGCACCCAAGTCAGCTTTCTAGCTTAGTGTGTAGGGTGTCGTTGTGCCTCTATTCACTGTATTTGCCTTCGGGCCTTTCAGATTAATATATGTAGCTCCGGTTACCTTGTTCAAAAACCAAAAATTTGACGAGTACTATTCACTCACTAAATTATTAAAAAACTTTAAAAATTGTCATTTCTCTCTTCTTTTTTTTCTTTTTTTTCTCACACGAATCAACACATCACCACTTTTTTCCTTTCTTTCTCCAATTTTCTTTTCCCAACTCTCACACACCATTTTCTTTCTACCATTTTTTTTTTCTCCCAACTCCTACTTCTAAAATGGCAGTCCCTCCATCCGGAGTTGAGATTTTAACAAATTTTTAAAAATATGATCGTTAGAATAAGACAAATATTGATAAATATAACCATTAGAAAAAAGACAAATATTCAAAAATATGACTGCTAGGAAAAGACAAATATTGAAAAAAGATTAAATAGAAAAATAATAAATAAATTTGAAAAAGTATTATTTAAATGACATAGTGATAGTGAATAGTTAAAATGGTGAGGCTACTGGGGGTGCTTTAAAAAAATGGCTCACCAGAATAGAGAAAAGTAATTTTTAGCTATTTTGTCGAGTAAAATTTGATGAGGCTACTAGGAATGCTCAAGTTTGATAAGTCAATTGCTAGTTAATAGAAAGAAAAAAAAAATTGAAAGCCATAAGAACAAACGTGTAACAAATAAAAGTATACCATGAGAGCATTCTTACTGTATCTCAACAAACTATTACAACTCATCTACTTTCTTCTTCTTGTAACACAACTTAGGGTCATTTGAGTATGTGATTTAAAAAATAGCAATTGTCAAATATGCGATTCGAAAAAAAAAAAAAAAAGATTTTTAAAAACACAGTTATGCATTTGGCAGAATCGCAGTTTAACCTTTAAAACTAGAAGTTAACCTTTAAAATTCCGTGTTTTCAAAAAAGTATCCCCTTAACTGCGATTTGAAAATGCAGATTTTCTATATTTTCAAAACGCAATTTTTTTGAAATGCAATTTCAAACGATTCATTTTCTACGATTTGTTTTAAAATCGCATTTTTAAAGGCTAAATTGCAATTTTTCTAAACGCATAACTATATTTTTAAAAATCTCTTTTTCAAATCACATATTTTAAAATCGTAATTTTTTAAGTCGTACTTTTTAAAATTACAAACTCAAATAAACCCGAAGTTATGTTAGTGGGAGAAGAAAGCATGAACATTTTTTCTTATGACTTGCGATTTCTTAATTTTTTTTTCCTAATGATTTGCAATTGACCGGTCAAATTTGTTAGAGCACTTCCAATAGATTATGTATTTGCAACTTTAAGTTAGAATAGGTAATAAAAGTACTAAAAAGAGACTCCATCGGCTTATGTATTCTAACTTTAGAATAGATTTTTCTTAATTCCATAAATATGGCAACTCTATAAGTAGAGTTATACTATTCACTTATCTATTTTTTTTTATTTTTTTATTTTTATTTATCTCCACATTTTCAGCTTTGTTATTTTCCTTTTTCCCTCCACCACTCCACGTTCTTTCTTTCTTTTTTTCTTCCTTAATAGTGGAGATTTAAGGAAAATGTGTAAAGTAGTGGAGGTATCAAGAGGGATCCACGTGAAAGAAAAATACTATAATGAAAAAAATTAATGAAAAATAATAAAAAATAATAATATAGAATTAAGAATAGATAATCGGATGCATAGTGCATTTTAAACTCATTAGCTAAACTAGATAAAATAGATTTTAATTAGCTATTCCAAATTAAAAAATACATAAGTCATTGGGAGTGCTCTTACAAATGATAACGTATAATGGAGAAGTGCCTTTTTTTATGCCTTAAATTCTACAGTTTAGTTTTATTGGCCTTGCTATTTAGGATCTGTTTAGGCTTACAATTTTAAAAAGTGCGATTTAAAATAATGATTTTAAAATATGAGATTTTAAAAACTGATTTTTAAAAACGCTGTTTAGCCTTTAAAATTACAAATTATTCTTTAAAATTTTGTGTTTTAAAAAAAATACCTTTTTACTTGTGATTTAAAAAAGTAAATCTTTTGCGTTTTTAAATTCTTACTTTTAAAAAATGCTATTAACAACTATTTATATTTTGTAATTTAGTTTAAAAAAAATTTTATTGCCTATAAAATCACAATTTCAAAAATTTTGTAATAGCATCTATACGGAACCTTAACAACCGCATGAAAGTCGGATCCGTATTTATGATTTATTGAACATAAAAATAGGTCCCAGCTCTTCGGCATCATATGTTCCCCGTGCTTGGATTCATTATTATTCGACAAGCAAACATTCAGGCGACTGTCAGCATCAGGCATCATTTCAAAATTTCACACTAGTGGCGCCTCTTGCTCCATGTAGCCCAAGTTTCGTATGGAATCAATTCACTAACTGGTAGCTAGCAACCATAAAAGCTGACGCCATTACCGATTCTTCTTTACAGAAGGAGAAGAGCCTTCGCATTTCACATCATTCTTCCGGATGGGGTCTCGTGAGCATATTGTAATGCTACCATACATGGCCCATGGCCATCTCATACCATTCCTAGCGCTCGCAAGGCAGATCCAACGAAGAACTGGCTTCACCGTTACCATTGCCAACACCAAGCTCAATATCCAGTACCTCCGAAGTTCTACTATTTCTACCGATTCAATTTCCGACGTCCGTTTCGCTGAGCTCCCCTTCTGCTGCTCCGACCACGACTTACCACCCAACACAGAGAACACCGAGAACTTGCCTCTCAACAAAATAGTGAACCTCTGTCACGCGTCATTGAGTCTCAAAGATCCTGTCCTCTGCCTTGTCCGTAATATCATTGACCAGGAAGGCCGGCCTCCGCTTTGTATAATTTCCGACGTTTTCTTTGGATGGGCTGCTGACGTTGCAAACAGTGTAGGCACTGCGAATGTTACATTCACCACAGGCGGTGCCTATGGCACTATGGCCTACATCTCTTTGTGGCTGAACCTCCCACATCGCTCTACAGATTCCGACGAGTTCGCGCTGCCGGGGTTTCCTGAAAGTTACCGTTTCCACCGATCTCAACTGCATCAGTTTCTAAGAGCTGCGGATGGCACTGACATGTGGTCTAGATTTATGCAGCCGCAGATTTCAAGTTGTTTGGAGTCTTGTGGGTGGTTGTGTAACTCGGTCGAGGAAATTGAGCCTTTGGGGCTTCAAATTCTCAGAAAATATCTCAAGCTTCCTGTTTGGACTATTGGTCCTCTACTTCCCATCTCAGAAAACCCGTCCTCTTCACAGTCAAGAATTTCCAGACAACGCACCGGGAAAGAACCCGGGTTGGCTCCGGAAAAATGCCTTGAGTGGCTTGATTTACAGAGTCCTGACTCGGTGCTCTACATTTCTTTCGGCTCTCAGAACACCATCGGCGCCTCCCAAATGATGGAATTAGCGATTGGCTTGGAGGAGAGTGGAAAAGCTTTCATTTGGGTCATAAGGCCACCCCTCGGATTCGACCTGAAGGGTGAATTCAGAGCGGAATGGTTGCCGGAAGGATTTGAAGAACGAACGACGAGGGAAAGCAAACGAGGCTTGTTGGTGCGCAACTGGGCGCCCCAGCTGGACATTCTGTCACACAAATCCACCGGAGCTTTTCTGAGCCATTGCGGGTGGAACTCGGTGTTGGAGAGCTTAAGCCAGGGCGTGCCGATTATAGGGTGGCCGATGGCGGCCGAGCAGGCGTACAATTCAAAGATGCTGATGGAGGAGATGGGTTTGAGTGTGGAGTTGAGTAGAGGGATTCAGAGTGTTATTGTGGGGAAGGAAGTGAAGAGGGTCATTGAATTGGTTATGGACGAAGAGGGCAAAGGCGAGGATATGAGGAAGAAGGCTGCTCAGGTTAAAGAGCAGATATGGTCAGCAATAAGAGACGAGGGAGAAGAGAGGGGCTCTTCGGTCAAAGCTTTGGATGACTTTGTGACGACCATTCTTTCCAAGAGACAAGAAGAACAAACAACCGTACGTGCTGAATTCGGGTACAACAATTTAAGGGGAATTATAGATTAGCTTTTGTCTTTTACTTCAACTAAAATAGAGAATAAAACGCTTAGGCGATCGTCTCTCCCAAACCTCATCTCCCTCTGAACCGCCTCAAACTACAAACTCCGATCCATGAGACTTCCCTCCCCCTTTTCACCCTCTTCTCCCTCTTCTCCTCCCTCCTTTCCCCCTCAGCTGCCGCTTCTTTTTAAGTCCCTATCTTTTTAGAGTTTACTTTAACCCTGTCTGCCTCAATGGAGGCCTTATCTTTGCTTTCTCTACCAACGTCACAGTCCACACCGGCCACCTCCTTCATCCACCGCATTTGGTTAGGAACTCGGATTGAATTTTTCAAAGTTAGATCTATGCTCCTCAGCCAGATTCAGCATGACACACGTCTCTCCATTGTGCTTCCCACTGTCTTCCGCCTTCATCGACACCAGCCGTAATCCACCCGGACCTCCCCTCATCAGAGCGTAGATTACACGCCCCAGCGAGTGAATTTCACTTGCCGATGTGTGGAGGCCATGCACGTTCCTCCCCATATCATTCCCACGCCTCTGCTGTTAGCGGACGGTGGTAGTCCGCGATGTCCTTGGCAGGAGAGAGGTTATCTAAGGCTGGCGCTTGACCTTCACACGCCGGCACCTGCGACTCCCAACATACCGACCAGTGCTGTGTTGTGTTGTTTTTTTTTTTTATCACTTTTGTATTTATGGGCTATCTATTTTATGTATCTTCTTTGTGTTCTCTGTAATGGTTATGCACTTGGTATTTAGGTCATTTGGACTCTATGTACACCTTTAACCACCTTTATTGGTGGTGGCTTGGGTTCTAGGCATTCGTACCAAGAATCAATAGGCTCGGGTCTTAGGATGCATTACCTCCGCGTACTTACATTCGTAATGTTTAGTTTTGGTTGCCCAGCCCTAGTTTGATGTAATTTCCTTTTCTAGTACCTATAAAAAAAAATTAGCTTTTATGGATTGCAAATTATGGATAATTGTCGTAAAAGTCTTTCTTGTGTTTATTTGTTTTTTTTCTTCTTCTTAATATTAATGTTATTTTTAAAATTATTATTAAATTTTAATTTGTTATCAAGCCACTCATTTTGTGTGGCTTGTTTGATAACTTTTTTTTCTGACAAATGCCACGTTATATCCAAAAGTAGTACTGCATGTGAAATGTATAGTACTTTTTAAGGATTCAATATTCATAAATGAACTAACCATGTTAGTTTGTGATTAACTGGATTCTGTTTGACAAAATCACTTTTATGTAATGTTGCTACATAATCAAGGATGCCGTTTATTTTAGAGTTTTCATTTCAGAAATGTGCTTCAAGAAATTCAAAGAAGATTCTGTCCAGATTCCTAGTCAGAAAAGTCAGATCCCAAGCTTTTGTCTGAACGGCCATGCCCATATATGAGTCCGGACCTCCATCAGTGTCCAGAAGTTTCAAACTGTTCAAGGTTGCATCCGTCCAAACATCTTAGCAGCAAGTCTGGACACTTATTAGAGTTCGACAAGAAATCGGATTTCCTTCTCAGTCACAGATATGAGAAGACAGCTGCATCCGTCTGGACATTAGGTTTATACCGTTCGGACTCTGTCCTTGATAAGGCAACACGTAGGGAAGAATTGCAACCGTCCGGACGTCAGGGTAACTGATAAGTCTTGAATTATTCGATTCAAGACCCCTTAAATTGCATTTGTTAGACCTAGTTCGTATTGTATATATAACGTTTTGTTGTAGTTTTGTTTTATGTCTTATTTTCAGGTCTTAGTTGAAATCTAATTCAAAACACTTGAATTAGACCTGAAAATACATCAAGAGTACTTTAGTCATTTCCAGAGTTCGGGATTGTTCCTGCAAGTTGAAGAATTGGCTAAGGCAGTTCGATCGATCGACATAATATTGGATCGATCGAAAGTTAGATCGATCGAAATAAAAGTCGATCGATCGAATTCTTCGTCTTCCACAAAATCAGATATTTACAAATCTTTGCATTCTTTATGCAATTCAAATCATAAGTTGGATTTTGTGGACAGAAATGGACGCCGACCAGTTCTGTTTGTGCGGCTAGAATTAACTCTTGATGGTCTTTTGTAAATCCAATTCTCTATATATATGAGATTAGGGATTTAGGTTTAAATATGCATCTTTTGGGGTTTGTTCGGATTTTCTCAGGTGTATCACTTTAATTTCTCATGTTTTAGTTTACTTTGATGCACGTTTTCTGGGCTTAATTCCAGAGAGCAATTTCTTCTTCTTTTTCCTCTTTGTTCTTCATGTTCTAGCTTAGGTTTTTTCTCCCTTTTTGTAATCCGAATTTCATAATTTCAATATAGTTGTTTTTGATTCATTTCTTTCTTGTTTCTTTACTACTTTCCTTTAAATTCATGCTTAGATTAGATTCAATTCATGTCTAGCTAAATTAGTTCTTAGGGTTTGATCAAAATCCAATCCAAAAACCTATGTAACGTTCTTGAGGTTCTTAGGATTTTCTTTAGATGTTTGATGATTGTTAAGGGCTAGAGGATATCAAAACCCATGCTAAAAGGTTTTGGTATCAAGATTTCAATCTATTTATTCATGAAAAAGAGTTAAACTTGTCTATGAGTTTTCTTAGATTTCTTGAGTAAAACCAACATTCTTAGAAATAAGAATGATGTCTTTTGCAATAGTTCTATATGACTTGATGTATGACTACCTATTAGAGTCACCTTATAGGGTATGCTAGGGAACACTGATCATTTCATACCTTTGGTAGTATAGAATGTCTTTCCATTGTAGTTTAATCTTTACATGGAATAGATTGGTGTGAAACTAGATACCTTATCATTGTGGCCTAGTTAGGGTTTTCGTATATCTTGTATGCTTATTGGGATATGTTTTAGAGTAGTAAGCTAGGGAGCATTAGTCACTCCACACCTTTGGTAGAGTAAATGTTTTTCAATTATAGTTTAATCTTTACGTGGAGTAGATTAATGTAAAACTAGGTGCTTTATAACTTTAACGAAAGTATTTTCGTGTCGAGGTCGTCGTAATGGTTGATGCCCATTACGCGCTCATATCAAGTATGTTAGGAAGGTCCATATAGACTTTAAGCATTTCATTGGTGGAGGATTGGATAAGATCAACACCCTAAGTTTTTTCTTAGTTTGTTTTCATTTTCCGCTTTCTTTCCTTTGCCTTACTTGTTGTAGCTTCAATTATACAACTCTTGCTTTTATTTTTATCTTTAAGTTAAGTTAGATACGCTCTTTAATATTCCATTACGCAAAACAACCAATAATCTCTGTGGTTCGATCACCCTTACTATAGTACAATCGATACGTACTATTGCAAGTGGTAAACTTATAAATTTAAAATCCACGTAGCCGCTTGGCGAGCTACCAGTAACATCATCCGGACGACAATCCTTATTATGAGAATTGTGTGCATAAGAAGTGCAATCGTCTGGATGCTAGGGCAACACCGTCCGGACGCAACCCTGATATAGTATTGCATGAAGTGCGTTATGAAAAGCCGGTTGCACAGTTGTCTATCCGAACGGCCTTAGCTTGCGTCCGGATGCCGTCTATAGAAATTAGAGACAGACCCAATTTAAGTCTTCTTTGCCTATAAATAGAGTCTTTTTACAGAATTCGGTATTTAATTCTTTAGAGCTTAGAGAGTATTGCAATGCTCATTTATTGAAGTTTATCGTAGGGAGGAGCCTTAAGGTAAATGAATCCATAGAAGACTCATTCAAGTAGGAGATTTGGTTGGGATGCGTTCACGTTGGGCTACGTGTCAGAGTGCTAGATACGATTGTTGCATTGAGTATGTGAGTGTTACTATCTATGTACTAACTTTGTCTTTTGAAAGTGTTTGGCTGCCCCGGAGTGGTTTTTCTCTTAATTGAGTTTTCACTTTGTTAAGAAAATAATTGTGTTATTTAAATTCTGCATTTACTTTACTTTGTTACACGTTGCACTTGTACACGGTTAAATTAGAAGTCGTTTATTTTTCATTTGGTATCAGAGCTTGGCACACTGTTTAGATTTAATTCTTGAGTGTTTTCCTTTTTAACTTCTTTTTTATCTTGTTATGTTTCAAAATCTTTATACTGTTCCCACCTTTGATGGTACGAACTATGGCTATTGGAAAGCCTGCATGCATTTCTTTTTAAAATTCATTGATTGTTGGCTTATTATTGAATCTAGTTGGACTAAGCCAAAGGATACAACTCTCGAACTAGTTCCTATAAGAAACACACGACTTTCCAATGATAAAGCCATCCATGCTCTATGTCAATCCATTTTACCGTCTGAATTCGCAAGAATCTTAAATTGTGAATCTGCTTAAACAGCATGGCAAATCTTAGAAACAACATATAAGGGCACAAAACTTGTAAAATCTGCCAAGCTCTAGATGTTGATTTCTAGATTTGAAGAGATTAAAATGCTTGAAAATGAGACATTCGGAGAGTTTTATACTAAGATGAGCGACCTGAGAAACTCGATGGTGAGTCTTGGGAAGTCCGTCTCGGATGTAAAGCTCATCTGAAAAATTATAAGATCTTTGCCTGAGTGTTCTAGAATAAAGGTGACTATCATAGAAGAAAGCAAGGATATTTAAGAGATGAAGATTGAAGAGTTGGTGGGATCTCTTCAAACTTATTTGCTTTCCCCGCCTCCAGTCAAGAAGGTCAAGGCTATTGCCCTCAAGGAATCCAAAAAAAAGGCCAAAGTCTCATCTGAAGAAGACTCTGATAATGAAGAAGATGTTGTGGCAATGCTAGCCAAAAATTTCGAGAGATTAATGAAGAATGATAAATTCAAGAAGAAATTCTCTGAAAGACTGAAGAAGTCCCCCAAAGAATCTAAGCCTGAAGAAGCTGAGAAGAAAGACCCAAGAGGCCCCAGATGTTTTGAATGCTCAGGCTTTGGGCATATATGGGCTGACTGTGGGAATTTCAAGCAGGGTAAAGGGAAAGCTTACAATGCAACTCTCAGTAATGAGTCCGAAGAAGAAGAAACTCCTGCTCAAGATCAATTTCTCACCTTTGTGGCTCCACATGAGGATGAGGAGGACATTATTCCTACTACTCTAAACACAGTGATGAAGATGGGGAAGAACTCAAGGAGGCTTATAAAGTCCTCTATGTAGAGTTCATAAAGTTGAGGGAGACTCGCAAGCAACACATCCATGAGCTAAATTATCTGCAGACAGACAAGAGTTCGTTGCTGCCCAAAATTCAAGACCTAGAAGAGAAGCTATTAGAGACACAGTTACAATTGGAGAGGGTCACTGATGAGAAACTAACCCATATGCTGTCAATCCAGAGGAACACAAACAGACAAGATCGGACTCGGGTATGTAGCTTCTTCCTCTGATATCCCATCTACTTCTAGGACTGTATTTGTCAAGCCCACAGTCCCTGAGTCTCCATCAGTCGACCCAGTGCTTTCTTCTCAAAGCTCAGAGATCAAAGGTCAAGAAAGATGTGCCAAGACAAGCCACATTCGACAATAGACCTCTGGCACAACATCTGGCTCCACGGCATCAAGCTCCCAAGTATCAGGCTCCATGGCATCAGGCTCCTCGGCATCAGGCCCCACGGCATCAAACTCCTCAGCATCAGCGGCATCAGCAGCGATTTGTTCCTGCCAATTAGAATGGCAAACTCAAGAAAAAAAAATCAAGGCACTACATGAATACGCCACAGAAGCTTGAGGATGATCAATTCTATAGGGAGCTGCCTATATGGATGCAGAGTATGATACAGTGGATGGATCACCAGATGAAGGCATGTCCACAACCACCACCAGAAAGGCAGACATAGCTCAGAAAGGATGAAGTCGTTCACCTCTTAAGGGGGAGTGGTCACACCTAGATGGTAAGGGTACACATGCCTAGGATTTGGTTCCTGATTCTAGAGCATCAGGTTTGATTGCATTGCAAAGTTTTCTCTGACATATTTTTGCTTGCTTTGCAATCTAAGAACCATTATATTTTTTTCCCTATTTTCTTGTTGTTCTTGAGAAAATATTGCATATACTATTTGGGGATGACAGAAAAAGCATGTCGGGTGTCTACTTTTCTGTATTGGTAATAATGATCATTTTTCCTTAAGGACAGGTTTGATCTTGCCTCACATGCTAGGTTTAGTTTTATTTTCTTTACCGTTGAAGCATGTTTTTGTTGTTTTCCATTAAAAAAGAAATAAAAATTGGGGAGAAGATGCATATTTTTATTTTTTTCATTTCAATAGCTTTGCAGATATTGTGTAACACCCAGTAAATTCAATCTCTTAAGAAATCATTGATATTGTTGATGAGACAATATCCATAGGTTTTATAAGCAAATCTAAAGTTGTTTTGAAAACTTAAAGATCAAACCTGAAAACCTTAAAAACCTAAAAGTAAAATTTAAGCTTTAAACTTTGACTGAACCGAAAACAAGTCAAACGAACTCAGATGTAGTTGATTCAAAAACCGTTATACTCACAAAAGAAAGATCTATCATATGGAAAGAGTTAGCAAAAAATTCCACCAGTTGACTTTTTGACCCGAGCTTAAATAACCCAATTGTCGAATTAAACAAAAAATTGTCAGAGAGAAATGTCACCATGTTTCTAGAACATTTTTGTATAGAAGTCAAGAGTAATGATGAAGGAATGAAATATCTCAACAATATCACAAGAGTAATCATGAAAAGAAAGAAAAATCAGTAAAGCAAGTGTGAACGCAGAAAGTAGTTTAAAGATATTTTGGCTTAATAGACAAAAACTTTGACTTGACCAGAACTAAGTCAAAATGAACTCGAAATGAGTCGAACCAAAAAGAGAAAGTGTTTTTCTTGAAGTCCTCTCAAAATTTCACGTCAATCAGAGTCGGTTTGACCATCGAAAAGTAAGTTGGAGTAAGCTGCCCTCCATTTGGACGAAAATCCTAAAATTCAAATAGATAATAAAGTAAGGACTAGTTTGCAAGAAATTATCCAATAAGTTAATACTTTTATTACATTTTTCACCTTATACCCCTACTTGCCTTATATAAATAAGCATGCAAGGGTCTTTGTTTTTTTCACACAAATTATAGACAACTTTCATGAAAGCTTGTATCTTGGTTTTCTCTCACTTTTTCTCTCCTTCTACCACACGGCCACTTTGGTGTTCTTGAAGGTTTTTCTCTCCAATCACCTTAGTAAGTGATCTTGATGCATGGAGTGACTTCTTAGATATTGCTAAAAAAGTGTTTAATTCACTTTTGCTATATCGAGTCCGAAAACTCAAAAGATATAGTTTGAACGTGAAACTTTCAAAGGAATATCTTATGAACCACTTGGCATCTCCTTGTTACTATTTGATTTTATTACTTGTTTTTTTGGAGTTGTTTAAAGACTCAATAAGCTTAAGAGATAAAAGAATTAAGTTAAAGAGTAATATAAACTGCTTTTACATTCAATTGTCCTCATGACTGATCTTATGACTTTCCATGAGTTGATCGTATTTATATTTTCTTTTTCATTTCATTGTCCTCATGACTGATCTTATGACTTTCATGAGTTGATCGTATTTATATTTCCTTTTACATTTCATAGTCCTTATGACTTTCATGAGTTGATCGTATTTCTATTCGTATTATATTTTCTTTTATATATGTCTTATGACTTTCATGAGTTGATCGATTTCTATTTCGTATTTATATTTTCTTTTATATTTCATTGTCTCATGACTGATCTTATAACTTTCATGAGTTGATCGTATTTATATAACTGCTTTTACATTTTATTGTCCTCATGATTAATCTTATGACTTTCATGAGTTGATCGTATTTACTCTTATTGTCCTTATGATATATTTTAAAACCTTCAAGTTTATATTGGTGGTATTGGTCATATAGCCTCATCATCAAATCATGAATCCAGTTTTAAAGTTGTTATAAGTGATTGTTTCAAACATAATGAAGTGATGGATAATAATAAATATAAAGAGATGAATGTCTATAAAAAATGATTTGTCTGATAGATAATTGATGTATATATTATTGTGTGGATGGATTTATATGTATAAAATAAGTCTAAGGAACTACGCGGAGAAGAGGGTAAGTATGGATGTACTTACTGAGGATGATTCTACGTTTCATTAAGATTGTATGGTGTGTGTTCATTGCATTGGTGTTTGTTCATGCATTTCATGTTGTGTCCAATTAATAAAATGGTTGAGAAGATAGCCACCAACAAGCTAGACCTAGGGGGTCTAAGGTCCAAAGCTGATGTAGTAGTAAGTGGAAGGAAGGCTAATCAGTGGACCCAGGGGTGTCCAAAGTCTTAATATACAACTAATGCTAGGACTGGTAGGATTCCAGTAAAAACAGGTAATACTTCAAAGTGTGATGCATAGGATGTGAACGGGTTCAGATACCTAAAACACAAACTAAATTGTTACTACGATGCATATTCATACAACCTTTGCATTTGTATTCTTTATGAACTATTATTATTTTGATGGTAACTTCGTTATGAAAATGGATGACTCACTTGTTTGTTTATGTAAATATGATGACGTCATATTTGCATAGTTACTGATGCAAATCATGAGGTTGAAGGCATAGACTCATATGCCAGTTTTGATGGTTTTTAAAACCATTATCGGATTATTATGTACTA